>JAVKLA010000001.1:38607740-38653122 GCA_034782735.1 Sagittarius serpentarius
GCACAGCCTGCCTCACCGGGGTCTTCCCCAGGGGCTGCAGGGGAATCTCTGCTCCGGCGCCTGGAGCACCTCCTCCCGTTCCTGCTTCACTGACCTTGGTGTCTCCAGAGATGTTTCTCTTACATGTTCTCACTCCTCTCTCTGGCTGCAGCTGCTGTGCCCCAGAAACTTTTGTTTCCTTTCTTAAACATGTTATCCCAGAGGCGCTACCACTGTTGCTGATGGGCCTGGCCTTGGCCAGCAGCAGGTCCGTCTTGGAGCCAGCTGGCATTGGCTGTATCTGACATGGAGGAATCTTCTAGCAGCTTCTCACAGAAGCCAGCCCTGCCACCCCCCCTCTACCAAAACCTTGCCACGCAAACCCAATACAAGTACCAGCTCCAAAATGGAAGTATTTTTGGGTGCATTAGTGTGCAGATAATGATATACTTTATGCTTATCAAGGCCAGAAGTGAGCAAAGAGACTTTCTCGCAGATAGTATTTTTTAATCCAAGTAATGTAATGTGAGTCTAATCCAAGTGATGTAATGTGAGTCCAAACCCAGAAAGACATGCCTAACATTCAGAGATACCCCATAGAAATGCCATTAAGAACATTAAACACAGCCATGGTTACACCTAAGCACATAGAGCAAGTTGAAAATTGATTTTTACCCTAGCTATTGCCCAGAGAGGCTTAAACTCAAGAACATGCACAACTCAAAATTAGCATAGGGACAATGTAAGTCATGGTGAGACTCCCAGGTTCTGCTATAGTCTCTGAACATCTGTATTTCTCTGCTGGAATAAGCAACCATGACTTCCAAATGCTGAACTCACTGTCATTATATATCAGTTAGTAACGCTCAGAGACAACTCAAGTTCACATTTTTCACAGTCTTCAGGACACAGCTTTTGCATTAGTTCACAATGAGTGTTTTCTCCATCTAAAAGGACTAGACAGTTATTGTGATTTGTTTTTTGGTTTTTTTTGGTTGGTTTCTTATGGAAGAGAATATTTGCTCACACATGGTACATTTTTATCTCTGAATCCAGTCTTTTTTAATTCCTTGCCCAAATTTAAAAGAGAGAATATTATGTTCTCCCATATTTCAAGAAAACTGGTAGCAGGGTAAACAAGAGAGAAACAGCATCAAGGTCTCCACTCATGAAGACGGAAGTGTGAATTCATCCCTTACTGGACACAGAAGAACCTACATACATAAAAGAGAAATCCTTCTTTGTGCTTAGCCATTGGAAAATCTTCAGCAAAAGCCTAAATCTCCTAAAACACCAAAGTCAGTCAATCTGAAGACAAACTTCCAAGGAAAGTCAGGCCTTTTAAACTCCCATCCTTACAAAGTATTTAAAGGCTGATTAACTTTTTCACAACATGTCAGAATTGCAGGGAAGTAAATGAAGCACAGCTCCATGACTGCCTACAACTGACTGTTTTGTTAACATTGCTGGAGAAGGCTTCTGTTGAACTTTCTTTACTATAAATCATACAAAGTAAAAAGTCTGTCCAACAGGCCAACTGTTAAAAAAACCCAACAAAGTAACAAAAAAAAAAAGAAAAGCTGTATTATTGTATTACATACAGTCCCAAATTTATCTGGTTTTTGGGTTAAGAAGGAAAAATATGGCCAAAACAGAAGCAAATAACTAATTCATAAAACAGGCAGAAACAGCTAAGGAATTAATTGGTCCAAATCAGCAGAACTCTTTTAAAATTATGTTATATGCCAACTGCCCCTGTAGTCAAATTTTACAAATGTCCAAATTTCTTTTATATGTGTGATCTACTGTATATAACTCCCTAAAAGGAAAAGACACAAAACTACTTCACACACAAAACTACTTCACATATACTGCATATAGGCTGACGTCTCTGAAGGAACAGGAAAATAATCATACTTTGAAAGCTACAGTGGATCTCCATTCGATCATCATAATGCTACATGATACTAATATAGTTCCTTCATCCCAAAGGATCAATAAATCCCTCCAGAAGATAAATAAACTAAATTAAATTTTGACATTGAGCCTTATTTATGAGATTTACAAAGTATTTGAATCGATTCTGGAGAATAATCAAGGAAAAAAAGGTTCTATCTTAATGACCAGCTACCTCCAGTGTGGAAACAAAGTTCCATGTTTAAATGGAATGAAATAGGGAGATTCAATCGAAAAATATTTGGAACATTTTTAAAACAGCAAATCACATCAGTTATACAGATTATTAATTAAGAACAGGCATACTAATTGTGGAAACCCCTTAATCACTGTCAGTATGCAGAATGCTGCTGAAACAACTAAGTTGTGGATTACAGGGGGAGTAGGGAGTAATATGTGCTGCTGCTTGTTTCTTTTTTACAATGTTGTTTAAGCATTTATTTTTCAGATGAGATAAAATTCATTCCACATGGTTGAGGTATTAAATCAGTTGCTTCCTATTAGAGATTGGAATAAGACCTTCAGCAGAGACAAATTATGCCACATCTGTGTATTGTTGGACTTCTGCCACCTTCCCCTGGAGCACCTGGGGACAAACAGTGTCAGAATCAGGAGGCTGCCCAGGTTTCCATCTCTTCTAACTGCTCTTAGGAAAACTCAGGAAGTCACAGACAGTTTTGGCCTTCAATGTGGTAGAACTAAGGGCCGAAAAGTACTCCTGTTTTCTGTCCCTTTCGTTCAGGGTTCAGTAAAAGTAGGGATGGACAACTGAATGCAATCTATTCACTGCCCAGTGAGAACTTTTCACCTCTTGGCTGAGATAAAGTAACTATGTCCTAGAGTTTACTGCAAATATTAAGTACAATTGGAGAAAAATTTAGGTTGGAAGTCACTGCTGGAGATAACTGGTCCAACTTATTCCTAAAAGCGTGACTACATTCAGATGAGGTACAGATTCACTTCTCCACCAAGACCAATGGGACCTTTTCTGCACAGCTGCCACCTATCCACTCAATCCCTAGCTTGTACATATGCACGATGCTATTCTGCCCCAGGTATGTAATTACTGCACACATACCCTTTAAAAAGCTCAAATAAATACCCCCAAATCTTCTTTAATGAAAGGGAGCGGATACACGGGTAAAGTTAGTAAAATGAAGTGACAGACTGAGGTTTGCTACAGCATTTCAGCTAAGTAAGAGAATCCATTTTAAGGAAAGAATCAGTAGTTAGCTGAGTGGCACTGAATAAGAAGCAGGTTACAACCCACTCCATCACTGAGCAGATCACTCGGAAAGACAGTGTTTGAATATAAAAAAGGGAGAAGACCCTTTGTAATCCCTGATTATATTATCAAATACAAGCTGGTCCCAATCTAGGTTTCATTTGCAAGGGAGATAGGGTAACAAACTATATGCAAACAGAGATTTTTTTTTTCTTTTTTTTTTTTCCCTTTGAAAGATCACCTTCAGTTAAAATAACCATATTTGCTTTGACTGTGTTCACAGTTCTCTCACACATGCACTCTATGGCCATATATGGGTTTTGGCAGGCATGCTTGAAGGAACAGACTTTAAGACCGTACTGTCATCAGGCTTTGCCTCAGAAACTTATATGACAAATTTGTGCCTTTTACATTGCATCTAAAAAGAGAGATCATGTTTCCTACAGCAAATTACACAGCCAGTGCTGCACAAGAAGAAATACTATGAATTTTTTGGCAATAAATATGTTTCAAGCAATCTTAGACCCTAAAAATACCATCTAGTATAGTATGGTTAAACTATGGTTAGTGCTTTGAGTGTAAAAGCAGTAGTTTGGGTTTACTTTATGTTGCCTGTGCCAGAGTGGAAGAAGAGAAAGCAGAATTAGGTCACCGCATGCAAGCTCAATGGTGAAACAACAGCGTTACCAAGGTATGGACATAGAAATATTGTACATATCTACAGAAACCCTTAAATGGTCCCTACCTACAAATAACTGGCTGTTGAGCTGCAAGCGGAGGTGCCCTTCAGCAGGTGCCTCCAGGACCTTCTTGGGGAGGCTGTCCACCTGGAGAGAGGTTTGCTTGAGGTTCCTCTCTGCTCGGACGTAGTGCCACTGGTTGTCATTCAGGGGTGTGGGAGACTGCACGGTGGCTTCTGTGGGGCCATTCCCAACATCTATGGAGAACGTGATCTCTTTGGGGGCTGGAAGAGATAAACAGATGTGAAGAGGAAGTGAAGGTCTGAATTAAATCGTGGTTTTGACATCAAGAAATCTTACATAAATACAGGGTCCATTAACTTTTATGTCAGCAAATAGTACAGCATCATTTACCTCCCATCTCCTACACAGCAGCTTATACATAAATCTAAGCCTGCAGCCTCACTGTTTGATCTCTGCTGTAATTATGCTTGGCTGTGGGTACACATCTTTTTTTGCTATAACAGTTACAGTGCTCTAGAAACAGTAGTTCTCTTTTTGAAGTAAAAGTGCCAAATGCTGTACAGAAGTCACACAATGGCAGCAAAAGATTTTGGACAAATAATGCTAAGAAGGGAGAAAGGATGGAGCAGCTTTTTCTGACTAAATCTTTCAAAATGCATGGACTTAACAGTTACAGAACCTGTCTGCATATAGTAGGAGAGAATCCTACAAGCATTTGTTTGCCTGAATAAACCTGACCCAAGAAGCAAGGAAAAACAGATGAGCAAAACTAGTTCATTGGTGACCCTAAACTAAAGAGGCGTATCTAACACATGTCCAGAGACAGTAAGGTTCCTAGAAACAGGATGATAATTAAAAAACAACAGCCATATAAAGGAGTCCACCTTGCTCTGCTGGAAGCCTGAAAGGGACCAGAACTTTTTAATGTTCTTGCTACTGATTATTTTTCTTCCTCCTAAAACACGAAATACCCCAGAAAGGCCAAGAACCAGGTCCACAGACCACACAACCAGAAGGTTGTGGACTGAAAATTCATAAAAACCTGTTATTTCAAGCCCAACAAATTGGATAGGTCTGGCTTTGGAAGCTGCTTCTTAGATAGTTAAGACAGGAAACACTCCATGGGGACAGCAAAGATCTATTCTGAGCCGCTGCATCTGCTAAAAGGCTGTTTCCCTTCTAAGCAGCTGGTCTGTGGAGCTTCCTTGATACAAGGCCTTTAGGCTGCAAATTCCATCTGGCAGCAAGAAACACAACACCAAACTACTAATGAGAAGCCGAAGTTTAAAAAACAAGACTTTGCCCAAACTTTTAAGTAACTAATTTCTCTAGGAGTATGGATTTATCACACATACAAAAGCTTTCACTAAACAATCTTAGTAGCTTACAGTATTTGTTATATTTGATATCAAAATACCATTTTTACTTCTATATCGCTGAGAATGAAATGTAGTACACTGAAGTACAACAAACTGGACTTTGATGTGCAATTAACAGTAAATCATACCTCATTACCTTGTGATAATGCACCATGACATTTACCATTGGTTTAATGAATCAAAGGGCCTTGGGGCCCTGTTTTATTAAATTTTATGTTGGGGTTATTATAAGCATATTATAAAATGCATAGCAGTCAGTTTGTTTTTCCTCAGCTAGACAGAATTTGGAATACATAAGTCATATTTCATGTCAAAGCCACAGTACTCTTTTGTCACTAATAAATGCTTTAAGTCATCAGAACAGGAGTGAGGCAAAACCTCACCAATTAAGTTCCCTACTACTCTCCTTTATATACTGAGTAGCAGTTATACTGCAGTCACTTACTAGATTTTGAAGTATTCAAGGCCCATTACAACTGTGACTAACTTATCTTGCATTAGTCTCCTGCCCTTCATAGACTCTCACCTCCTGCTGTACCAAACACACTGAGTTCCTCTGAAACACTAAGGCTGCATCAGACTGGGTATGTCGCTGATACAAAAATAAAAGTAACCATCAGAGTGGTTGTATTACATTTTTCATCTTTCAACTAAAATTGGAGTCTACAGGTACATCTAAACAGTAGCTTTTTCTCTGAAGAGCAAAAAAAAATATTAAAATCAGTGTTGAAAAAGTAAACTCAGTCACCTGTCTGTTTAAGAAAGATAAACCTAGCCATAACAAGATTAAGTGTAATGACCAAGGCTATACAGGGAAACTCTGACAGGAGAGGTAGGTAAATTTAGATTAATGAGTCTTTATGTCTCCATCTTATCCTCTTCAGGCACCTCCAACTGTCTCAAGACAGAATAAAAAATGTCCGTCCCACTTCCCTGCACCTGTCAAATTGGGCAATAACACCGAGATTTCTCAGTGGTGAAACTTACAGCTTATTTCAACTCGTATGAAGTCTTTAATCCCAAAGTTTTCCAAGAACACCCCGGAGACGGCGGTAGTTTTGAAGAAGAAGGAGATGTCTGCGCTGACCTCGGCGTGGAAGGTGGGGAAGTGGAGGTAGGAGGCCTCCGTGTTGAAGGAAGCGGCGTTCCAGAACTGCCCTGCAAACACAACCCCCTTCTCTATAGTTAATTGGCACAGGACAGCAGCTACAAGCTGCACGTGGAGAACCACCTTTCACCAGATAAATACGTTTAAAAAAACCCAAACCAAACAAAAATAAAAAATGAAAGTGGGAACATTCTGTACCTATGGAAATTGAGAAAAGCTAGTACTCACTGTCTCCATAGCAACGCAAAGGGCCGATTTTCCAAGCAGCCTCAGAATTTGATCTGTTTGTGTCAGTGATCACTATCTGAGTTACAGGCAAATGGTCTTTGAAAGCAAGGAGGCCGGTATCATTTGTCCTGGATTATAACAAACAAACAGAAAGAGACAGATTAGCCACAGACAAAAACCCCAGCATTCCTTATGCAAGGCAATATTTGAAAGATGCTTACTTAAAAGATGAAAAGTCTTTTGCAGAATTACCTAGAAGAACTGTGACCGGTACACGCTGCTTAAGATACATACATGCACATGTATGCTCTATGCTCATAGATAATACTGACTGCTGAAGACACTGTGTTTGGATACGTGATACTGTCTGGTAAGGACGGTAAGTGTGTTTCAGCTGTGCAGGAAGATTGTGAAGCCGAGGCAGAGTGCTGCCATTCTGCCCGATGTGCATTAATGTAAACTGGGCTCTACGGGGTTTCCTCAGCGGGATGAATTTGATGTGGATCAGGTGTAAGTCCAAGTTTGCACTTCTGTTAAGTTAGCTGGAGACAGATAACGGCATTTATGCTGGCTTTATGCTTTATCCGAGCAGTAAGAGGACACACGATACCTGATCCAGCATGCTGCTAGCACGGGGCAGCCAGACAATACCTGATCCAACTTCAAGATGGCTGGAACACGACTGACTCAGCACACCGCGAAGACGGTTGAATTGGCAGAGCACGTTTGGACTGAATCAGCCCGTTGCACTATGTGTCTGTGGAAATTTTGGTTCAGCAGCTGAAATACTGAAGGCTGATTTACTGCATTGTCAAACTACAGTCTCTTGTTTGTATCAGCTGGGCTTATTCTTCAGCTGCAACTAGCTTACACACGGCTGCTAGAAAGAAAAACAAAGAAAGATTCCTAAAGGATCATTTCTTTGTTTTTACTCTGAGTGTGCTGGGCAAATTGTTCTCAAAATGCACGGTTTTTCATGGCAGCCTTCGGTCAGAAATGGTCCCCAAGCCAATTCAGTGGCTTTGACGCTGGCAGGGTATACAGACGTGCATTCATACCACTGTACTTCATGAACTGAACAGAGTCCCTCAGGCATCCAGCCCTGACCTTACCAGAGCCGAACTGCCCTCTCGAGGTATTTTTCTATTGACTGATTATAGAGACGTGAGTGCTACCATATCTTGTCTCCACAGTGATGAGTTTTTTCTTCTCCTAGCTCTTTTTCTCAGGGTTGGGGTCTGCTGTGCATCTGGCAGATGCCTGGCAGAGCATCCTTCGTGCAGCTGAATCTCAGCTGTTTTGGAGAAAAGGATCCCTACCTCTGCGTGGCCCAGCAATCTGCGTGCAGGGTCTGGGCTCAACTCACCTGTCTGCTCAGAGTGAAAGACTACATGCTGCACATGGGGGTGGCAACAATGACTGGATCCAAAATGCCAATAATCCTAAATTTACACCCACTGCTCTTTCAGGCAGGTATGACACAAAGCCTCAGGAAAAAGGTATCACTTTTTGTGTGATACCACCACCAAACAGTCTGACATCCCAGGCAGGATCCCAGACTACCTATATGCTGCTTGTAATGCCACCTTCCACAAACATTATAGATCCAGCTGTGGGAAGGGACACAGGACTTCAGTGAAGAAGAAATAATCAGGATGAGCACTGCAGCTGTGCTCTGACACACAGCCTCGGATGTTTGCTTGGCTAAATGCTCTACTCTGATTAATGTTAGGAAAAATAGAAGGGATATTTTGATCTCTCTGATAAAGGCTGCATACATTTCATTTATTTTTCATTGTTTCTAATTGCATACAGCACAGTTAATTGTCTCATAATTCCAAGGGGAAAAGGAGAGGTACCCTCTCTGACCCTAACATTTTTTTCTTGCTTTGGTGGGTGTCTGACATGCAGGTAATTAGGGACAAAGTGCAGCAAGATGAAATTCCCAGGCACGAGGCAGAACGATGCCTTCAATACAGACTCAGAAGGAAAAAGACCACGTATGAATCAAAAGTACATGGTCTCCAAATCTCTTCACGAAGGTCTCTCAGCAGCATACTCATATAGCTTATTGTATCAGTCTTTGAGAGTTAGTGTAAATGCTCTCAAGAGATTATGAAACAGTTGTAGCAAAAGCTGAACTATCTGAGTATTTCTTAGGAAGATAATTAAATAAGGTGTTTCAGTGGGTGGGAGGAAGAAGAGTAGGCAGAATGAACGAAAGGCAGAAAGATGCACAGAAAGAGGGCATAAAATACGCAATATATACATGAATAACTAAGCTGGCATTTACTTTTTTAAAAATAGAATTTAAAAAAAAAATCACAAAATATTTAGGGAGGTTTCCTGCAAATTTATTTTCATTCAAAAAATAGTGCAGTCTTTTGACTAGCTTTTGACAAGCTATGATCAGCATTAAAATAAAAATCAGTGTCTTCCTACAGCTACCACTGAAGATATCTACAAAAAAAATGAAATGGTGACATTTTAAAGATATCTATTCCACATCTCTGAAAACTGCATTGCTTATTAGATATTCTGTTATATTGCATGAAGTTCTTTTATATCGAATTTTATGACTCTTGAGTTTTTACTAGTTATATGCCAGTGTCACAGAGAACTTTAGTAGTATAGCTCAACTGTGAGAAAGAAAAATATTCTAGAACTAATAAAAATCTTCACTTTTATGTTAATGCCTTGAAAACTCAATCAAGTTTCTCTTGAAGCTCAAACAGCACATTTTATGTATTTTATTCTCTCCCACATGGAAAAAAAGACTTGTGTAAGGATATGTATTCTCATGCAAGCAGACATTGAAATAAAACCTATCAGAAAAACATTCTGCCTTTCAGAGAATATGTTAATGAGAGGAAAAACATACCTATTCTTGCAGTTTATTATTATTATTATTTCATGGTGGGAAATCAAGTTTTTGGTGAAAAGTCAACACCCAAGATGTTTCAGCTAAGAAAAGCAGGAAAGAGATTTGAAGACACTATGCAGGCCCTCAGGGGAGCTAAAGTTTGAGTGTCTTAAATTCCTGGTATTCTTTAAGTTGAGCTTATTTCAGACACCATTTCTTACAAAGCACCACGACTCCTCTTCTCTTTACAGGGTACACCATGGCAGCCCCTTAAATATAGTGTATTATGCCTCAGAGAGGAGCAAAAGAGCTTCATCTACCTGTACAATAATTTCCTGGAGGCACTGCTGTGGCACTACAAAATACAAATATTCCAGGGTTTGGACAAAACATTTGGAATTTTGCCTGAAGAAGGCTTGGGGATCACTTTTAATGTACTACAGTTTTCAAATAAAAAGTGCCATTTTCTGATAGAAAGCATCTGCACTATGATGTGCACATACATGATTTTGTCTTTTAAACAAAAATAAAACCTTGTTAGATTCATTATTTTTGTATTTGTTCCCAAAGCTAGTTTTTACTTATATGTATTTTAATTTAGCAGTTCACATACACTTAAAACCAGATTATGTTTGGTTTTCCACAGTTGCTTCTCATGTTAGCCCAAACCACTACTTCATTTCTCTTGGTTCACATAGCGCTCTTTGACCACTTCCATGGAGCATGCCTTTTGTACCACGCTTAGCCCTGCTTCTCAGTATTGAGAACTACGGGTGGCCTTGCCTGCAGGAGGGTCCTGGGGGGTGATGCTCCTTGGCTAGGAATGTAAAAGTACTCATTTCACAAAAATCAAAGCAGGTTTTATCCCTTTCCTGAAAAGAGACCTGTACATGCAGAAAATGGTACAAATACATTAATAAACTTGGGAAGCAGAACTTCTGTTCACCTGACTTGGCATTCAATTCGGCACAAATTCAGATGAAAATCTGAATGCTTTTCAGAGGATGGAAAGCACCCTCAATGAACAGATGTTTCTCTGAGCTCTTTGCATAAAGGGTAGTATCAATTTGTACTTCCCACAAGCAAAACCAAAACAAAACAAATCCAATAATGCCCTTTAAATTAAATCACTGAAATATTTTTAGTTATGGGTATTAAATACAGTTGGATGTCATCTATTTATCCATGTCTGAAGATTAATGTCTTATCTACCCAAAGGACTTCCTCAATAAGCTATGAGGCATGTTACACATCAAACAAGTGCTCTGTGTATGGGAGGAGCGGGTCAAAGGAAAAAGAAGAAAAAATTTCACTGCAAGTGGAGCAACGCTACAGGTGATAGTGCAGCAACTGCATACTTTAAGATGTAGCGCAGGTAGTCTTACCTGTAAATGCCAAATAACTATTTTGATGGTAACATTATGAGACTATTTTTCTTCTTTCTGGCTACTAATAAAAGCATGCTCAAAAAAAATCTCACTCTATGGTATCCTAACATTGTAAGCCATCATAAACTGGTAATCTCTAAGTAGCTGTTTCTATATTTTTTCTAACAGATGGTAGAGCAGTGGTGCCATTAAATATAATTTCTTCTCATATGATCCCCTATTGGTATGTTTTCTTCTTGTACATTAATGAAAATCCTGGTGGGGTCTGAGCCTCAGTAGCTCAGATATTCAGTACAGATTTTCATGAATACAGTACATTTGGGGAAAAGAATACTATCATCAGCAGATGTCAATGAACTGCATGAGGAACAGGCCAGTGAAACAGGCTTCCATCAGAAAAAGTTTTGAGCCCTGTGCAGGACATGTCATTAATAATCCAAAGGAATATGTTTTTAACTGCTATCTTACCCACCAGCTGCATCCAAAAATGATTTACTTGGTACAAAAATGTAGAGTCACGATAAAGAAAAAAACAACAGCAGAAGGAGACATACCTAATAGTTGAAAGCAAGATGCAGTGGCTATATTTCGCTGAACTAGAGAAGAGGTACAGAGAAAGAGTTTGCTAATGATAGTAATGAACTGATTCCTGACACCTCAGGGGCCTGCTACAGTCAGGTCTCTGCAGGCAGCTTTTCTAGTTTGTTGACAAATGCAGTCATGAAGCCAGATATCCAAGACAGCTCTATACAGGCCAGGTCACCTCTGGCAGGGTTTATTTATGAGCTCACAGGCTCTGTGGAGTTGCCTGCACTGCTTCTGGGGGAAGGGATTCAGTGCGGGATAGTGGCTGAGCAAACGAATCCTGTCAAATTTGGGCTTGTCAGCGGCTGGGTTTCTCTGCCCCGCTCTGCTCAGCCCTTCCAGTTTTAGCATCCTGGCTCTGGCACAGCTTTGCACAAATATAGCTTGTCCAACGAGCACTTCATTTGCTTCCACGAGGCTTTGCTGCTCCTCAAACAAAGCAGGATATGCTCAATATATCCCTGGGAGTCAAAGGGGGACTGACAATAGTAATATCCCCCTTCCCTTTCCCCCCCTCTTTTCATGTCCTGTGGTTTCCTTGTTGCTTGCAGTACCCCAAAGGCATGATAAAGAGGTGAACATGTGTTACTTTGGAAATGGGAAGACTCAAAGGCTTAGTTCCCCAGTGAAGAAGGCTGTTCTGGAAGATAAAAGAAGATATTCCTACAATTTGAATATTAAGACTGGAGAACAGAAATACAAGATGGCCAGTCAGCTACTGGTTGGAATCAACACTGTCTACCACACTGCTGAGATGCCTGAGCTTCCTGCACAAAATGACTTTCAGAGATGCCAGTCTTTCTGTACAAAATAATGAGCTGTAACGTTCTCCAAATTCACAAGGTTTCCAGATGAATGCAGTCAGTAAGAAGTAGGTTTGGTTTGATGACTGGCTTCAGTCAAGTGTTTGCATTTGAAGTGGAAAATGGATTCCAGATAGACCAAAGTAGCAAATGGACTTCAGGACAGTCATGCGCCACCATGGCATGAAAGAGGATCCTCCCATTTAAATGAAAGGTTTACTGAGCAGCAAGATTTTCATTGTCAAGGCAAGAGAATTTTGCTTGAGATGAAAGACAACCTGGGAGAGGTATTTAAGGATCCAAAGGATCTCTAGAATGGACTTAAGATAACACAACCCTGTCTGCATTTCAGAAATGCTTTATTCTTGAGATCAGTTTAACACCTTCCCCCAATAATGCCTGCATCAAGAATGGACCTTCTGTTTGAAACAGGAAATCTTTTGAAAGACAATCGCAAATTCGTCTCATCTATACATAACTTGTCCCAACAGTTAACTATTCTCGGTGTTGGGGAAGGGGAAGAGAGAGAAAGAAAACATTTTCTGAACTAGATTTAGCTTTAGCTTACAGCCACTGGATTTCTATGAATGTTGCCACTCACCAGCAAAAGCTTTCAACAGTCTGGAATCTCTTTTTTGGAGGCATGCATAATCTACAGTCAAGCCACGTTTAACACCTTTCCAGATCACTTGCTTGGGTCAGGGTGACAACTTATGCCTCTGCTCCCTCAGCAGAGGTCTTCTCCTGTTCTCCAGCAAATACCATGAAGATGTTCCACTATTCTGCAGTGACAGAATTAGCTGTCATCGTACTGCAGAGTTTGGGAGTATGGTGAGGAGCTGGATGGAAAAAGATACTTTTCAACAGAATGCTTTAATAAAAAGAAAGGTGAAAAATACTAAAGCCTTCCCCACATAGCATGCAACCAATTATATTCCTGTTCATCTGTCTAGCATAACTCCAGGGGGACTAACTTGGTGTGAAGTAAGAGCCCAGAGATAGCAGCTGGCTCAGGTGTCTGCTTAGATATCATTTAAAAGTCAGCATGCCTAGAAGTGCATGTGTGCTGCCAAACACCTGGCTCAGGACTTTTTTCAGGTCTGTTTTCTCTTGTTTTCCATTTCTTTTGCTGCTCTGCAAAATTAGTAGCTTCTTCTGCATGCAAGACTTAGTCTAAGGGAAACCAAATCAAAGCAAAATCCTAAACCAGTCTCCTCTTCAGAAGGACGCTCCAGCTATTCCAGTGAGTTCCTACCTTGGAGCTGCAGTGAGCAGCTTGGTTTATCTAAAAGAAGCGAAAATGATTTTCTGATTTTCCACTCTGCAGCACCCATTTTATTTCATGCTAAGGCAAATAAATGCATCTACTGCTGTCTTGCTCCTTCCACTATAATGTATAGTAAGTTAAAGACACAGTTCAGATCTCTGCAGGTTTCAGATTCAAATGCTCATTATATATCAGGGGGTCAGTGTTCTAGCAGAGAAACACAAAAGCAATCTTCAAGAAGCATGAAATTTCTTATGTTTAGAAACTCTTTGTAAAGGTTGGGGGGGGTTAGCTTTTAAAAAGGCAACCTGCAATTTAGAATACTACCAAAGTCCAAATTTCAAATGGATTAAAAACCAAAACAAAACACCTTAACCCCCAAACCAATAAACAGTAGGCAGTTTAGCTGAGGAAACTTCTATGCATATCCTGTTATTATAATGAAATCAGGAGAAACAAGTAGGTCTGTGAGCTGCCAAGCTAATGAAGCATGATTTCCAACATCTCTCTCCCATGAGGGTTTTCCAAAATCTAATAAAAGTGTACGCTTCCTTAACTTCCTTCTTGTGGGTTTTAATTGGCTTTTTCCCCTCAGCTTGGCATAAATTTTCATAGAATGTGTAATTTCTAATACTTTTGAGATTTTTCCTTCTCTGTTAAAAGATGTTTGAAACGTGTCTGCTTGTTCAAAATCATTGGGTGTGGGGGGGAAATGGAGATAAACACCCACAGCATAAGTCACTTAGGTCTCATTTCCTTAGGAGACTCAGCTGAAACATAAAACTGCATTTAGCTTTCACCTTGCATTGGTTTGTACAATCTAGTGGTCCACTGTCCTGCAATCTCAGACTACAACCCCAATGGTCTGCCAGTGTAACATACCCTGCTCCACTTGAGTAGCAGCTCACCAAAAAGTGAAATGCGGATTATGAAAAGAGCCAGGCACCAGTAAAAACAGATGCTTTTCATGCTCATGTGCAAACCTCACCAAATTGCATCTGATAACCAAACATTAAAGAAAAGATAGATTAACATGCACAGCCAGGCCCTTCTATACAAATCTATACAAATCACATTCATAAATGAACATTTACATAAAGATCTTGCTGAAGAAATCCCCTTATGGCTATGATTTTTGAAAGTGAATAGTGACCCCAGAGATATAAAAGGTCCAAGCGAATAATTACACTGTCTGGAAATTGAGCAACCAAAAAAGCCTAACACTTACAGTGACAAGTCATTTCTGAATTATTATTTTTTCTTTCAAGACCCCTTACAGTTCCTTTCTACTCATTCTCTTTTAAGTGAAGGTTTGACAGGGATAATTCGGACACTATTTCAAACACAGTAGCCTATTACAGCAAGACATTTCTTGTCTACTTCCATTATTCATAATTTCTGAACTACTCGAGGTTAAAACATCTTTTTTTAGAGAAAGGGCAGCAGCTCCTATCACTGAGCAGTCCAGAAGGGAGAGAGGGTGAAGTAGAGTTTTCACATGTATTTTCGCAGTGTTTCACACTGTACTTTCAACAACACTCATCTGGCATTCCATACACAAGTACGGAATTAATTGGAAAGTTCACCAACTAGCTCTCAGCTGCTGGAGAGTCTCTGACACTGCAGAGAACAGGAGAAGGTAGTGAGGTGGCCTTTGCAAATTCATGTGGCACTGGGGCACAACAAAGGTCTGAACCTGAGGAAGGCTTTGAATGTTCATGCTGCAAGTCGCAAACTTTCTATGGAGACTGAACCAAAACCTATAGAACCCAAAGGAAGCCTTTCCATTGACTTTAAAAAGCCTGAGACCCAATGTAAAAGAAAGTTAAGGAACATACAGATATACCGTTTCATAAGAAAAAGACAAGTGGTTTTGATAGTACAGGTTTCTTTTTCTTTAGTTGTCTGTACCTGAATTTTGCTGTCTGTGCCTGAATCTTCTGCTCTGATGTATATCCACGTACCAACCTCCTAGAGCCTTTATTCATGCAATACTCCAATTGAATCAATGCAAATTTTTAAACAAATAAAACAACTGGATTTGGCATTCAACAACAAAGGTTTTTTGAAGACAACCCATGCCAGCAACCTGCTTAAGCCAGATAACTTGGCTTTGGTTCAAATAAGAAAGCTAAGATGAAATCAGAAGTCCAAATTCTAGTTTGACTTTCATTCTCATTTGATCATACTGAAGCCATTCAAGCTTCCTGAGCTGTGAATCAGGAAAAGATTTAAGACTTCTTGCCCTACTTTCTGTCCCCAGCTCTCACACAAACACTACTATACAGGTTAAAATTATTACCATTCTTCTCTATCTGCGTCACAGTTGCAAAAATATCTCATATCCAGACAACTTTCTTCCAGTCCACATGCACACTGTTGAATGCCCGGAAGAGATCCTCCCCAGTAAAGATGCTTTTCATTGGCACGGCCAACCCACCAAGCAAATGGCATTCCATCTGGATGAAAGGGAAAAAGAGGGGAAAAAAGAAAAAAGAGAAAAAGAGAGAGAAAGAGAACTTGATAAGCAAATTGGATTCTCCTGAGAATGAAAAAGAGAATGGAGGTGGACATGTTAAATAATACTGAAAGAAAAGATGCAATCTACAGATGAAGTAACACACCATAAACTTTGCCCAGGTTCCATTTTATGCAATACACGTTGAGAAATCAACAGCACTATGGTAACCCTGTTTGGTTTGAGGAGCAGATGTTTTCCCCATAGGGCTCACGTGCCAATCACCCATAAGAACCTTGGTGCATTTCAGCTGCAAAGACTTTTGATGTGTGAACCCAACACCACTGTCTGCACCAGCTGTGTCCAGTGTTTTTGTATGATGCTAGAAGGGAGATCTGATCACTGAAGGAGTCTGAAAACAATTCTGCCATGACTCACACTTCACAGCTGTCCTGAACCACCCAGTACTGGTCAAGCACCTCTTGCAGAGTCTACCCATTATGAAGGAGACTAGCTCTTAGATCAGGATTTTTTACCTTAAGACCCATATATAAAGAACAAAAATCTTCATAAATAACACACAAATTTCCCTATTACTATGCACTTAATACAGTTCCTCTCAAAACTAAGACCAAAATTTGTATCAGTTTCTAAGGGAGCAGGACTAGGGATTTTAATCTCCTCTCCAAGGGTGGAATTTGCAAATGCAAAGCTCCATAAGATATTAAAACATCCTAGATTAAGGATACAGGTAGGACTCAAGTGGGGAAAAAGATTTCTGTACTTGGGAATTAACTGGTCTCTGTGAAGTTATTTTCTATCTACAAGAGCTCTAAGATCTATGTATTTATATAAACCAAGACAGTTTTTGTTTAAATTTCATAATCTGTTATACATCAAGCATTAAATATTAATAGTCAGATACAGTAAGCAGATTCAGATGTAATGAAATCCATGGATTAACATTTTGCTAAGATTGACTTTGTCTTCCAGCTTAGGTAACTTTTTCATTGACTTCTTAATCCTTAAATCAAGAAATGTAATCAGTTACACATACAGGTAGATGGCAAAATTTAGCAAACTTGACATATCAAGAGTTTTGATCAAAGGAGCTTGGAAAAATAAACTGCATTGCTAATGTAGAAAAATGTATCAATTTATTCTTCTGCTTTACTAACGTTATTAGTAGGGAGTATTCCTCATTATACAAAGCAAGAAATTCTAAAATATGAAATGCAATCAAGGTTAACTGTAGAGTGTAAGAGACTAATTAAAATGAGTTTTAGAATCACTTGGCAAAATTAATTCATATTTGTTTTCCTTCTAAGCTTAGACTGCTGAGCTGTAAATTCATGAAAAAAGGAAAATAAAAATAGGAAGAGCAACTCCATTCTCATGATACCGACAATTAAGACATGATGAGTTTGACCAATACCCAGTGGTACTCATTAGAAAAACACAATTCGAGAACATCTAAGGATTCATCTTACAAAAATATGCACACTCATTTTAGGTCTCATATTATTGTCAACACATTTATGTTTTCTTTCTTTTCTTTTCAGCTGATTTTCTTGCAGAAGTTGATTGCTGCAGTCAGTGAAACAGTCTTATACTATATTATTGGGAAACTACTTGGTAAAGCTTGGAATAGTAATGTTAATTGAATAAAAGGGTGATTTGTCTAAGAGTTGAAATAGATATTATACAGAAGTGCTTAATCTAATTTTAAAAGTGCCCATTCTGGAAAAAATATTTAGATAAAGATAAATCCTTCAGGCCATCAGCAAATAATGGTGTTCATTAATCAAATTCAACCTGTGTCAGATTTTTTTGGCAGGAATCATTATATACTTAAACACAACAGTGAAATAAGCAATCATTCACAGGAATTAAGCATGAGTAGTTTTCTGATGCCTTTTTCAGACCTGTTGTTATTTGTTTTATTGAGCAACACCAAGCAAACACATACACATTCAGATTTATGATACAGACTGGGGAAGTGGTAGAAGCACCACAGTTTGAGTCATTTACAACTAAATTAAATACAGTGCTAAAAAATAGAGCATTCAACATTATAAAGAACAATCTTAGATCGTCAAGGGAACACACTATAAAAAACCAGTGTCTTTTCAAAAATTCTATATATTAGGCAGAATTCTGCCACCCTTTACTCAAGATGAGCAAATTTTTCTCCCTAACTAGTCCCTTAGAAATCAATTGTTGTATTAAGGAAAATTATGCCATGATTCTTCAAAACTCTTTTCCACGTGCTTAAATTTTAACGCATGAGAAATCACAGAGCTATTCAGCAAAGCTCTTAAATCTACTTCAGCAATGTCCAAAGTGTTTAGGAATTACTGAAACATATATTTTATGTCATATACCTGTAATGCTGAAGTAATGCAATACTTCACTAGCAATGCCAATCAATCCATCCCTGAGTTCTTTCCAGAAAGTTTACAATTGTTACGCCTTGGCAGACCTGGAGGATGCCTTGCATTGGGACTGAGTTTGGCCAGCACATGTTGGTTAACATTCTTTCTTCTAAGCCTGTAGTTTTGTTGGAATATCTTCACTTCTGTAATCATGGTATTACCTTTTTTTCAAAGCATTATCAATTCTTCTCCAGCTCAAAATGAATTACTTCCCTTTCTGTGGTGAAGCCACAGACTAAGTCAATGACGTTAATCAAAGAGCTAACATGGCCCCATAAACTAATGGTTATATAGTTCAGTAGAATTCCACTTCAAAATTTCTAAGCTAAAAGCTCCTTTTAATAAGAGGTGCTACCTATTCTTCATTCTTGCATGCTTACATTACATTCTTCATGCTTACATTGTATCTAGTTACACATTATTTAGTCAAAAAGGGTAGTCAAAAGCTTCCTGCACAAATAAAAGTATTATTTTCCATGCATTTTCATCTGTTTAGAATGGAAAAAAAATCTGCTATAATAAATTTATTAGGGTTGTCTTTGATCTCCATACTATGATTCTGAAGGAGAATATGTGTGAAAAAAATCCCAAACCAAGCAAAGCAAACAAGTCCCAAGTGACGGAATTCACCAGTAAAAGAAGAGAGACCAGTTTCTTTCAAGCGATTTCTTCCCGTACTGCTCAAACTTCCTTTGGAAGATTTTAATTTTGATAACAAAATCCTCATAAAAGGAAATTTTTTTTTTTTTTATTTCCTGCAGAGGACAATAACCCTTTCTGTGATGATGCTGTCCGGAAGCCTCTACAAACAGCTGTGATATTTACATCACTGCTTTTGCCATAATTTAATATGTTATTGAAGAAAAGAACTGAGCAGGCAGACAGTATTTTGTCTCAAACCAAGTCCTGCTACTCGTTCACGCTGCCAGGCACAGGCTGCAGAAAGTACGGTTGGCACAGGTCTTCTGCAAGGAAAGAGTAAGGGGTCTCATCTTCAGGTGATCATCTTGATGTTTCCCTCTACCTGTCTCCATTGGCTGGTCCTTTGCGGTCTCTGTTGGTCTATTCAACAGCTCCTGTGCGTATGTATCTGAGCAGCCAACTAAGACTTTTGAAACCCTGGCATATACAATACTGAAACACATGGACAAGAACTCGGTTTTTCTCCATCCAGGAAAGCACAAAGAGTTTATGCTTACACTCCTTTCAGATGTCAGTTCTTCAGCAGATCTTCAGTACCTGCTCTATCAATGCATTTAACTAAACTGTTCATTGTTAGTTCTCTGTATGAAATCTGTTTCAGCAGAAGCAAGACTTCAAGCACAGACTGTATGGTTCACAAGCAGAGAGGCTGAGGACTATGAAGAGAATAGCAGACACACGGAGGTTGTTTCCAGTGACACTTAGAAGCAGATGCGGATTGAGATCAAATTCACTTGCAATGTGTATCTGGGTCTTTTAGTGACAAGAATGGCTGAACACGTATTCAGTGTCCCTCTAGCAGTTTACAAGAAAATGTCTGGCCTCTTAAATCTCCCTTGTACTGACAGTTCTCTCATTTTCTGTATTAGAAGGCGTTGACGCTGCTAGCAATACAAGTTATTTTAAAAGGTTTTAGGCTTCCTCATGTTTTAAATGGCAGAGAATTTTTTCAAAAATTATTTGCATAGGCACTCAGAAGCTGGAGGAGTGGGAGAAGCAGCATATTCCAACAGCATTTATGACTACATTACTATGTATATAAATCCCAAGCAACTTCCGTGGACTCAGCTTACCTGTATATAGCCAGAAAGTCTTAGCATTGGCTTTTATGTTTATATAGTATAAATTAAAACAAAGCCATGCATTTTTAACAGTATTATATTTAGAATATTTATCAAGATTTATCTGCATCATTTGCCAAGTAGTTCTTGTTACTGCAACAAACAAAAATCTAACGATGGAAATATACCAAAATAAACTGGATCCCTTGTTAAACTCCTGTACTGTATAAACCTAAAGTCTGACCCAGTAAAATTGCATACCCCTAACACAGGTAAATCTTTTGGGGTACCCTAGTTACTGAAACTGGTCAGTTAAAGGTTTTTTCCACCACCACAGCAAGTCAATTTATTTGTATCTGTCTGTTGAAACACTGAAACCATATTGCATTGAAACAACATTCTCTTGGCAGCCTTCATGTTCAGTTTTTTCTCCAAAATCAAACTGAGTTAAGCAGAACTGAATTTGTTAAATCTTACATCTATACATCTCAATAATGAAAATGTAGGTTAATTTACATCTATGGTGTTTTCTCTTACTAGGAAAGATTCACATATCAAGAGACAGTGAAAACTGGGAAAATATTGATTGTAAAATTGCATAAAGCAATCAAAGCCAATTGTTTGCTACCGCACTCAAAATACCTGTTTGCACTAACTGCTTCAACAATATCAAATCCTGCAAATGGGTTACCTGATACACTGAACATTATGTAAAACAAGCAGTTAGCAGGGTTTTTATACATATATATCTATATCTGTATGTATACACACACATGTATATGAGGCAATTTCAACCTGAATAACTGAATTCATGGTCTAATCCAGAGTACAAATTACGATCTCAGCTAATCCATTATTTAAAAGGCTCTCAAAAAAAAATGGAGAAAAAGGTAAGAGAATGAAAACAAAGGAAAACTGTGACTCTATTTTTTGTAAGAGTTTACCAAGGTCTTATTTTCCCATGCTTAATTTTTTTTCCATTGCAACATTTTTCTAGCTTTTTTAATCAGAATTTTAAACATTAAATTGAAGTAAAACCAAATTCTTCCCCTTCGGCCTTTTTAACAGGAAAAAGATGCACTTTTGATAAATCAAAGAAAAAGTGTTTATAATAATTCCAGACATAATTATGGACAGTTTGGAGAAATAGTCCATATTTAGTGGATAACACAAAATTAATATATTCTTCAAAGCTGTTTGTTCAGTGAAGAGGTCTACGGTGTTAATGACTCAGAATCTGTGTTGGTTTAAATGACAGCACACACCTCTGCGAGAATATACTAATAACACAAAGTGGGGCGAACTCAGGTTGTGCTGCATTAACCAGTAGGTGCTACCCATTCTTCGAAGCAGATGCTAGGATTTAGCAGTGGAAGAAAGTTGCTCTTTGGTTTACAGGCCCTAGTGAGGGCCTCGTGGCTCTGGCCCAGCCAGCAAGAAGCAGCTCCTGCCCTCCGAGGTGGCAGGCTCTCCGCACTTCACAAACAACCTTGTTTGTAACTCAAGATCAGGTTATCTTGGATAAAATGAATACATGTAATGTGGACCAGGGAAAAAATGACAATTCTCAATGACATGGTTCCTTTGGGTGTTATTCACTGAGTAAGCCACCAAGTCATCCAGTTGTTTTTGTACCATACTACTCGGCTTCCACGTGGACACACACACCTCTTTTATACCTGGCTCTTCTCTTTTCAGTACTGCCATAATGACCACCTAACATTTCTTCCCTTTTACTCAAAACCTTCCCCATGGCAATTGTGCAATTTGGTTTTATTGTCCTTTTTCTTTCTTAAAACTGTAACCCACATACCACTGCCCTAATTTTCAGAGATGATAAACACAACTGCATGGAAATTACAGCTGGTCAAACACTGCAGCAAGACAGAAGCCATTCTGTACTGAGTAGCAATGGTGCCGGCCAGTGTTACTAAGATTCACACTGAATTTGATTTCAATTTCTGGTCAGATCCTGTAATCCTTATTCAGAGCAGCTATCCGAAAGTGAAGTAGTCTTGCAAATGCCAGTGGGCCTACTCGCTGGCAAATGTTACTTAGTCACAAAGTCTGTCCCTCATTTTAAAATTATTTTGTTAAGTGTGGTTAGGAAAAGGGGAAAGAAAGGCGGTACTTTGCTGACATTTTCTTTCGCATTACTCAGCTTTGCTACCAAGGTACACTGCTTTCATACAGAGTCCCAGGCTGAAGTAATTGCTTAAGAAAGAAAAGAAAAAAAAATGCAGAAGCATTTGTCTGCGTCTCTTTTTCTTAAGCTGAGAAACTGCATCTCCCTCTAGAGCAACTGTTATCATGGTGTGCTCCGTTCTTCCTGGAGTTGTTAAAGATGTTCTCACAGATGAGAATGAGCAGAAAGAAGGTAAATAAACATGGACCTTTGCTTCTTCTAGATTTAACAGGAGGCTAATGAGCAGAACTGCTGAGCTGCGATGACAGAGTTGTGCCATTGTAACAGAGCTTCAGTAAAAGCAAAATCATCATCGATCCTTTGAGAGACAGACTTGAGGATGGGCATAAGGATTTCAGACCCAAAGACTTTTATAGGCTGAGGAAGATTGAATCTAGATCCAAACTAAAATTTTATGCCTCATGAATGTCTCTGCTGAAGGCCAAAGAGGGCTGAAAATATTATGAGTACTTGCATTCTCCTCTGCCAGCTCAGGCTGGGTTGTTTTCTCAACAAATTTCTGGCCAAGTGACAAGTTTCCTGAAAGATGCAAGTGGGACTCCAGCCAGCAACAGAAACTATGGGAACAGCTGAAGGCATGCAGGTTCAGAAGAAAAAGCAACAACAACAACAATAAACCAACTGAAAAACAAAAATGCAGAGAAGATTACAGCTTTTAGGGACAAATGACAAAACAGAGAAAATATCAGCTTTGAATCTTCAGGAGTTTTGCTGAAGACAGACTGGATAGCCTACCCTGTTGAAACAAAAAAGTTACCTTACTTCCTTTATCTCCTGCATTCCAGCTCAACTTCACTTCAAACCTGTCCCTCTTGCTTTTACCTCCTTTTCCTCTTCCTCATCCCCCTTTTCCTTTCCCATTTTCTCTGCTTAGCCTAACTCTCTGGGTAAATTCAGATAAACAAGCCCTGCATTGCCTTAACAGATAGGCCTATGACATTGATGCACATCCTGCCATATCCTGACTCTGTGCTGGGACCAGAAATCCATCAGTGGCCTGGATTCAATTGCAAGTGAACAATGACCATGGCTAAGCCACAGTGGGCTCCAGCATGACCCTGCCTGGGCCAGAGGAGCAGGTCCTGCTCAGCAGATGTCTGGATTTTTTTTTCCTGTGTCATAGGTATAGCCAGTTAGAATAACGGCAATAAGATGATGCCATCATTTGTTGCCCTCACACTGCTCATTTGGCTCCTATGTGTTCATTCTCAACCTCCTTCACCAGTGCCATCTCACCCATTTCCACTAGAAGGCCACCTCCTGCGGTGGCCCCATACAGTGCCCAGAACACTGGCCTTTCGTTCTTAATCAGTTCTGCTGTGTAAGTATAAAAATGGTTAGTGAGAGTAAATATTAGCAAGTGCTGAATTAATGGATTAATAAACAGAAGATAAATCAGATCATGTCATTCTAGCTCTTGTGAAAATGCCATGGGGTACTGAAGGGTCATATGTAATTAAGACTTGGGGTTCTCTGCATCTGCAGCAGATCAGTGCCCCTCAATGGCTCTCTAGGGCCTGAGGAAGACAAGAAGAGTGACATTCACAGCCACCCTGTATGCAGCTAGTAAGACAGCCCAGTCTCGCAACGTCTTACTGAAGTCTTACCCACGTTATCTTATAAGCTCGCCAGTTGAGGTGGCCTGGTTTTAGATCACCACATACCACACGGAGTGGATGAAAGCATGGAAGAGATGAGTGAGTTTGTAAGTTTAGACAGATCATATGCTCTTCTTCAGAGCTTTCTTTTCAGAGTGTTTTGTAATGGATGTGAAAGGGCTACAGGGTAAGGAGAGACTACTGAAATAATGCACCTTATAAACTACTGTAAGGTGAGAGAAGTTTACCACAGCAGTTTTTGTTCTTAAATGCTATTTAAGTTTTCATACAGGAAAGCAATTTTGGAGCCTAGAAATAACATCGCACAGGACAGAGGGGAATAGCTGAAGCATCAAAGACTATGAATGGTGCATCAAACCGTAAACCAATCATTTCACCATAAGAAAACTTAGTATTCAACTATTATTCATGGAAATGTTGAAGCAAGACAACAACTTTTACAGAACTGTAAAAACTACATTACAAAGACTTCCAAGAAGAAATACTTTGCAGCTCATTCTTTCACTGTTATTTTCCAGGGATATAAAAGGCCAGATCCAGCAACTGGTATAAATGCATCTGGCTCCAGGGAAATCGGGGTAGTCATGCTGACTTGCACTCACAGAGCATCAGGCTGTTCACAGGAGGACAGAACGGTTGAGGCTGGAGGGGACCTCTGGAGACCATCTAGTCCAGTCCCCTGCTTCAAGCTGTTCTGAAACAGATGCAGGTTTTAAGTACTCCTTAGACAAAATATGTGGCTGTCACTGGGACAGGTAAAAGCACCATCTGCAGGTATGCAGTGACTGAAATAAAGGCCTGAAGGATCTATTTTTAAAGGGGGTAAAAAAGGAAAATTAATTATGTATTTGATCCATTTACTCTTGAAAGATCCATTGCGACAGCTCAAGCTCTTGGGCTAGGGCATGGATGAAGAGTGACAGAGAGACCCTACCTGCAGCACTTTGCACCTCGTGCACTCAATGTGCTGTAACAGTGGAGCTGTACAGCAAAGCGCCCAGTTCTGCACAGCTACCATGCTCATGGACTCTCACCTGCCTACCAGCCTGAGCCCTTCATCAAGAAAATCCACAAAAATCCAGGTCTACAGCCTGCCCTAGTGGTAGTCTGGAAGCCAGGGCATAACTCCGAGCATGTTGCTCAAGTTTATGGACACAAGTCAACTGGAGTAAAGTCAAGTGGAATTAATACAAGGTTTAAACCAATTCTTGCAGGAACCCGTGGAAGGTTTGCTGGATCATGCCCACAGCGAAATGCAATTTGATAGACTAGAAAAAGAAAATGGATAAAATGGGGACATTTGGGACATTTAATAGGAGACTGGATAAGTTACAGAAAAACATGCTGTGGAAAGCAATCTTTGCTTGGTCCTTTGGGAGAAACTACATACACTAATAACAGCTCTTCTCCCCTGCTTTATTTTGAAAAGTGTCTGAGTAAAAATGGAATTACCTTACTCAACAGAACTGTTTCCTGTATATGCAGTTTTAACTACCAGCATAATAATGAGAAAAGTATCCTTATTATTACTTTTTTTCCCTCCTGCTCACATTGCACCAATACAGTCACTAGTGACTGAAATGGACTGTCTTCTGATTTGACAATCTTCCGCAAAAGACAGATTAATTTTGTTCCCATTGTACTTGTGATGGCAGCTTGTAGGAATAATAAAAACTAGATCTGGATATAGAGAATCTTTATTAGCAACATTGATTCACGAAGCAACGAGAACACACCTTGTCTTTCAGCTCCCACATTAATACAGCATGGCTGACAGAGAATAACATCTATTTACACGGAGTGAATCTGATCAGAAAGTCATTGGGACAAAGTCATTTCCACAGAGTGCGCCTTTTTGAAGTGTAATGGTTCCTGTAAGTGGCCGATAATAACTACTGAATTTCATGGCTTAGATTGATCTTAAAAGAATCAGAAAATATCATCAGTAAATATGCTGAATTTCTGAACTGGACTAAAAATAGAAAAACAGTCTTAATAGAACATAAATTAGAAGAGGTAATAACGTATTGTTAATCACTTTGAAGCTGCAATCTCTAATTAAATAAATGAGGGGATTTTCTTAAAACTGATAATAGCACTCAGGGATATTATTGGGATGGTGCTTGTGTTTTGGAAAGAATCATATGGAAAATGAGATGTGAACATCTCAAGTTCCCTGTAAAATTAACTGGGCAAATAAGCATCCTTGGTAAGAGGGAAATCCAGTACCATTCCCATGCAGCTTTATACAAAAAGCCAGAGTTTTGTGTTGGTTTTTTTTTTTTTTAAAGGCAAAAAAGCAGTATATTTAAATTTATGCTAAACAGCTGAAAAAGTCCCTGTGTACAGCATGCAATATATTTGCTGTACTCTAAAAGACAAGCATTGTAAACAACCAAAAAATGAAACCAACACCCAGAAAAGAGTTTAGAGAATAATCCAGGCACATTTCCGAGTCTTATACTAATTGTGAGCCAACAAGGCAGCTTGGACAAGCAGAGTAAAAATCATGCTCTTAGCCTCTCCTCCTACTCTTCCGTCACATCCCTACTGAACTGAAATCTCACAGGGCCAGTTGAACTGGATTGTTTATTTTTTTTCTCCCAAAACTTGTTAGTCGGTAAAAGACAACACTCAGTTATACTTACTATGATCATAACAGCACCCATCTGGACATCCAGCACAGCAGTGCAGAAAGTCCAGTTTTAAGCACTTCGTCAAAAAAACCCAACTCATCGAACTGCATCTCCAAGAGGCTACAACATTATGGCAACTCATTAAACTTCTTTCTAGTCCAATGTGTTACAACACATTACAGAGCAACAGTAAATAAATAACTGCTGATTTGACACTGCTTTCAGCTGCTGAGCAATTCTGCTTTCCTCAATGTTACAATTAATGTCAGCAGTTAATGCCTTAAGTGGTGGAATCGGAAACTCGACTACAATAAACAAATGCAGTCAAGTTTCAGCTTAAGGATATACCCAAACTGCAGCATGGCGTTGGTTCAGCTGTCCCCATCTCAGGCTGCAATTACAGTTCTGTTGGTCAGAGCAGCAGGGGCATCATTTGTCATCCTAAGGAAGGCTGGAGTGCTGTGAAATTGGGCACTTTGGAAAAATGCAGCTGTAGCAGAACATATGTATAGGCAAGACCATGAAATGAACTGGCTCTCAGCCAGCATGTAAGGAGAAAAACAAGAGAATATAAATGAAAAAATTCATAGAATACTGTACTCAGAAGATGCTTCTATTGATATATCCTGACCAGCTTTAAAGGTCAGGATGACAACAATCTGTCTTCTCTGTGCCACAGCTTAATCAATTTGCAGCTCTTTTTTCTTCACCCAGTTAGCAATGAGTTTACATCTTTCAAATAGATCTTTTATTTAGTTTTTGCTATTTAACTGGTCTCAGGTTCCTGTATATCTCTCTATATAACTGTAGCAAACAGAAGGATATATATATGGGTGTGTACATACATTCATGAACAGACTGTACTGGTCAGAATATGAACTGCTCAGCTATGCTCCGTAGCTCTGCTGTCACTAACAGAGATTATTATTCAGCACAAGAGACAGTTTTCTGCTCCTGGAGCAGAAGGAAGAACTCAGCTGTAGCTTTACCACTGCAGCGAACACTGGAATGGCCAGAGGCTGCAGAAGAACGACAACCATGCAACCATGAGAAGCCACCTGTCTTCATCTTTGTCCAAACACTGAACAGAACTGCGTGGAGACACAGACTCCTTCCCCAACCACACGTGCACACACACGCACACACACACACTGCACAGTGGGACTGGGCACTTCAGCGTATGCCCAGTATCAAAGAGTCAGCCATAAAGCTTAATAGTTTTCGGAGACAGCACCTCCTGCCCCTCTGGGCAAGACCAGGGCATCTTATCCCAATCCAGCAGAAGACGACCTGGCCTCATTCTTTGATTTCTTGCCAGTACTGGAGCACAGCTCTTGACTCTTGAGGGAACTCCAGCTGCCACTTCACTTGTGAGGATCACATAGGCTGCAATGAGCATATCAAATACTTTTTTTCATTTTCTTTCTTCCCATGGAATATACAGTCAACAAGGTTACAGTCCTTATTTTCAGAGTAATTAATCCTGTGTTCATTTCATCTAATTTTCAGCACTTAACTGAGATGGCTACATCTATGTGCCTTCTGTATTTAATGGTGAGAGAAAGAAGCACCATCAAAGCCATTCAGTCAACCTACAAGCTTCATGAAGTAAGAATCAAGATTTTTACACACAACATAACTTTCTACCTTAGGACTTTCACCACAGCTGATGAAAGACAAACCCTTCTTGCAGGCTGCATCAAGGCTGTGAATTAAAATCCCACAAGATCATCACATACATCACCATCTTTCCTTCCAACAGTAAGGCTCCTTAATTGAATATACCTTCCTCAAGACAAGTATAACCCACTACAAATCGTGTCTACTACTGGTTTGGAGAGATGTAGGCATCTCCCTTATGTAGTGATACTTGGGCGGAAACAATACAACTGAGGCAGGTAAGTCTCTCTAACAGTAGCGTAGGATTTTGGGCAAGGTATACATTAACATATGTCATTAAGAGTTATCCAACAGCTATGTAAAAAGTAACTGCGCTCAATCACTTCCATTTAACTGTCTACATCATTTGCCTGCTTTCCTTTCAAGACATGGAGCCCCAGGGAGCCAGGGGTCAGAGGAAATGAAGTCATGGACAAGATCAGACCCAAGACTCGTATTTTAGAGCCAGTCCTAGATTGGATAAAATGGGAATCACTTAGGGGCAAACTATTTTTAAAAATGAGAGTTCCTCCCTCTAACCTCTTCTCTCTATACATATGCCTGCACGCGTATGTACACCTCCACAATGGAAGCTTTTCCACTCAGATTTACATTAAGGAATTAATAAATATAAGTTACACATTTATGGCTGTAATACACTCCTAAGGATTATGCTTTTTCTCACATCTGAAGAGCAGAACAAATGCAAAGGAAAACATTGCCCTGATGTATGCTTCATTACAGAACAGACTGCAGAAACAATCAGCAATATGTAAACTCTCGTAAAGAAAAGTGACAACTTTCCTCCCTCAATGCAGTATTGCTTTTTTCTCCCCTCACCCTCAGACAAATGACATTTGGCCATGTTGACACTGTGCTGTGTATTTTCTTCCACTCACGTGCAATTGGTCAAGATAAGGTGCAGATGCCCAGAGATTCAGGTCATATGCAGCTGTATTATGCTGTAAATTCAGAGATACAGGAAACTGATGTGCGTAAAGGAAGCAACCCCCTAACACAGGAAGAAATGTATTTGTCTGAATTTGGGTTTCTTTTCTCTTCCACATTGTAAGTAAAAGTTTTAACCGTACAGCTTTACTTTTAAATAAAATACATAAATGACTCCCAAACAGCTGGCCTACTTAACACTACTATGTAAACATCTGTTCACATTCATGCATGCAAATAAGTACATCAGCTAGCAAGTCTCTTAGGCTCAGATTAGTCTTTATCAAGTCCTCCCAGAAACCACTGGGGTGGAGGCCGACTGTGTGAAGGGGGAGGAAAGGGAGTTCTTAAGCTTTTTTTGGAGAATTGATCCTTGGAGAAAAGATGGATGATGGAGAATACCAAAAAACTCAACTCCCATGCTTTCTATTTTTCAGTATGTTTGCTTTAACGGAAGTTTTCTTTCCTGTCTCTTTGTGGAGGTTTCCTACTTTATCACATATTTTAGCAGCTTATTATATAAATGGACATTGTGTCAAATTTTTATTCCCCTTTATTCAAACCATCTTTTGAAAGTGCCAGGGATCCCAGGCTTGCTCCTGCTGAACTAAATGGGATTCTTGACATTGACGAGAATGGAAACAGGACTAGGCCAGCTGTATGCCTCATTAGGTACGCGATTCTATAGCACCCTCTAAAATTCTGCTGAACTCTCCTTTCAAGCAAATAAAGCAGGTAAACTCAAAGGCCATGAAATGTCACTATTACATTTCAACACTTAAACTGAGGTACCTGATGAATTAGCCATCTTCTTGCCAGGCATCTTAGAAAACTGCAGCCCCCGAGGGATTTCCCCTGGCCGTTACCACTTATTGCAAAGTCAAAGACAGAAAGCTAAGGTTATTGTTTTGCCTATGGAAACAAAATATGCTGAGAGAGCACGTTATTCCCCAGACTTACAGGTTTATTGCGTTTCTAATTCACACCTAAGGTCACCATATGTCAAGTGAGTATGCATTCTGCCACCATGGCTACTGTCATCATTTTAACTCTAATGCTAAATAGTCCTAGACTGGAACAATGCTGTCTTAGAAACAGCGCAATTTAGCACTTATAGCAGAAGACTGGTCTTCTGATTAAAGATGGAAAATTAAGTGTTCTGGTTCCACCTTTGGGTTTGTCAGACTCTCCAAAAGCGTACAAGTTAGTCAGTCGCTCTGGACCTTTGTTTTCACACCAGAAAGCCAAAGAACTAAAAGTCCTGAATAAACAACATAAACAAAGCTAGTACAGCAACAACTGTGTCTTCTCTATTGAGAAAGGTTAATAAATGAATCAAACTTTGATCAAATTTCATTCAGCATTTAAAACTACAAGATGAGGTTTGAAATCAGTTTCTTGTGGCCTGATATGATTATGGCACGATGACGATGCTTCCCTCTGCATAATGTATTAATATGAATTTGACCACACAATTGTCATTTCTTGTCATTTAAGTAGTCTTACAGTTAAGCAGCCATAATTGTCCTTTGGGTGTTATCTTAAATACATTAAAAAAGAAATTGAATGCTTTCACCACATTATAGCTGGGACACTTTTTCAAAGCTAATTTCTAGGTCTGTGAATTATTCATAATACACTTCAAACAGGCTCTTCTGGATAAGGTAATTGACCTTGTCTGCATGAAGCACCTACTACCTTGCCTTGGGATAATTAAATCTACTATGTGGTCCATTATTTAAAGGTAATGTCTTTTCATTAGGTTAGGCAATATATTATCACTCAACTAGTCACCTAATTCTGCATTTAGCTCATTCAAGTTTTCACTGTTTTGTCATGGGTTACACTCATCATAGCAATATCTCACATTAACTAGCATGGTATAATAGTAAGACAGCATTCTCTTGATAAATGGAAGCCCGACTTTGAGGGCTAAAATTTCAAGATTTACCTCTGTATTTGCAATCTCAGTTGGCTGTGCTTGGTTTTTTCTGTGGGTGAAAGCAATAAAGTGTGTCTATTCAGTAAAAAACTAGTGTCAGGTCAAAACTCAGGTACAACTAATGTACCAAGTGGCAGTAGCTATACAGATTCACACTCTGTTCAGTGAAAAAATTATGTGCTATTGAAAGGTATGCTAAAGCACATGTATTGAATTCCATGACCTAAACTAGCTCAGGTACTTCTACAGAGTTTTATTTTGCTGTGTAGAGAAACCCTTGGTTGGCCTGCCATGCAAGGATGCAATTAGCAATGCTGGTTGTTGCCCAGGCTAGTTCTGAACCATTTCAGCCTTCCCTGTAACAGATTACTAGGACTCAGTTCCCCACTACATACTCCCTCAGAAGATGTTGCTCAGTGAAGACCAAAGTAAATGATTTTTTTTGCATATGCATGTAGTGAAAACTTCTGAGGGAAAGCTAAATAGTCGAGTATCCAAGTCTCTCCTGTGCTCCAGCTATTTGAACCACTTCAGCAGAATAAAGCAGCTCTGAATCTATTTTAGTCAGTCACTGACAAAGTCCTCCTGCATGGGTAAACTTGAGTGGCACAGTGATCTGAACAAACTCCTGCATCAATCCCCTTCCTGGCTCTTAAAAATGGCCAGAGATGGTATTCTAATTTATATTGCACCACTTCAGTAACCAGTCTTAAAAGATGCTTCTCCACCTTCCTCTACTTCAGTTGCGAAGGGTATACCTTTCTATTCTATTATAGGAACAGAGTATTGGCTTTTAAAATCTATCAGTGCTGAAGTGTTTAGACTCTGATTGCAAATACTGTATTAACAAGCTATGGATGAACTTGTTAGCTCCTCTACATACCTGAATTTTTACAATGTTTCTGTGTTTTGTAGTTTGTTTTACACTAAAGTGGAATTTAGTGAAAGACGCAATAACTCAGGAGTTAATCCATCATCTTACTTTTCTAAATCAGTATAAATATACTGAACCCAATGGAACTGATCCTGCATATCTTTTAGCTTTGTATTTTTTTAGTTGAATCATTTGATATTGTAGCTTCTGTCAAGCTGTTCATTAATAGAATGTTATGATTATGTTAGCTATTCAAAGCTTTTTAATCATGTTATACAAACACAGTTCAGCCTATGAATTGTTTATCTTGATTAGATATTGTTTTAGTGTTCACTTAAAATTATGAAGCATTGTTTTAGAGCTGAAATAAAGACAAGGACATCAAAAAGACTTCAAGGTGTTAGAGTGAACATTTATTCTGAAGACCTTTGGCTGAATTCCTGTTTGCATCAATATTCAGGAACAATCTGTTCATGCCTCAGGAACATTTCTGCAAACACAAAAATCTCAGCATTGTGGTCCAGAATAATATAAAAATAGGATTATGAAAATAATGAGTGAAATTGAAATGAAATTCCAGTAGGGTAGGAAAGGAATAGCTGCCATTTATCATTTTCCATCAGCTAAAACAAACTAGCCAAGGAAAGCATTGTTCTAAGCAAGATTACCTGCAACTGGCCTGTCTGCTAAATCATATTTCATAACGGTCGACTGCCTTCCATTGTGTAACCACAGTTGTGTACTATACATTGATAGCTCCTGTCACTGTAATATGATTATGTTTACCCATTAGTTTCTGCTTTTGTGCCACAACCCAGCAACTGCAATATTACAATGGTTCTAATGGTCTGTTTCACTTTGTTCATTTACCTATTAATTTTGGCAATGACATATTTCATGGAACATAAATTTCACCCTCTGAAAACATGACAACCTGTAGTACAATATGGTCAGACGGATTCTGGAGCTTTGTACGGAAGTAAAATGAATTGTCCAGGGTGGCATTTTGGAAAGAACATACCTCCCTCTGGAGGCATCGGTTGTATCTAAGGTGATTACTTCAGCAGTAATAGGATGTAATTATTCACTCAATAAAATTCTGCCTCTATTAAGCAGGTACTTCTAATGTTCTGCAGATTGACTGGTGACCCTAGCATGTCTCACAGAGGCAGTAAACAAAATGCAACACAATCTCTTTGTCTGAGTCCAGAACATAAATGTACGCTGGGAAGGAAGTGACCTAGAAAACTGGCACTGCTTTGAATCTGGAGACTCTGGGAAACCGGACCCCAAAACAGAACCTGAAAAATGCAAATTGCCAGGATAACCTTCTCCATTTCAGTGATAGATACTAAAATTGCAAAACAAATGGACCAAACTACCAGCCAGAGAAGCCAAAGGGAGCTGAAACAGCCTACTTCAGGAGAAGACGACTTGTCCTACAATCCCACCCTCTGCTGTTATGTTAGCATTCAGTCATGAAGATCTCTCTCTGAGGAACAGCCCCTAAACTTCTGCTACATGCTAGAATAGTTTCATCTGGGTAAAATCTGAAAGCTTGAAATCACAGTGACAACAGGAGGTAAACAAACGCTAACATACAGAAAGCCTTCAGCTCAATGGGGAAAGCAGTAACCAACTAACTTCTCTTGCACCAGGCCTGACAATGAGCCATCTATTCCAAGAAGTTAATTACAGTCAACCTTCACTCTTCTTTTCCTCCTAACCTATCTGCACATATCTACATAACTATGCAAACACGTACTTTCCTAAAAAGAGAGCACTCTATCTATATCAATAGATAATTTTATGGAATGTACTGACCACCTGAAACAGCAGCTAAAAGAAAAGTTAGTATTTAAAATAAAACATATCATCTAATTGATGTCACTTTTTCTTCAGAACCACTTTTCAGATGTCTGCTCATTTTTTTAAAACATCCCATCATAGGCTTGGGCTCATCAACAGAACAAACCTGTCAGACCTGAATTAGGTTCAGTAATACAAAATTGGGAAAAAGAACAGCCAGGAATCATTATCATCTTTTCTTTCCTACCAACTAGTGCCACCACCAATATTTTGATCGCTTTGAACAAGACAGCCTGAACAAAAAGAAGAACAGAAAATGGCTACTGAATGCAGACTAAGCTACTGGGAGCACTTTTCATGCGCTATTAATGTTGACATATTGGAATCACTACATGTTGTAAATTAGACATGTAATTTTAAACATTTTTGGCAAACCAAAGATACAGGGAAAGGGGTACATGGAACTAAGCATCGTGGATAAAGAAACAGGCAGCACATGAAGCAGGCACTGAATCTAGCACAGCAGCGTGTGTCTGAAGATCTATGAAAGACTGCTGGGTACTGATAAGTTCAGTTGAGTTTAGGATGTACATTTGGTTTAAGTTTTTGTTCCTATGCTGAGGAGGAGACAGACATTTGTGTATCTGGCATGGTGAGAAAATATGCATCTGCATCTCACTTTAGCCCAAATTAAGATTTCCTTCTAGTACGAGGACACATGGAGTCAGCAGAAACTGCATAGTACTCTCTAAACCCTGTGGATTCTAGTAGTCTTTAGATAGTAATCTCAACCTGGTTTTCTAGAAAAATGAGACATACTGAAATATGCTATGTGAATGTTTGTGCACGTGTCCATTGTTCAAGTAATTCACGAACCTACTGGCCAATTTCAAGGACATTTGACTAAGAAATATGTTCCTACAGGTTTCATGTACTGCCTAAGCAGAAAACAGAGATATCTTCCTAGTACCCAGCCTAAGAAAAGGTTGCAATGCATTTTCAATCCCCAGTAGATATCAGACAATCCATACAGAAGCTCAACACTAAAGCACAAATCCATAGGGGAAAAAAGCATCAATTATAACTCCACTATTCCTTGAACTATTGTTTTAGCAAAAATAAACAAAGAAACAATATTCTAAACTGCCAAAAAATCAGTAGCACAGATAAAATAACCAAAACTGTATAGTTGAGAGAGCTGCTGTTCACTAGGCAGAAGCATGAGAACATACAACATTTAATCAGTTTGATCAGTTCCTGTTTAGAAAGATACCTAAAGTAAGTTGGAAGTATCACCTTCAGTTGCGTATCTCTCCGCCTGGAAGAACTTGGGCATCTACCTCAGGCTGAACACATAACCTTAAGACAGCTACGGTAAGACTACATGGATCTCATCCTAGAAATGCAGGCCTGCTTCCAATAGCTCTAATAGAGGTTATTTCGGAAAACAAGGCTGCTGTTTCCTAATTACATGGAGTCCTTTCTTGCCCTTTATGAAGGAAGACAATATCCTTATCATACGACTACACCGTATACTTCAATAACAGGTATGACCAAGCAACGGGTAGAATAGTTGTAATGGTCTCTGTCTAATTAGCACGGGCAAGAACAGCCATCTGCCAATGGTGGGATGAATTCTAGCATTGAATTGGCATTACTGGAGACAGACTATGAAGAACAGATTATGAATCTCTGCCTGCCGCATCTGGCTGTGTTCAGATCCATACCTAGATTCAAGCCATCATGGCTAAGCTTACACTTTCTGAATGCATTGCACTCGTTCTAAGGTGAGCTTCTCTTTCCTCAAAACATCTATGAACAAGAAAAGACAGGGCTGTCCATACAGCATCTGAGTGTCTAATAAAGAAAGTAGGCTTGGGGTTCTCTCATCTCTCCCTTTACAATCAACCACTGTGCAAAGCAAAATCCAAACACTGCCTGGGAGATAAAGAGGAAGAAATTTGGATCCTTGATTGATGCTTGAGACTGGTGATACTATTCCTCAGTGTGGAATCACAGCTTTCTCTCCTTACCTAGCTGAATATACCAAACAACCCATTATACCCCACCCAAATATATCATTACCTCCCTTGTAATTTGGTAGGTCCATAAAAATTCACAGAATCATGCCTTCCTTGCTAAATCACCATAACTGTGTTAATCAGTTCCCTAGAAAAAATAACGATACCTCGAAGGGATGACATGTTCATCCTTCCACTAGCAGCAGCAGGGCAAGGCACAAGAGGTACCTGTATAAATCTCACACTTGGAGTGCAAGACTTCAGAGGTGTTCATCTGGGAAGAAACACTCTTCTTACAGTTCTTTTTTGTAGCTGCACAAACTTGGCCATTGGTTTTAGGGTTGTACTTTCAAATAGATCTAATGGCCCATACCCATTTCAGGCAAAACTGTCACCAGTAGCAGCCTGATGCGTCATCTTCTTCTCTGCTAAACAAGGTAAGAAAACTACCTTTAGAGGAGGATTGCATAGATTAATTGGTTAACCTTTCTAAATGCTAATGTTAAAAAAAAAAAGCTTTCTTCTGGGACTTGTGAATTCTGCTCTTGAGAGCAAAGGAAGGCAGCTCTTGATTTTGCTTTGAGTCCTGGACAGCTCAGGCAGGAACACACCCCTTGGCTAAACCAGTCCCCATTAAAGTCTGAGCCTTCCTCCTATCAAAGGGGCTTGGAAAAAATTCAGGCTAAAAAGCTTTTTCATTTTTGTTCTCAATCTTTCTGGCCCAGCAGATATGAAAAAAGCTTATCTAAAGAAAGTTTTAAAGGGGTTGTTTTCTTTCAGGTCACCACATCTGTCTAGCTACTTGTCAAGTCTCAGTCAGATCTGATCCCCTCCAAATCAATCTGCGTTGGGGGGAGGTAAATAATTCTCAATTGCTTTTAGATGCTTCTTGGGAAGAAGTACACAACTTTTTTCCCCAAAGGTCTGGAGACGTTTTCTCCAAGCATGCTTGCTTACCCTCTATTTTTTTTTCTTTTTTTTTCTTTTTTTTTAACAAAAGAGAGTAACAGACACTTAGAAGAGCTACTTTTATGCTCCCCTTAACATCAGATGGTTCACATAAGCAAAACATTAAACTAAATACTTAGGGAAGACTCTTGCTCTGTTGCTGTTTGAACACCAAGCACAAAGTAATCTGAAAATACAGCCTTCAGCTGATACTCATTGTTTCTTTTCCCCTGTCTCTGCCTTCACACTTTCAAAAATAGAAAATACATTTCCCCTAGGCTATCATCACACTGTAATGGGGGTAAAATTCCTGGACTTAAGATTGAGGAGCAATGAATTTGAGCCTAACCCAATCTCTACAGAGTAAAAGCTTGATGCCTTTTTCCATAGGCTTATGTTTTCTTTTCTCCTAATTGCACTATATAATTAAATTATGCCATTGTTAATTTTGTGTATAGCCCCTTAACACCTCGGTCTTCCTGGACAGGTCAGACCAATTAAAGCAAAATCAAAGCATATGGGCTCTGTCCCATTCCCTTGTTCCATCCCATGTGATTTTCAGCAAGTGCCTTGCTTTGCACGTACTTTTTTCTTCCCCAGATCCAAAACAGGAGTCAAATGAACCCAAAACACATATAAAACTGAGAGATTACAGCCCCAAATACTTCGCTATCCTCAAAGATAATGTGAATAGAAATGTAAATTACTATAGCTTCACTCATGTGGCATCTTGGTAGAAGAGGTCAGCTGAGAACTCTTCCACTGCTATGATGTACATCTTCTGTTCTCCAAAATCAGAAAACATCACTCTCTGCACTGGACCAAATTTGACAGAGAAATTATTTTAATGTCAGTGAGACAGTTTGAGTCTAATGGAGCCCAAGATGCTCAAAGTAGGACAGCCGAATGAAGCAGACAAATGGAAGTGTGATGAGAACACACTCCCCGCTGTGGCTCTAATGAGGGAGAAGGCACACTTTTCTGCTCAGGCAGCAGTACTGCTTGCTTTCTTGAATGGTGGACAGGTTGCTGTCATAGTTAATGATCCATTAATATAACAAGCCATGGATTAGCTGTTTGTTTCTAATTGCCATTATTTATTTATTGTTAATGATATGCTGAGTCCTGCAAATTAAAAAAAACTATCACTGCTCGTGATTAAGGGAATGCTGGCTGGGATAGCCTGAAAAAAATTGCATAATTCTTTCCTTCTTCAAATCGTGTGTGTGCCAACAGCTTATACAACTGGGTCTCTCAAGTCAGAGGTATCATTAGGACATCTTTGGTTCTAGCACGTGTGTGTGTCTCATAAAACATCTCATAAAACTATCCATTTCCAAACTCTTATTTGGACTGCAGAATATCCTGAACTCGAGGTTTCTTCATTACAGAGATACAAGCACTTATACCATCCCATAGGTTTCACAGGTTGAGCAAGAGATGTCATCAACTTTACTCCAAACCAGAGGTTCTTTGGGAACAGAAGTCCCAACCTAACAGATTCCAGAGGTTAAGCAAACATATTGCAGCATCAGTTCACAGCACTGACTTCCTCACAGCACCACCAATAACAGTTCATGCAATGACTTCCAGATTCCAGCCTCAAAATCTGTTGTCTAGGTTTTCATTTAATTTACCTGTCCTATGTGTCTTCATTAATACCTCTGGTACAAACTTCCTGTATATTGGAAGAAGTACTGTCTATGTCAGTAAAACACAGTACATCTATTCAGTTTGGACTGAAAAATTTGTTCTCTAGGTAAACTGTAAAAGGTCTCTTAAAAAAAAAAAATAAAAATATAGAAGTGTAATTCCAGAATTGCTCCTTAGACTTAAAAAAAAAAAATCATTCAAGGGAGGAAAAAAAAAACACAACAAAAACCCAACAGAAATATCCAGTGACAGCAGAAGTATGAAGGACATATTCCACAGAAGTAAACAGGAGTTAGCCATACAAGCTCCTTCCTCACTACTCTATCAGTCCCCACTTCGAGAATTGTTTTTAAATTCACCTGACATATTGTCTCTAAGGCAAACACAGATAATGGTGCTCCAGCATTCACTGGAGTAGTCCCAGGAGACTTGTGCCCTTTTGATGTCACTCCAGAAGTATGCCAGGTAGCATTCAGCCTGTCCTCTCCTGCAGCAGGGTTCAATTCAAGGAAGCAGCAGGCTTCCCTCCCACTGGGTTAGAAGCCACTCAGTGTATGACTGAGCAAGGATTTCTTCCCATGTCTTTCCCATTGATTGGCCACTCGGCTGCATTGCAATCTCAGAGCAGCACAATGAGACTAGAGAAGTAATGCATGCAGCTGCCATTCCTTCTCTGGCAGCTATAGCACACTTTACCCTACTGCTAGTCAGGAGGGATCATATATGGTGAGGGAAGCAAAGGGTCACAAATTGGGATAATGATATTTCCATTACTCACAGGTGCATGCATGCTAGATGCCAAGTTACCTCCCCCACGCATTTTTATTCTGCTTAGACCATCTGCATTTTAACCAGATGCACATGACTAACAATATAGCACCTTTAAAAATGGCCTCTAAATCTCTCCCTACAAATAATGGGGCATGCTGCATTACTACGGCAAACTCTGGTTCAAAAGTCTCTAAATATAGCACAAGTTATCTAAAACTGTGCTTGTGAGAAGTTGTAAGCACTGCTACTTTGGAGGGGAGAGACAAGGTATGGTGGTGGAAAACGCATATGGCAAGTCAATCATTCTCAAGAAAGGGATCCTAATTACCCAAGAATAATTGCACACACAACCTACACCTGCCACCTATCCACCACTCTCTTCCGTATGAACCCCTTTTCAAGGGTGGACTGCCCTGTTCCATGTTATTTTGTGCAATGACAAATAGTCTCCTGGTAATGCAATAACAATTTAAAGTTATTTTGTGCAATGACAAATAGTCTCCTGGTAATGCAATAAAAATTTAAAGTACCTGGTATGATAAAATGGAAATTATATTTGAAAAGCATAAAACAATAGTGAGCAAAACCCCAATGGTAAATGACTGCTTGTTATGGGTCATTTTATATCACCTCATGGTACATCTATGTAAAAAACTTCATCAGAACAAACGTTTCACACTCCTTTCTCCATAAAGATTTATACTGCTCTAAAAAGTGGTGTCCCTGTTATATGAAACCTTGGTGCAAACCACACCTCAAACACCGTGGGTCATTTCTGGTGAAAAAAATACTAGAGCTAGTGAAGGTCCAAGAAGGGCAACTAACAGGACTATAAAAGCACTGGCTAAGTACAGAACTGTGATTCACTACATCCTGTAATACCAGAACTCATTGCACTGAGTAAAACATCAGTTTAAAACACATTAAAAATAGTAGTTCTGTACACAGCAAGTAGTGAACTCCTGCAACTTGCTTTCCTAGGAAGCTGCAGAGGTAGACAATATAATAAAGTTCAAAACCTGATTACACAAATTTATGAACACTAGATCATAGTGGATACTAAAAGGGATTGGCAATGGCATAAACTTTAATGCTCTTAACAGAGCAACTGTGGGTGATGGGGATGTATTGAGAGATGTGCTGAAGACATCCAGACTTGTGTACTCACTCTAAGCTGCATCTCTCCAGCAGCCACTATTGGAGGCAGGACCCTGCAGGTCATTTCTTAGCATCTTATGCTCTGACATCACTGGAGGTCTCATCTGGAACTAAAGAGGGAGCCTGCACAGCCAAAGAGCTCTAGCAACATACAGGGCATATATAAACCACACTGAACTGTCTCAGCAGCAGAATTAAGCCTAAAGTCGCAACTCAAATTAGGACACGCTTCCCTGCCGTGAGGTAGCACTACATCTTTCCCTCCAATAACAGAGGATACAAAATGTAAATGCAGTGGTTCAGAGGTGAGGGCAAACAGCTGTCTGGCATAAGGGGTCACAGACCTGGAGACAGCACGTGGTGCAGCTCAGCACTGAGATACAGGTCTAACTGGGAGGCAGAGGGGACAAGAGGAGGTGGAAACCTGGGTGCAAGTCATATAATACTGGGACTTGACAGATCTTAAAACGGACAGGCAGAAAGTCCAGGGGAGAGGTGTGTAGTATAGGATGGATGTTTGAAATCAAAGCTTGAGGCGACATGGTGTGGGAATTCTATTGGAAAGAGAAAAATAAGGAAGAAGGCAGGAAAAAAACACCACCTAAGGACACTCCTATTTCTTTGATTTTTCCCTACGACTGATCTTCTCTCAGTCTCTGCCTACACAAATGTGCTATGAACTTGACAGACTGTCAGCCAAGTATTGTAAAGCAAGCTATCCTGCCACCGATACAGCTGTCACTGTGTTAAGTCCTTGATACGGTGGATGTGAGGCTGCTTCCCAAATGTTAAGCCTTTGAGTACACCCACTGCTTCTAGAAAACTGAGCAAATTCAGAGCTGAGGGTTTGTTCAGTTAATAAAATGTTTTCATACCTTCAAGTATCTTGTATGTTAACAGTTTAATTAAATGTGCATGTGCACACGTGCACCTGTCCTTGTACACATACCCTTTTCCTCGGTATCACCTGAGATGCTTCACAAAGTAAGGAACTCAGACCTCCAGGGGCCTAAATTCCTTTTCACATTCCCCGAATACGGACAGCATATTTAGAGGTAGCCTGAGCTTTCTGCCCACCCCACTCCTCTACTGCTAGCTTGTCTTGGTCTGTGCTTCTAAGGATGAGGCGGTGGTAAAGTCTGCAATCTTTTGCTGAGAGTGTGGATGACTTCCCTAATTAATGGCAACTGTCAGATTTGCTCCGGGTGTGTGAGTGTCTCTCCAACAGGCATGGAGAATTCACGAGAGACTTGCAATTACTGGTCATAAATTAAAAGTTTCATTTGCCAGCATCAGGAGAAAGCCAGCTATTCCTTTGATGAACAGACATCTATTCTGACGTTCACAAACCTCCTGAAAAATCTGTCTGATGGCAGAGATGTACAAAAACGCAGTTCAGGGCAATTTAATTTTACTTTTCAAAGACATGCTTGCAGCTAAGCCATAGTATGACAGTGAGAACTGATAAGGCTGTTCCAGACAGCAGGAGGTGGAGATGAGTAAACTCCTTTGCCAACTGCCAGATTGCACGTCTGACACATTGCAGATGTAAATCCAAGTAACTCAATGGGGAGACTACACTGAATCACACCCGCTGGGGATATGCCTATGTCTTCAGGGCAAGAAGTAGTAGGTAGAGAGGAAAGGCAAATTCCTTGATATAAACTGGAACAATTTTATGCAAGCCAGGAGCCTCCCTTGGTTTCTCTCTGAGGCAGCCCAGAATGCCATGCTCATCCCTTTGCCCAGGCACATGATTTTTTTCTTGTTTTCCCCACATGAAAGCCAAAATTGCTGTGTAACAACATGCATCTGCTGGAGAGTAACGTTACGAATGCAAAAGGAAAGAGAAATCTTTTTATTGCTTCTCTGTGAAACATGATAGTGTTTAGATGCTGAAGACAAGGATTTGGGGTTTTGGTGCTATCAGGTGAGATATCCTAATCATGCATTCCATCTCTGGAAAAAAAAAAAGAACAAGGCCCAAAACAAGAGGAAACTTAGAAACGGATAAGATTCCTTGCAGGAAAGGGAACTTTCATAGCTCTGTCAAGATCAGATACACCTCTGCGAGATGGCCTTCCATTAAGCATTCACCGCAGGGCTCAGTCCAGAGGTAGTAATGAGTGTTGATATTCAGCACGCTGGATTAGGTCATGTAATGTTTCCTGCTGTCCCACAAATGCAGCATTGTCATCAATACATATGCACTGTATACTGATTTCTGAAGGAAGGTCTGAAGTGTGGTTCATTAACCGTAATTACACATGATGATACCCTGGCAACACAGAGAGAACGTAGTGCTTCAGGCATACAAAAGCCTAGGCTGAATCAAGAAACAAAACGCAAGAGTTCTGATTTTTGTTCTGTTGTCTGGCCCCAAATCAGACTCCCTCCAGCCACTTCTGGGCATGAACACCACAGGTAAGAACCTTCTGCAGTGAGCCCAGCAAAACGCCCTAGCGTTTTTTGCACTTGTAGCTCATCTTCAAGTTTAGGAATTGAAATTCTTCAAAACTTAGAACTCTTCAAGACACCTATAGTGTTCAGCACTTACTGGGTCTCCAGGCTCTTCTATAATATAGCAGCAGTTCACCTCAAAATGAATATCAATTGATAGAGCTATTTAAAGCTTTGGGGAAAAAAATCCCTATCATTTAAAACCACTTAATACTCAGCTAAGAAAAAAATGTTACCCATATCTTGTCATTTCAAGAACTCAAACAATTTCTTTTTAGGCATATTCCACATCTTGCCAAACTTACAGCCTTAGGCTACTGAGAAAGTTCAGGACGAAAAATTGAAAGTGTAATTAAAAAGCATACAAAAGGAAGAAAAAAAATGAAAAAAATCATGGTGTCTGCCACGTGCATAGCACTGGACTAATTTTTTTTCTGATTTATCAGCTGGAGCTATACTAAGGAGTTACGAGTTGTGCAATTCTTGCGTGGTCAACCGTCAGGACCACAGTGGCACTGCAGCAGCTGCAAGAGCGCAAGCCAGACTGCTGGACACCATCCCTACGTCCTCTCCCTTGAGGAGTCAGTCACAGCTTTGGTCCTGGACAAGCAGATAAGGAGCTGCTGGTCAGAATCGTCTCAGCCAGTCTGCCAGTTGGTAGGTAGCTTTAGCCCTGAAGCAGGATAGCTTATATACTGTCAATTTACACAAGATTATCACTACTTTTTCTTCTTTTTTTAAAGGAGAAAAGGGTTTGGATCCTTAAGAAGCGTCCCTAGCTTTATAGAGTTACCACATACAAGAGGTATCTCAGAATGCACTCGTAGTGTACCTTTCTGCGTATGCATGACCAAGTACCTCACAGAAAGGTGTAAAATTAAACACATGCAGACCTGCTTTAATATTGTGGCCTTCATCCTTAAAAAATACTTTGGAAATAATCACTGTGTGATTATATCTTTATAACTTGTCAAGTGTGGTGTGGGATACAGAAGCCAGCAACACTGAAAGTATTTGTAAGACATAGTTCCACCTCCTTATGAGCAGTTATGCCTGCATTTTGTTTTCCCTTTGTGTTCTACCCTGGATGCTGATACTAACATTTCATTCTTTAAAAAATTATTAGCAATACAAGCAGTGCTTGGCTGGTAAATTCTGATGATAACAAAAGACATAATTCTCAGGTTTTAAAAATAAACTGACTGTAAGGCATCTGATTACTGGACACGTAAATGTTCAGTGTTATAGTAACTTTGCTGGAACCAGGCAGGTTTTTGATACATCTCATTAGGCAATGCATCTTTAATACAGTAGGAACTCCCATTGCAAGCTCCCCTTAAGGATTTCCATGGGATTTCTTCTAAGCTACTAACAAATTTAAGAGTTGCTAATAATCAAAGAATCACCAGGAACACACAGACATTACAAGTAACCAGATGAGACTTTGAAGACATTCAGAAGCCTGCCCTTAATGTCAGTCATCTCTCTTGACGAGCAAATGTAAAATCCCAACCCCAAGAGAATCGAGCGCAAGGCAGCTATCCTGAGTAGCCACTGGACATTTGGTACCACAGAGAGACACAGACCGATCAGACCCTCTGCTTTCTTGTTGCTGCCACATTAAGCCAGGGCAAAAAACTTATTCCTTCCATCACAAGGGGAAAATTACTTTTGCCCCAGAAAGTGTACTACCAAGAACCTTAAACATCATATTCAGGGCTGTGGGACTCAGAAGAGGTATACCCCTCCTCTCCAAAAATGTCATGAGTCTGGAGCAATCTGGATGCTTTCTATCTTTAATATACAGTTAAAAACTGTGAATGAATAAATATCCATTTACCATCAGCTAAATACAGCTTTTGTGGTTTCTAAGTAGTACTTTCCATTGTAGAAGCTTTCAGAGCCTTTGTATGCATAGAACTTACAGGGTGGAAACTCCCCTGCAGAGCTCTGACCCTCTTGCATCAGAGGACAGGCACTGCACAGTGGTATCCAAGAAGGCTGTGGTGGGTTGATGCTGGCTGGACACCAGGTGCCCACCACACAGCTGCTCTGTCACTCCCCCCACCAGCTGGGCAGGGGAGAGAAAATATAACAAAAGGCTCGTGGGTCAAGATAAGGACAGGGAGAGGTCACTCAGCAATTACCGTCACGGGCAAAACAGACTCAACTTGGGGAAAAAAATTAACTTATTACCAGTCAAATCAGGGTAGGATAATGAGAAATAAAACCAAATCTTAAAACACCTTCTCCCAACCCATCCCTTCTTCCTGAGCTTAACTTTACTCCCGATTTTCTCTACCTCCTCCCCCCGAGCAGCACTGGGGTCCAGGGAATGGGGGTGATGGTCAGTTCATCACACGCTGTCTCTGCCGCTCCCTCCTCCTCAGGGGCAGGACTCCTCACACTCTTTCCCTGCTCCAGCATGGGGTCCATCCCACGGGAGACAGTGTTTCATGAACTTCTCCAACATGAGTCCTTTCCACGGGCCGCAGTTCTTCACAAACTGCTCTAGCGTGGGTCCCTCCCACGGGCTG
>JAVKLA010000001.1:38659665-38704603 GCA_034782735.1 Sagittarius serpentarius
AATCGTTTTATTATTATTGTCATTTTCTTGTTGTTATTAGCGTCATTGTTAGTTTCTTCCTTTCTGTTATATTAAACTGTTCTTATCTCAACCCACGAGCTTTACTTTTTTTTTTTTCCCCCGATTCTCTCCCCCATTTCCGCTGGGTGGGGGGGCAGTGAGTAAGCGGCTGCGTGGTTCTGAGTCGCTGGCTGGGGTTAAACCATGACAGAAACCCACCCTTTTTTTTTTTTTTTAATCTACTATTTGGTTGGGTGGTTTTTTTCTGCTGGCTGACCCAGCCATATGTGCTTTAGCAGCTTGTTTTGTGCTCATCAGCCTCCTCCTAGTTACTGATTCAGCCACTTCCAGCCAGTGCGGAAGCACGGCAATGCATTTCCATGGGAACAATTCTGAGGGTGTTCCCGTCCCCCCAGTCCTGAATGCAGCCCACTCTCCGACAGTACTGGCAGACTGCACCTGCCAGTGTGCATTCCTCAGGGATGCCCACACCTGGAACCGTTCCCTGTCTGTAAATCCTTCCTGGCAGTCAGTAGCCAGCTCCAGAAAGACACCACACCTCCAGCTCCACAGACATGCTGCCCCAGCCCTGGCAGAGAGGGTAGAGCCGGGTTCCCAACTCTCTTACAGGCCAGGCATGAAGACTGCTCATTCTGAGCCCACGGTTTGAGGTGTCTCTGTCAGCAGAACGACCATGCCAGGCGGCTCTGATGGATGAGAGTGAGACACCTCTTCTGCGACCCCTTGCACCCCCCTGTTGTGCTGAAGCCCAGAGATGGCAAACCGTTACCCTGCCAGCCTACTTCCTGATGATCCTCCATTTCCAGATTTCCTCTAATACAGGGTATCCACAACAAGCAGTGAGAAATATTCCTCTCCAAAAATTGAAGAGGCAGTTGCTGAGCTTTCTAGTGCAAAATGGACACTTCTCTACTGTGCTCGCACTCGCTACCCTTGTAACAGCGCAGTTCTCTCTGACTCAGTCTCCTTCATCTAAGGTGAGTTTTGAGAGACTCATCATAATCACTTTTCTGCTGGTTCATATGCCTTGTGATGGCTCAGACACCTGCACTGAGCGTGACAGACAAGAAGTGGAGCCCACGGGAGACCTGCCATTCTTCTGATGCTGCACCAGGAGGCTGGGTAGGACATCCGCAGTTTTCCAACATGGCACTAGACACCCGTGTCTGGGGCAAACGGATCCACCCCTTGTAACCGAGACAGCTGGAGCGACTTTTAGACAGCCACTGCTTACCTCTAATTTCTGAGCACTGCAAATGTGGCAGGAGAGTGATTAAGTTGCAGTAACCCTTGGTTAAAAGGTAAAGGAAAGGTTGGTTAAAAGGTAGAGGAAAATAACTACTGCTACGTTCTCCCGTACTAAAACTTCCTTGGGGCCCTCCTGTGACAGTGAAGAAGGCCTGCAGGACTTCTGCTGTGATGCTTATCAGAAAAACAACAATTTCGCTGAAAACAGCAAGGCAGCTGTTGACAGTGCAATGCCTTTGACATAATATAAACACTAAAGGTTTTTCATTTTATAAAGTTCTGGAATACTTAACGAAAAATCAAAACAGAAATGTGTAAATTGTCAGAACTGTAGTGTGCCAAAAGACCTGTAGTGTTTGAGGGGATAAACCGTAAATCTTTAAGGGCTGTCTTTAATCTAAACAATAGTAAATAATTTGTAAAGGATTCCCATTCGTTGTTTTCTCCAATGATAAAGTCAATCACAACTACAGACAGTAAGCTGCAAGGGACACTCATTAAAAAAAAAAAGAAAAGAAAAAAAAAAAGGAGACAAACAACAAACAAACAAGGCACTCCCAAAAACTTCCTTAAGAAGTTCAAAGCTGTAAAATCTTACCTAGCTCATTCTAAGAATCTTGGGGCGTTTCACCATTTAAGTTCTTGTCCCACAATTATGTAGTTGCAGGTAATAAAACCAGAATTAAGGGCATGACCTCAGCCGCCTCCTTCTCCTCTCTGTTATTGCCTCAGCCTAACTGGTGGCAGCCCTGCTTTCCACGCGAGAGTCTGCCAAGTCCACAGGAAACATAACAAGGGTTGAATCACATAGTGACTTCTGCATCAGTGTAATTGCTATACAAAGTAAAAGGAGATGAAACTTTATGGAAAATGGATTAATAAATTATATAAGCAGATGAACTGAGATTCTTGTGTGGAAACAAAGGGAAGGTGGATGCCATGGACAGTAATACCACCAGTTCCATGATTATTTTGGGAACATCAGTGGGGATCCCTATTGCAAAGATTGAGCTCTAGCCAGCTGTGCTTTGTAGTAGTCCATCTCTTTGTTAATTCAGTCCGCTCCTTCTTCACCACAAAGTGAGTAAAGGTGAAGAGCTACAGTAATTTCCTCAAATACCTGATTAAATATCATACTGTAAGTAGGACTATTCAGGCACTTAAAGTATTTAGACACTTCAGCTACAAACACAACTTGTATCCTCCAGAATTCAATACACTTTACATGCCATGGAATATGTACTATGTGGAAGAATAAAATCCTGATCACTGTTAGCTGAATGAAAAAAAAAAAAAGACTAGAGGCAATTTATATAAAATTGCAAGTATAACTTTGAAAATCTGCTTCACATCTTCTTAGAATCCCTGACTTTGTCTGTGATTTAGATACAGTTTCTATACAGTTTTTTGAGATAGAGAAAACAAAAAAACAAAGCTTTACTTTTCTTGCATTAGAAAAATAGGCAATATTTGCATTTTGAGAGAAGATGCAAAACAGAGATGATCCGCAACAAGGAGAGATGTATTTTTGTTCATTAATGATTTTTTCATTATAGCAGTTTCAAAACCAGATCTTGGACTAGCAGCAAGACCTGGGATAAGAAGTCATCCTTCCCCATCTGCAGCCCTGGAGGGGAAAAAAAGGGGAATTAAAAAAAAAAAGAAGGGGGGGGGCAAACTATTTGAGGACTGGACAAATATCTGGCTAAGATAAAATTAACCTTTGATCTAGCCATGGAAATTTCTAAGCATTATTGATTTGATAACCCAGGGTCTGCATACAGTAAAGCAGCATCAGTAAAGAAGCACAGTGACAGAATGACTCAAGTGTATTGTAAGCAAATCTTTCGGCAATCAAGGGTAAAATTTACTCTGGAGATGAGGAAAGGTCATTACAAACACTCCCTATACAGGGCAGCAAAACAAGTACATGGATGTAGATTTCGTCTCTATAGACTTTGCACTGGAGAATATGATTATTAGCACTTAAGTAGTACTCCAGACAGATCAATACATTTCTAAGCAACAAGAGAAAAAGAATAAGCCTCACAATGATAGAAAGACTGCCAGACCAGAGGTTCAGAGGGTCCATTAGCCATTTTCTGTATTGATTGTTATCAGTCAATTCAGTGGGAAGTGAAGATTAATTCAACTGGGCTAATTATTAAACAATCAGCCTACAGGGAAAATTTCTTTCCCAGTGCTGGTAGTTGTTCATTACCCCAAAGCATGACAGGATACATTCTGTCTGCACTTACGAAAAAGAGTGTGGGCGTAGAGCACCATGCATGATGGGAGAACTCAGGTAAAGCAAGCAGAGCTAGTTCACATTCCCATGCAGATGGCCCTGGAAACAGGCTAGCCATGTTCCCACGGTGCTGAATGTAGTCATCCCAAATTAATAATCCCCTCATGGACCCACACAAATCCTCATGGTGTCTCTCATGGCATCCAGCTACATATAATCATGGTTTGGGCACATACGCTAGGTTCACCTCCCTCACACACATGTACATTTGGTGTGGATTCCTCATTGTTTCTTCCAACTGATTAATTTCTCTGTGAAAGAGACTTTGCTTTGCGTATAGTGGGTATATAAGGTGAAGAAAACATTATGCTAATAAGGTGCTGTCTTTTTTTTTTTTTAATCTAGTTTTGAGTTTGTTGTCTTCCACTGTCATTGAACAATCTCTTTATTCCTATTGCAAGAAAATGCAAATGAACATTGCATGTGTCAATGACGCCCATTCACTTTGAGTCTTTCCAATCAAATAATCCAGGGCTATTTAACTTTTAACCTTTCTTTGTACAGACATCTTTCTATGCCTTTAATTAGGTACATTACTATTCCTGACAAACCTCCTATTTCAACAACATATTTTACTTTTACTCGAAATAAACAGCCTTCAAGATAAGATCCTTCTGAAGTGCTTCACACACTCTTCCCTCTTCTTGACCAACTTAAATAATAGCATGTCATCTACAATTTTTGTCACCTTGCTTTTTCAGCCACTTCTCCAGACAATGAATAAATACATTTACCCACTCTGGTATCAGCAGATATCCTGTGACACTCTACTGTTAAATTTCTTGCCATGCTGAAAATTGACTTTATATTTTTTAATACTTTTTTCCTCTTTTTTTCTCCCTGCAAAATTTCCCTTCTCTTATTTCTCTCTCTCTCTCTTTGTCTTTGTATGATTGTCCAATTCCCTCTGAACACGTACAATCACAATTTTCTGATTTCTTCAGAATTTTTGTTCAGCAGTGGGCTGTTAAAGTTGACAGGCTGCAGAGAAATCACTGGGACCATAGACACAATAACTTGTAATGTTGATACTTCCCATATCCACATCACATATTGGATGCCTATGACCACACACCAACATGTGAGAAAGATGATGTTAATCTGCCCTGGTTAATCACTGGCTAGAAACAAGATCTTTATCTGTTCAATTAAATGGGTAAAAATTAGAAAGAAGCTTAAAGAAATGTAAGTGAACATTAAGGCAGAACACTGTTGTGTAAATGCAATGCTGCTGCTCATTTCTGATGATCTGATTCCTTCTTTGAATTCATCCTTCACAGACTCAAGGCACTGTAGCTCCCAGAAGTTGTTAGCTTACTGCACCTCTCCTTTTAAAAGCACTAAATGAGTCATTCCATGCATTTTCCATTCCACCTCCAAATCCTTCTGCCTCAGCACATTTTGGGCATAAAGAGGTTACTGCTTCTTGATTTGTATACAGAAAGAACTGCCAGCCTGAGTAAAAGCAAAGCTTCATTTAGACCAGGAGCCCACCTCTGCTTTTGAGAGTGAAGAGATACCCAGGGAAGCGAGGGAAGGTAATACGTTTTCCTGAAACTCATTCCCATTTCTCGGTGATCTTTGCCTCACAGCTGCCTGAGCTGGGAGCTGCAACTAAACCTCCATGTTTTTCCAGCCTGGTTTTTTCCCCTCTGTTGATACACTGGCCTCCTTATGTCCTGTGGTAGTAAGTTTCAAGTTGAATTATTCACTGCATCAGGAAAAAGAAAACAAACAAAAAAACCCAAATCCTGCTATCTAATAGTTTAACTGTCCCTTAGCTCTTCTATGATAAAAAAGAATCAATGCTTATTTGCTTTCTCTATGCTGTATATGATCTCCGTGCTTTCCTGTGACAGCTCCCTCCACCATCTTTTTAATTGCTTTAGCCTCCCCATACATGGAAGCCATCCATGCTTCTGACCATCTACATTTGTCCATTCACTGGAGGTGTGGTGTGGATTTATGTCACTGAACGATAATGTTGACTTCTTTGTCTCTGTTCCTTGTATGTTTCTAATATAACAGCATAGAATTTGATTTTTTGACTTTCCCTGAATATTGGTACTTTCAGAAAACTACGCAGAAGCATTACCTGAAAAAAGTAACAAATTCAGAATCCATCCCTGTGTACATGAAGTTATTTTTTCCACACTTTGCATTTAATCTATTACTGTAATCAATTTTTATCAGCATAACAGTAAGGTATGTTCCCAGAGAGAAAAGAAGCTCTTGTGATTAAGGCACCCAAACCATATTTAGATGATACAGGAACATAAGCCAATTGTACCTCAAACTCTCTGGACAACTGCAAAACAGTAATTTCTTTCTGTGTCTCATTACTCTTTTATGCAACAGGAATAATAGAGATGCCTGTGAGAAATGACCTTCCCCCACCTCAAATAAGGCATTTAGGGGAAAAGAAGTAATATGAAAAAGAAAGTTTTCCAGGCTAGGAGGAGGTTCTGTCAGTTTTCCCCACCTTCACTTTTCTCATAACCAAAATAAAATAAGTATGTCAGCAAGTTCATTACAGATAGAGAGAAAAGCAGGTATATTCCTTCTGGATTTCTGCCAGATAAAATTTATTTGAGGAAAGCAGATGCTTTCTGCAAAGAGTTTGTCAAATATCCTACTACTTCAGCAGAGATAAAAAGCACTGACAATGTTTTGATCACACGTATTTATATGATAAATAATAAAAATGAGCACATTTCCCATACTGGATATCAAGGAAGGATATTCAGACAGAAAGGTGAAATTCTAGTTTCAATTCTTATGAGATTCAACTACAGTGAAGGAGACGCATCTTATTAAATAATTTTTACACTTGAATAAAAAACATACTTAATAATTAACAGGTGTGCATTTAATTAACATAATGATTGCCCAATTAAATCAAAATGAAAATTTAATTTGAGACACTTTAAGTACAAGGAGATTAAGGATAAAATATGAATATCCCGAGTCCTTAGTTTTCAGGAGGGAGTGTGGAGGTGATATGTGGCAAAGTAGCTCAACCAGAATTAGCAATTTAGAAGGGCTAGTATTCTTTCAACTGCACCTGGCCACAGGAAGGAAAAAATGCCAAACGGAGACAGTCGAGGAAATTTCCTCTCCATTTCAAAAATAAAAAGCAGAAAGGACACTCTACCATCCAACCCCAATCCACAATGTGGGCTATGTCGTTTTTCTCATACCCTTGCATGACAGTCCTATATACAAAATAGGACCCACTTAAGGGGAGAATCTGACAGACAGGTATATTCTTTTGAAACACTTTTTATTTTAAAACTACAGAACTGTAAATTTGAGAAGTCTCAACCAACAGGTCACCTTGCCAGGCTCTTCCTCCGCTATGTGTCTCTTTCATGTCCCTCCACCTAAGAGCATCATGCCTTCTCCTCCATACAGATACACAGGACAATCAGGGTTTTTATTCTCTGGGACATCAAAGGCAGCACACTCATATGAGGGGCAGTATTCCTGCTTCAGTCAGACTGGAAGGGTTTACATCTAGCTCAGTGCAAGGAGTTTAATAGTTATTCCCAGATCTAGTGCTCCAGTAAAGCAGAGAAAACATTCATAGTTACAAAAGAAGGTTTTAATTCTAAGTTTCTACATCTTTAGTAAAAAATACAAACATCTCTCATTAAAAGTTATGATGCTATGAAAAATACATCAGCAGTGCCCTTTAAAAGGTGCAAATACCATTGTAAACACCACTTAGCAACAGTAAAAGGTCAGTCCTTCAAACTTAAAGTTTAAAAATCACTTTTACATGGATGCTATTTAAGGACACACCTCGGAGTTGAATCTCAGTTACTACCAGTTCTCTTCTTTTTCCCCACTACCGAGACACCCAGGATTGTGGGGTTTAGTAAGTAGTACAGTGAAAGATGTGCCAACATTAGAGGCAACATAAAGCACCAAAGACAAGGTTAGGTCATTACCTGTTATATTGCAAAAAACACGGAGTGGTCCAAGTGGTCCACTTCCATCAGAATCAATGTAGAAGAAACCCGATGTCTTCCCTTGGTGTCGGTAAGCCTCACAAGATTGTTCATAGATAGCTTAAAAAGAGAGAGAAAGAGATTGTATCACATCAACAAGGAGAAAACAGACATTTTATACCTGAGCACTGCTTTAATCTTGTCATAACATAAACTGTTGGTTCACTGCTGATTAGCATGTGAAAGAGTTTACTGCATTTGGAGCTGACTCCACGCTCAAAATTAGGCATGTATTTTAACTGCTTCCTTGAACTTAATATATTCTGGCTTTAAAGAGATGGGTATTGGCCTTACTTTGGATTAAAGTATATAGATACTTAATTAAAAGGATATGAACTTTCAAACATGCCACCATCTAGTTATGCAGTGATACGTACACATAATGGTATTTCAAAGACACACACACACATGTACATGATTTACTACCTAGGCATGCGCCCTTGTCAGTACCAAAGACAGGTATTTTTGTCAGTCTTCAGCTTCCCTGAAGGATATTGTTAACAGGTACCTATAAGCCCCTACCACTGTCTACTACACAGATGAAAACAAGCCATTGTTCCTTAGCAGAAAAGGTCAAGGTCAGATATGGTCTCCATCCTAGGTGACAATTTTATGCTTTCAACCTTTTCTTATACAATCAATTCTTCCTCTCTTCTTATCAATATTCTTCTTTGGGAGGATTAGTGCCCATGGAAATGCCAAGTGGTTAATAAAACAAGCACAGCAGGTCACTAAGAGCAAGAACAGGAGGGAAAAACTCCCACAGGTCAGTGCAATTCCTTGTATTTGAGGCATGTTTTCAGGCAAGATATCGTATCTTCACATGGGGCAAAGAGGAAACCTCTCCAGAGAGGCAGTTATGAGGTATCAGAGTCACACATATGATCCTGGATCTTGAACTACAGTAACCTTAAATCTCATTGCAGGAGGATTGATTTTTTTTTCCCCACGTACTTAAACACTTACCTTATACTGACAAGGTTATTCTCTGTAACAGCTTATGATTGTTCAACTAATTGTCAGCAAATACAATAAAAACCACAGATTGACTTAGCAGATAGATCAAGACTTCCTTTTTTCTTCCTATGAGGTGGAGTTATTTGGAAGACACAGTAACAGAAACGCAAGCAAACAGAATTACCCCTAATCTTTAAGTAAGCTTTTGAGTGCTACCAGTAGCAGAACATGCAGAAATATATTTGGACATCATCTTTGGCTGCTGCAAGGTCTTTTTCTTACCTCGTAATTTTAAGAGCACGTTTAGCTACTATTTGCACATTCATACATGATTATACGGCAAACACTGGACTTACACAGATTGGGACATACTCAGGGGAACTTGTGAATAACCCATTTGTTAGCCACTGCAAATCTTTTTTCCAAGCTCCTCACTCTTCAGGCAGCAGAGCAGTACAGTTAAACTTGATATGGCATAACATCTGCTGTGTTGAGGTTGTAAATACAACTGCAAAGTTTCCCGTGCCTTTCGTCTGGAAAGAACTCAAGGAGGTTTGCAGACTGCAGAGCGCGCGCTTCCCACCACTGCTGAAATGCAGTCCCAGCCTCTCCTGCAGAAGGTAGCAATTGCTTTGCACCAGCAGGAACAGTTCCTCATTCCCACTTCTCTGCACACACGTACTCATGTCTCTCCTTCCTCCTCATTCCCTAAAAGTAGTTTCTCTACTGAAACAAATTTCAGAAACACTGAAATAGCCAGCCTGAAGTAGCCTTGTCTGACTACTATTCTGAAGAATGCTATAAGATAGTTCATTACTCAGATTTTAATGACATTTGGACATTCCTTCACTTCTGCCAACAAAACAGAATCACAGTTCTAGGGGCTCCCATCCCAAACTTGCTATGAATTAAGAGTCTCACCAGTCAGTCACTTGTACTACTCGCCAAAACATGCTTTGCCCTTGTACGTTTCTCTCCTGACCAGGTATCTTTAGCAGGCAGAACATCGCTAAGTGCTAAATATGCACAGCACTACCCTTCCCGGAGTTAAGAAGCTGCTTAAGGTACTCGGCACCTGGTGAGACAGTGCTTTAATTAGTATCCATCCTATAATAAACAGAATTAAGAAAGCTTCTTCCTGACAGTCATTAGCCTGATGTAGAAAGCACTGTAGGAGTCCAGAAGATCTCTAAATTCCCACTCTGATAGTTGGCCAAGAGTACTTATTAAATGCAAATAAAATAAAATCCCCAAACCGGAACCTATTCTTCCACTATTCACAACCTGAGGGGCTAACAGAGAGTCCCTCAGTCACCAAAGTGCTGACAAAAGCAACTGGGATATGAAGGGTCAGGAGAGAGACCGTAACAGGCGATTAAGTAAGCAATCAAGGAATCATGGTTTGATCAATTTGCAAAGTTCTCAAACTGCAGTTTACTTAGTGAATTTGCTGTCGTCATCATTACAGGACACTTTATCTTGCCTCATTAGGGAATATGCCAATTGCTTCCCCTGAATTGTTTGGTGAGTAGTTTTTAAGACAAAGGATGGTGCAAGGAGCAGAGACATAAAACTAGTAAGTTGTCAGCGAACTGGCACAGCTAGAAACTCATTCTTCATCACAAACTTTTTCCTACTAAATGTCTTGCTGTTTCTTGACTGTCATTTTGGCTGGAGCCCAGATACACCTTTTCAAACTAATAAGGAAGGATGTGAAGATTCAGCCACTAATAATGTGGGCAGATACAAACAGAGATGATCTAGTTGCCTTTAGATGGCCCCTTTGTCACTGTAACTTTGGAAAAAAAAGGCCGTATAGATCTAGAACTCAGGCTAGGGGTGCTCAACTGGTGTAAATCTGAAAGAGTGCACAAGCTTCAGTGAAACTACAGTTATGCCTGCCAGAAGAAAATCCATCCTGGTATGTTTTCCTTTTGGTTGTATGAGAATTCTGGCAGTAAATACCAGGGAGTAGCAGAAGTCAGAAAAGGCTATAAACCTTGAGCTCCAGCACATAAAACATATTCTAACTATGATGACTTAGAGAAAAGTTGTTTTGGTGGACAGTTTATTTTGTAGCTGCACGCTCAAAGTTTCACATGTCTGTATCTTAGGCATTTGGTACTGCATACTTCTAGACTGTATGAGCCATTGCTTTTAGTTCTCTATTTTGCTATTCTATGCTGTATAACGCATCAAGGAGAAAAAGGTATTTGTTTCCAGTCACTGGCAGATGCCCCCACAGACATTTCAAGTGCACCATCCATTCCAAGCTCTGCTCAACATCGTTGCGGGCTGAGTCGATTGCTTGTTTCAGACTAAAGTTACACAATTCCATTTGCTGAAAAAGGCCGTTACTCCAGTGACAACAACTTGAAGCTGTCTTTATGGTTCAATGAAAGACAGGATCACTTTGTAGTCATTCTTCTCTTTATGCAATCAGAAATATCATACAAAAGTAAAACCCAGATGAACAGTCAGCTGCGGCTGTTAAGACCCCAGAGCCTTAACTTTGAAAACTGCCTTCATATTTATTTTTTGTTTTGTGCTAGACTTCTCTGATGCAGATGTGGTCGGTTTGGGAACAGTAGGAAACAATTATTGTAGTGGTCATTAAAGAGTCACCAACCATTTATGCATGTAATAGGGCCTCACTTTCAAAAAGCAAGCAGCAAGTGTAATCATAGAACTGTTGACAAATGCATACATTTTAATGTCAAACAACATTTGCAGTAAGTACACCTTTTTAATAAAAGAGAGGAATTCATCAGTTCATTCAGAGAAGAACCCGTCAACAATTTTCAAGCATTATTTTTAAATTTAAAAAAAAACCAAACAAAACAAACAAAAAAGTGATTTTATTCCTTTCTGTGAAGCATTTTAATAGTGTTTATACTTTCACTCCTTCAAGTTTGTTTTCAAATTTTAAAATATCCACCAAAATGGGACCAAAACAACAAAAATAATGTTCTTTATAGGCTGCTCATGCAAAGCTTTTTTTCTCTTTAAAATGCTTAATCAAGCACTTCTTGAAAACATAATTGCAAAAATGAAACCTCTAAGTTGTCTTTTGTCTCAAAGAAGCAAGACCAGTTTTCCTTCTCTAACCACGCCCCCCCCTCCCTTTTTTGGACTAATTTTTACTTATACCAGCTATTGAAGATAAAATAATAGTTTCCAGTGACATTTTGTTTCACTGAGCCAGAACCACTGAAAATCCCAGTTTATGACTTTCAGCCCCTGCCGCGTTTCCTCAGGCCCTTTTGGGAATGAGCTGCAATGCCACACAGCCATAGCACTGCAGTTCCTGCCACCAAGCTCCCACAGGCCGTCAGGACGAAGCTGCTTGCTTCATGGAGTTGCATTACGCTAGTGCTCAATGGGAAGAGATCGCAGCAGCGCACACGAACCCATGCTACCCCCCTGCAAGTACAGCTTGGGCCTCACAGTCACGGCAGGTAAAAACATTAGGGCAAACTACAGTACAAGGCAAAAACCAAAGCGTAAAAGGTGTCACAAGGGCAGAGTTTGGCTGATGGGCTGTTGCTGGTAACAGTGGCTATTCCAGGAAGACAAAACAAGAAACAGCTTGACTCCAAGGTCCCAGATTTAGTAAGGGAAACCAGACATCAGAAATATCTGTTTTATTTGGTCACAAAGAGACTGGATGTGTTTTATTGCCCTTTTTTTTCCTTCTTTTTTTCCCCCAGAATCACTTACAAGCTATAACATTGGACCCTGTGCTGAAGTTTTCGCAGTGCTGTGTTTCATAAACTGCTGCTGTGTTTCACAAAGAAATTTAAAATTCTCCCAGAGCTGGCTACTGAAACTGATGCAGCCTGAGAGCCCCATTCTTCATACCAAGAGCCGCTTCCTTAAGTACTATACGTGCTCTTGCCTACCCACTAGTATAAGCCATGCTGATGGTGTTCAGGCACACACAATACTGACAGACTTCAAGATATCTATCTCCCAACACCTTCTAATCTTCTGTGAAACACATATACCCAATTTCTCCCTCAGGTATCTCTTTAACAGCCTTAAGTATCTCAAATTAAACTAGCTTTTCAGATCAACAACTCACCCCATCAGAGCATTCATTTTGAACACTGCTTTACTCACTGATCATAATGGCCATCTTTTCCTTTAGTTCTCACTTCTCATCTTCCTAAGGGCTGAAGAAATGGTTTGTCAAACTTTGATTAGCACTTATAAAATACTTTATCCCCAGTAAGATCAACATCACCCAATTCTACATGTTCTCTTCTATCTCCTGGGATATAAAGTTTGATCAGCTAAAAAATCAAAATTATGTATCTGCAGCATACACATCCCTGATTTTTTCAAGCCAGACACACTACATCCTTACAGAAGCATCCTAGCAAAACTATAAATATGCACGTTGATTGATCAAGGTTCAAGCTATAGATCCACGATTCAGACTTCAACTTTTAATGTCATCATCATAACCTATTTTGACCTTTTGTGTAAAATCAACTACGGAATTTCATTTTCTAATTCCTGCACTGAGACCCTTACGGCTGGTCAGCCAGAGCACACACAGCAGCTCTCTGCACCCTGCAGCCAGGTCCAACAGGGCTGAGGTCCCTCTTAGCTTGGCTCTGCAACTGAAACTTCAGCCTTGATTCAATATGCTGCGAGAGCCTGACATGTTTTAAATATGAGCAATTTCATCACTGTTCAGCTCTCTGAAGTATCTTGAACCTGTTAATCCAACTGTTTTAATTACAGTCCTTAAACCAGAAGAGATTGTACCCCTGCTGTAGCTGAAATCTTTAACAGCACGTGGCTGAGCACAAACATTTGCTAGGTTAAACTTCCATCATTTCCAATAAAACATGTTTTTATTCAGTTTTTCACTGACTACCTGTTACTATATTGACATATGGCTTCCAATCTTACTTTTGCCCTAACCAGTTCACCTGCAGCCTCCATGATAGCCTCCACTAAGCATACGCCCACTGTTTCATTGTGGAGCTCCCTGGCAGACAAGCCTTTAGCTGGCCTCAGTTTTCCTAAGGACTTAACAACTCAGTTTCCTTTGCCCCCATGTTCCTAACTTATAAAACCTCTCCTCTCTCTCAGACCACTTTAATTTCATTTTTTACCTCCAGTTCTATTTCGGCTTAAAAAAAACCCAAAAATGACTGTTCTTTGCGCAAAGAATTGAACTGCAAATTATCCCCTGGGAGCAACATATTTAAAGCCCCCTCTCTTCAATGGATGAAAGAACTTGTTATTCACCCGGTGAGACGCACCGCTTACCCATATTTAAAACAGTGCTGGCTGTTGGACTTAATGCAAAGGTTACAGTGATATCCAGACTTCAGTTTTTCTACTGGGAGACCAGGCAAAGTAAACCTCTCTCCTCTCCACCCAGTAGTACGTTACTGGCACAGATACAACCAAGAGCGTAAACTCCAAATCAAAAGCAATTTATTTGGTTGGGTTTTTTTATCAGAGGAATCTGACCTTTTCAAATCTAATGGACACCAAGATAACTTTCCTCAAAAAATAAAAATAACTGAAAGTAAACCTTAAAATTCCTAATATTTCTTTCCTACTGTACTGCCAATTACTTTGGAAATTGATCACACATATTTCATTGCAAATACTGTAAGCTAGATATTCAGAATTTGAGCTGTAGTAGTTACAATTACTAAAACAAATCCTGTAGTATTGCTGTTTGTAGATTTGATTCTCATAATCTAATAAAAGTAGCTGATAATTTTCAATTTCTCAGAGAGAGATAACATTTTATGGTGATATAATAAATAAAATACATTAAAGAGACCTAAAGAACTTTAATTCTTGATTTCATTGGGAGGTATTGACATTGTCCACTCCTCAGCTAAAACACAGCAGTGAGATGCATGTTGATTTTACCACCTCTAACAATCACACAGTCATGAAAAAAAGTAGGCAGAATACTTACTGCCAGATCATTTGGAACTCATTTCATTGCTTTGTAATTCTTTGCACCTTAGATGCAAAGAGCAGTAATAATCCCCATAATTATTATTATTATTATTGTATTCCAAGATGAAAACTTATGTACTAGACAGACTGGAAAGTCCAGGAAGCTGGGGATTCAGTTTGGATCTACAGCCAGCCCTGGACTGACTTTGGACAAACTGATATGCACAAATGCTGACACAGACTGAATTAAGCATTCTCACCAAAACACTCGGAGTTCCTGGAGGCAGACTGGAGATGACTCTTTCACCCTCTGCTTGTTATACCTCAGGGCCTGACAGATTTGTTCTTACAGGCTCAGAGTAATGAGTGTTCAATCAAGGGGTTTTCTAAATAACAAATAAAGCAACATGCAATGGGAGATTTCTTCTCTTCTCATTCCAACAGCAGAGGGATTAGTACAGGCAACAAACTCTGGGAACGATCATCATTCTCACTCTTATAATACAATTGTCTTGTTAAATGCCAGAAAATGAAATCTGTACTCTCAAAAACTGGATTTTGACAGCTCTGCTGTTGACAGACTACTGCAGTCTCCTCTGTGATGTGCCTGGATGACAGATGGCTTATTTTTTGATTTTTAAAATAAGTATTTACTCATCTGATAAATAATGTGTTATTTCCATAGATAGCTTTAAAATTACTTCTACCACAATGTGACCTAAATGGATGTTCGGGAGGGATCCTTCCATTACGCTTGGGAATTAGACAATTTCCTACAATTCAAGTTAAGGCTTCCCCTGGCCGAGATACAAAAGGTCATGTCAGCCTGTCCTCCTCTGTCACTTCCCTGCTGAGGTTTGAAGGCGGCTGTGTCAGTCATGTACCCCAGCAGCCCCTGCCTGGTGCCAGTGCAGGGTGACCTGCAAGTCCTGCTGCTGCAAAAAAGCATTCAGGGAGACCTATGCCACTTTAAGAGCAATGTTGGAGGGAAAGGAGAAATCAAAGACTGGAAGGACACCGTGCAAAGCATGGTATCAGCCTTGCTCTGGAAACTACTAGCACCCCTGTGGTGATGGTTACAGCTGACAGACAGGCTTCAAAAAAGGATTGAGTTAGTCCCCCACATACTCTGTTCTGCAGTAAAGTCCCAAAGTGGAATATTCTCTGTGTTACCTATAAGGAAATGTCAGGCAAAGGGAAAACCTTTTTTTTAAATGAACACCCCTGAGAAATGCATATGTACCATTTACAGATACACAAACTGAAGGGAAAACATTAAAAAGACAGTAACTTATTACAAAATAAACAATGAAAATTCATATGCCAGAAGCATGGTGTGAGCAAAAATACACAGGAACACCAAGTACAGTACTGAAGGCTTGATATGAATATTAAATATGTTTTGTTTAGTCAAAGAACACCAACATCTTTAAATACACACAGAAAAAAACTATTCCAAGAATCTCAGACAGGAAAACTGGCTACTTAGGACATGCAAATTACATGACCAGACTCACCGTTAGATATCTGGCAGACTGAAACCCTCTGAACCTCGTTTGCCCAGCCAGCAAACTGTGTACACATCTCCCTACCTTGGAAAATGGGAGAATTACCAAATTCCTGGCTGGTGTCTTAAGATACAGCTCCAGTACTGCTAACGATCTGGTTGAAGCTATATTAAACTTTTCAGATAAAAAATGATATATGCAGTAAGCATATTAATATTAAAAAATATGTTTTCAAGGCCTGAAGTTATGTTAAGTTTATGTCATATCAACAACTACATGACATTTCCATTATTGGATGGATCTTTCCTCCAGCAATTACCTAAGCCAATAAGACACATGCCTGCATGTGCAAGACAGATCACACAGCAAAGCAAATATCCAGAATTAAATTACATTCTGTTAATTATCACCTTGCACAGCTTTGGGACATGTTGACATCCCCAGAATGTGAAGAATAAAACCATTATTTTATATTTCTCATCATCTTTTATATCAATGTTCAGCAGTCTTTGGAATAAAAAGATTCACCCAAGACTAAAGGCCATCTGAAAACTATCATATATAAAAATAATAGAAATACAGAAGGGGAAGATGAGGCTTTCTAAGGGACTAACATAACTCATAGAAAGAGATTACTCATCATTACCTTGCAATAAAGTTATAACATTCTGTATCTCAGGGCCATTTTACGCTGGTCTACTGTTTTCACTACTATATGATAGTTACAAGGAGAATTAATAGTATGAGAGATGACTATGCATATTTTAAACTATGATCTTTCAATTAAAAATATTTTGTGTACATATACACCTGTAATTCCTCTCCCTCTGTTTCTCTCTCTATACATATACACCTATAATTCTGATCTAGCTTCAGCTGCCTACTCTATCTCTAAGCTAAGACAGCCTGCCTCCATAGACAACAGTCACTGACATGTTTCAGAGGTGGTCCACAAACTTACCATGGACACTCTGTCTCACAGTGAGATTAGTCAGGTTCTGAAAATCGCTTACAGTCTGTTACATATATAGAGAGAACAGGCCACTATCTTAGATTAGATGTCACAGTATCAGACAGCAAAAAATAGATGAGCTGAATCCCACCCAGGCCTTTTTCCCAAGCTGTGGACTAACATCAGTGTTTCTATCTAAAAGAGGAAAACAGAAAACAAACATTATGTTATTATCTATTTTGCTATGGTTCACACATGTGATTACATAAAGGATCCTCTCCTATCTGTCTGGATTATATCAGACTACTCCAATACCTGATGGATCAGTAGGCTACCCACCACACTGTAGAAATGGGGAAAGTATCTATTGTTAAAAAGGCTTTAGCTGAGCTAATCTTCAACCTATTTAAATGCAAGCTGTGTGAACACATTTAAAAGATAAACCAAGAAGCAAAATCATGCATTTTATAGACTTGAAATAAGATTGTATCCTCAAAGCACTGTCTTAGCTACAGATCAGCTCCAGTAGCAGTAAGCAAACAGTAGTTTCAAAGGAAAGAATCCATACCATTTCAGTAGATGATTATAGATCACACGCTTTCTAATATAGGTGCAAATTGGATCTTATTCCCAACAGAGCTAGAGAAACTAAGGCACAACAAAACTCATACAGGAGCAAACGTAACTCACCTACTGTTGGCTTAATATCCTATAGGGTTATTCCATGACTTCTAGTTTCTCCAAACTGCAGGCAGTGAAATGGGTACCCGGGGACAGTCAGCGCAAGTTCAACATTTCCCATCAAATTGCATGTCCACATGCATTTGCGACAGCAAGGCACTAGCACGTGCTTTGGAGTTTCACAGCTACAGATAGTCCAGAGATGAAAACACAACTGCTAATCAGTGCTGTGACTAGCTCTGCTGGTTTGGGCTGGGATAGAGTTAATTTTCTTCATAGTAGCTAGTATGGGGCTATTGCCAAGCAGCGCTTACACAGAGTCAAGGCCTTTCCTGCTTCTCACCCCACCCCACCAGTGAGCAGGCTGGGGGTGCACAAGGAGTTGGGAGGGGACACAGCTGGGACAGCTGACCCCAACTGACCAAAGGGATATTCCATGCCATATGACATCATGCTCATCAATATAAAGCTGGAGGAAGAAGAAGGAAGGAGGGGGACGTTTGGAGTGATGGCATTTGCCTCCCCAAATAACCATTAGGTGTGATGAAGCCCTTCTTTCCTGGAGATGGCTGAACTCCTGCCTGCCGATGGGAAGTGGTGAATGAATTCCTTGTTTTGCTTTGCTTGTGCGTGTGGCTTTTGCTTTACCTATTCTGTCTGTATCTCAAGCCACGAGTTTTCTCACTTTCACCCTTCCTGTTCTCTCTCCATCCCACCGGGGGGGAGTGAGCATGTGGCTGGGTGGTGCTGAATTGCTGGCTGGGGTTAAACCACAACACTAGTCAGCAAGAAGATGTGAATTGCACTGGAAGCTGGAATGATGAGACATAAATCCAAATCCTTTTTCCCCATTGGAAGAAACAAAACAAAACAGAAAAAAAACCCAAAACTTGGAAGGTATTGACAATATTCCACATGGCAGCTTGTGAGGGAGGATTAACCATTACTAAACAGAGAAATGGACTTATGCAGCAGGCAGTAAGCTATGCAAGAAAGAAACAACCTGTTTAGAAAACATTCAGACTCTTCCCATATGTTACTGAAACCCAGAAAATACCAGTGGGTTTTAGCACTATTTTACTTGTATTTACAGCTAAGTTCAGAGCTGAGGAGGAGAACAGAGATGAGAACAGAGGCAGGAACAGATGAGACGTCAGGGTGAAACTTGTCTACCACAGAATAGCTATTTAACGGGACATGACCCTACACCCTTTCAGTGACGGACCCTCATCTGGATCAGGTAGATTGTCACACCTCCTGTGACAGTTCAGGAGCTTTCAGGATCAGAAGGGATTTTGAGTGAGCAGGAGGATACCTGAAGGTTTGACGAAAATTTGACTGCCTCCAGGAAGATTATATTAAGGCCATTATCTAGACCCAACTAGTTCTTTATATGTATCTTGAGATGTGCACTTCTGCTTCATCCACGTCTTGAATTTCAACTACACCCATTTTCAGTCATGATAGACACAATCTTGTCCCACGTATCCGATGCGGTCATGCAAACATTGTCCCAGCTGTGTGTACTCTCAACTTGCTGCTCTGCCCTGCCACTGTCTACTTCCCCTCTGTTGCATCAAACGCAAACTATTTATCTTTGCTTTTCATGGCATGTTTCAAACCTATCTACCTGTCATAACACTGGCATTTACTCTGTCAGAAACGTCAAACTCCTCTGGCCATAGCCTTATATTTTTCAAACAAGCACATTATTGCTTTCTCCCATATCACTCCTTCATGCCTTCGAGCATCCAATTTCTTCCTCTTTTTAATCTCTACCTTATGACTTTTTGCCTACCAGAAAGCCCAGCAATAATTATGATCCTGGTAGACTGAAACTGCCACCTATGATGCTGATGAAGACTTTCTGGCACTCTATCACCTACGCCAGTGTGTTTTTTCCCTCAGAAGCTTAAGTCTTTGGATCAGGGATAGTCTATTGTTAGCTGTTCCTCACAGCAGGATCCAGTGTGGTCCATGAACATAGGAATATATCAGTAAGATTGCTTATGTTTCAACCAAAAAATCTATTTCAACACTTTACAGATGATGACAATAAGTTAGGGACAATGTGTCTTCAGCTCTCAGTTCTTAAAATGGTAAGGTCTCCCAGTCTGAGCTGGTAAAACATAAATCAATTAATTCTGTTTTGCAGATGCATGTCATGCAGTTCTTCCTGAAAGCATGGCAAGGAATGGGTCTTTACGTTGTTCAACCAACGGCACCCACCTCGTCCAAACACCAACCAAAAAGAGGCAAAAATCACACTGATGCAACTTAGAAAAGAAATCCAGCTGACAATGAAACTATTCACACTATGTTTGACTTGCAGCAGATTGCCAGTTAAATCTTTCCACTGTTGCTGCATGGACTTGGGTCTGAAGGGCAGTTCAATAAAAGTCATAGCCTCTCCAAGGTGGTACAAGTTCAATTTCAGGCCTGTCAGCCTCAGTATTTGAGTAAAAATCAAAATCTGTTGAGATAATGTTTCAAACCTTAAGAAATTAGATGTTTTACTTTGATAGAACTACACTGAATTACATGATTGGAAGAGTTGCCTGTACATTGAGGATATTCTGGAGTTATGCGGCGATCAGATCTGTGGCTTGCTTTCATTCACCTGCTACAAGGCACTCCTGTATGTCAACCACTATCAGCTGAAAGCGATAATGTCTCTTGTTCTGCAGGTTTCTTATCAACAGTTTGCATTTGCCCACCGGCTTTGAAATGGTTTCATCACACATTTCAAGCACATGAATGCATTTCTCCAGACTAATGTTGCTGTTTATCAGTGTTGCTTGGCTTACAGGGCAGCCGGCTCTACAATCTAGCTGGAATCAAATTAGCTGTTGATAATATGGTTGTAAATAAACTGAGCAGCTGAATAGCTATACATCACATGCGTGCGCAGCTTGATCTGTTGGAAAGTCTGAACACGACATCTTCCTGAGAAACTTCTCAGAGTAGTTTTTACATCAATGAACCTTAAATAACTGCAGCTATGTATGTGCCTTTGAAAGTGCAGACACCAGGTCACAGAAACGGGAGGCTTCACTAGCTAGCTCCCTGCCAAAGTCTATGGGGAAAACTAGTCATGAACCGGTCCTCTGCAGTAACAAGATGGTCTCCTTTGGACACAAGCCACACTGAGCTGGCACAAACAGAGTGAGCCTCAGGTCCTGAGCTAATGTGACAGTGTAAGATGTAGGTTAGAGGTTAGCATCCCTGATTGCCTTTGATGGTCAATAGCAACAGGCCTCTTCCTTCCTCACAGAGCCTCTCCCTCCTCACCAACTGATTTGGCCATCTAGTTTTGTACCAACCGTCAGCTGGTGTAAATACTCTGCTATGGCCTCAATCACAGCATGTATTCTGACCTGGGTTTGGAAGTTTTGAATAGGGTGATGCATTTTGGAACAACAAAGACACTGGACAAAAAGTAAACCCTCTTTTCAAAACTATACACTCAGCATTTTTCTTCCCATCCTTCATCTGGCTTGGCATGATTTCTGCACCAAACCCTTAGCTTCCTTAGTGCTTACAATGTAGAGTTCAGGTGATGAATCTATGAATAGACCTCTCAACAGCTTCTCCCATCAGCTGCAGACCCCACACCATAAATGATTTCCCCGTTAATTAGCAAACCATAAAAGTCTCCAGAATTACAGTACGGTTGCCAATATTCTCAGCTTCAAACTACTAACTACCTTTTCTTCTCTTCTGCTTTTTAGCTTAACAGGGAAAAAAAAAATGTATCTCTGACCAATCTCATCCTGTCTGTGGTCTGAATGCTCAAAGACCTGGAGTGGTTATAGTTGTATTCCTGGAATTGTTATTCTCACTCTTTTTTTCTCTTTATTTCCAGTGACAGGACAGGAAGTTTACCTTCATTTTCTAACTGTTTTGCCTTTTAGTCAGCTGTATGAACAGGCTTTATTTTGGCTTCCTCTCTCTCCATTTTTAAATTAGAATTCCCAGCATGCTGTGCGTCTACTGTTTGAAACTTTTTTTTTAAACCTTTAAAACACCTTAATATTCCTTTTGCTGTGGATTTCAGTAGTTAAATTCTTCATGTACTGCCACTGTTTCAGATACTGTATCCTTGCTAATAGCAGCAGCCCAAATAATAGTTCAGCAAAATTCCAAAATTATAAACTGTCAAAACTGGGTTCTTGCAACATGATCTTTTCAATAATCTAAAAACACAGAAGCCCATGGTGCCAAAATTGACATACAACCCCAAGCACAGATTAAAATCACCCAGCTCAGCCAAGCTGAATTCAACTAAATGTCTAATGACCAACGTGTCTGCGATGTGTATGTAACATAAATGAATTTAAGATTCTCCAAATCAATGTACAATGTTAGGAAAAAATGTGGAAAATTAGTTTAAATAATCTGGTTCTGTTTTCTCCAAAATATTTGTTAAGAAACATGCATTTTTGCAAATGGATTCCTGTGCGTTCCCAGTCCAATTCTTGACCTGTTTGAACCATGTCAGAACATGGTACATCCTATAATATGGTATGACCTCTCACAAAGCTGCTCTCTAGTTTACATGCACCTTGACGTACCAGCTGTAATAGAAAACACTGTACATGTGGGTTTACTTACAGTTGTGACAGGTAGCTCCGATGTAGCCTGTATCATTACAATCACAGTAAAAGGTGGTCCAGGATTGAGAGCATTTTCCTCCATGTTCACAGTAGTTGGGTAAACATCTAATTGGAGACAGTTTAAAAAAATGCAATTAATTATAAACATTTCTGTAAAACTAATGTGCTGGAAAAAATAATTATAAAACTGTCTCAATTCCTCATTCAGGCAAGAGTTTCCTAGGGCTGAATCACTGTATAATACCTAAAGTAATTACTTATTCCTCTGATCTGTGATTGACTTCAAATACAAGCACTGGAGACAACAACATTTAATGTATCCAGCAGTATGGTAAAGATCACTGTCAATAAAAACATTCCACTTGTCTCCACTTGTTAGCTGTTACAGTGTAACAAACTTTCCAGCACAGAGAAGGATGAGTTACAGGTGAAAATGCTTTTGAAATCTTGTTTCAAAGGAGAATCCCCTGTTCTCTGATTAAACAGGCATCATTGTTATCAAAATTAGGCTGAGTTACACTTGTGGTTACACAAACAGCATGAAAATCTCAGAAGTGAGAGGAAAAATACATTACAATTATGCGTTCTGTACTCTCTCTTCTTTCCCTCATTTTAGTTGGTATGCCTTTAAAGTATTATTGTGAAGCAAAATATTAAAAGAAGAAAGAAGCACAACAGCATGCAGCTTGGGTAGTGAACAGAAATAAAAGCTGTGGGAGATAAATTCAATCTCTAGGACAAGAAGCGAATGCTGATCTGAACTACGCCGGTGTAAATACAGGCAGTGCAATGGAGTTACACCAGCCTAAATGGAAACAGAGATTGTTCCATTGTCTGCCTTTTCTTTTAATCCCCTTACTGTATATTAGATAATCTCTTTTACACTGCACGACTGACTTTTGAAAAATGGGTAACTTGTTTATACCACTGATTCAATTGTGATGGGTGGGTGGATAGAAAACAGGCAATCAATTTATCCTATACACAACCAGCACTCCATTAGGGTTTGCTTTGCTGTAAATTGAGCTTCAAACCCCCTTTTATGGCCCAGATCTTTCTGTGGTGTTAGTGGTGGTCACTGAGGCTACCTAGAGTTGTACTAGCTGAAGACATGATTTTATTGTAGTTCACCTCAACCTTTTGTAAGTGTTTTTTCATACAAGTGTGCATATTGCTTTTAACTGTTGCTTTCAGCCTGTTTCTTCTAGAATCCTTTACAATTCAAACACATTTCACATGTGCAAGCCGAAAACCTGTATGTCACTAACGGCCGTAGTCCTCACCAGTCTCCCGAGCCCCACTGGCCAAGCATTAATCAACTTACTTGAGTCCAAGGCTGTTTAGAGCCGTCGAACATTGACAACCCAAAGAAACCTGTATATGTGCATAGAGGCCTGTCAGACTAACCTCTCGTCCTCAATATGCCGCATGCAAGTATGTGCATGCATACATACATATACTCATCTGTACAAGCGTGAGTCTGAAATTTGTTGTAGAACTCAGGTTTACTTGATCACTACTTATACCATCATACATGAAATTATAAAGATCATATAAAAATATTTACATGAAAGATTAATTAAATGTTATTAATGCTTACTGTATTATTATAGTCATTATTTATTATTCAAATATTAGATACATAAGGAATTCAAGAAGAAAGTATGTTATTTATAACTATCTATAACATCTGTTAAAATAATTATAAGATATATTGGTCTTATAAAAATTGTTGTTATGGTTTCTATTAATCATTGAGCTCAAATACAAAATGAGGAAAGAGAATGGGAAAAACGTGCCTGGTTTTCCAGCTCATCAGAGAGCTTTTTTCAGTGCTGTGGAGAACACCTTATTTCTAAAACAAGAAAGATACAAAGCGGACAGCCAAAACAGTTGGTTTTGCCCCGTCCTTACAAGGCAGGAAGTCTGAGAAGGGATGAGATTTTGGCTTTTAATGATACACTGGGAAATCATTGATCAGAGCCTAACACCCTGCTGGTACAGTGACAGCCCAGCCAGCCCCTCTGCCCTTACGTCTACTCTTGGCAATGGTGAAGAGAGATTTAGAGGCTTTGGGTCGATGCTGAAGAAAGCAAGAACAGCCTACAGGATGGCACCAACAGGACTGGCGGGTGCATGATCTGTACCCAGCAATGCGCTGCAGGACTGTGCCAGCTCCCTCAAACCAGCAACTCCCCAACAGCTTCATCCCAGAGGCTGCAGGAGAAGCACAGTGGTTCAACAGCTCTGTGGTGATATATATAAATCCTGCCTGTAAGAGCAAATTTGCTCATATGTGCACTTTGGTCGTGCCTGCCCTTGCCCTCAGCATATTGCCTTTACTTCTACCTGCTATTTGGTGATAAACATCCATTTATGTCACCTGTACAACAGCAGTAGTTATATTCACATCACAGAGTTGCTGGCAACAAGAAACATTCAATGTTAATAAAGCTCTTTGGAGAGGTAAAAAGAACAGTACTGTGTTTTTATCATAATTTACATCATCAGTGTAATGGACAAATATGCTTTCTGCCTATTTTAAGCTACCTTTTATTAATTAACCCAATGCAGTAGAGCTAATTACTAGTCATTTGTGGTTTGCTAAAGGCCTGCATCAGAGGCTTAGCCACGTTTATTCCCTTAAAACAGTTTCCTTTTAAAGGCTTTACAATGTTGAAGGTCACTTCCCATTTCTACTTGTCTTACAAATGCAGACACTTTTTCTCCCCCCAACTATGCACAAAACACAAGTCAAACTAGCCATGTAAGCTTTTAATGATATTCATAAATTCAGAATTAAACCTTTTCTCTTCCTTAGACTATTTTCTTTAATTAGCACCAACTGCACTGATCTTGGTTTTAGTCAGATAACTAACCCTTCTAAGAGCTTATGAAACAAATTTATTTGCAACTCTAATAATTACCATAATCCCATTCTAGCTCAGCAGTTGTGTCTTCATTAGAAACAAAATTTATCCTAATTGTCAGAGAACTCAAAATTAAGAAATAGCTATGATTAATATTAATCAACACATGGATAAATCACAGGTTGTTCCATTTGCTAACTGTCCTGGATCCTCATGTTGAAGGATTTAACAACATATAATTTAAAATATAAATTAATATTTGCATTCTAGTAAAATCAAGCAATTTTAGCAAAAAACACAGCAGTATCACAGAAGGTTTCATAGACAAAAGTTTGCAGCAGACAGCCCCTGACCTATTTGCAATTGAAACGAACAAACAGATCAACTCAATTTTTGTGAGTATCATAAATGGGGCACTTTGAAATTTAATCATTTGCCTAAGACAGTTTGTGACAGACCAGGGACTCTGATCTTCCAGATTCCAGATTAATTCATAGAATATATCACGGTGAATGAATCTTATAAAAAAGTAAATGAAGCAAATAAAATTTTCCCTCCTCCGGCCAAGCTGGAAAACACACACCTTAGCCATCTAAATGAACAATATGCAGAGCCTGCACAAAAGCATTCACTGTCCTTAGGTTGAAACATTCACCTCCAAAACTGTATGTGTGCTTCCTTTGAATTCAAAGGACAAACTGCATAGACAGTAGAAGGCAAAATTTGGCCCTTCGATAGGAATGATGAAGAAATAACAGCGACAAAATTACTTGAGTGGGAGGGTTGAAGGATTTCTATACATTTGATGTTACACTTGACTGGAAATAAACCCAGTACTTTCAATAAGCACCTCTCGGATTTTGTTATAGTCAGCACAACACAGCCTGCCTGCACTACTTGCTATTCTTCCTAAATAAAGATGAAAAAAGAGAACAGTCAGAGAGAGAAAGAAAAAAAAAAGCACACACCCTCAATATTAAGACTGTCAATATACATCATTTTGAGACAGCCACTAAGTCCTTAAAACTCAACAGTGCCATAACAAGAAAACACATGAAATTTAGAAGTTTTTCAATCAAGAAAGCATTTGCCTAAATATTATCTCAAATTCATTTTATTTCAGCATACTTTCCTATTTATGGGCTGCAGCTATTTCATGTGTAATTAATAAAATATAACATTAACAGGAATGACTTCATAAAGTAGGCATGCATCTATGATGAAACTCCTGGTGTTACTGTAACGGCCTATACTTTGCTTCAGTAAAATGGTATCTTTCCACTAAACTCAATAGATTGAGGCCAATTGCAACAGCATGGATTTTGGCCCTCTGCTGAGCTGTAAATCTGTGAAATTCCTTGCCAAAGGTTATTCTGGATAGAAGAAATGGGTTCAAGGGGAGACCACACAAGCATTTTGAAGAGAAATCCACCAGTTACTACATGGACAACATGTAACAAATTCAGGAATTTACCAAGGGGAAAACAAACGAAGATCAGAGAGCATTAGAAAAGAAAGAACCACAGGAGCACGTCCCACTCTTATTTTCCCCTGGGTGTCCATTTGTGGCAAAATAGTGGGCTAGGTCTCCTTAACTAAAGGGAGAAAAGAGAGCTACGAGAACCAGAGGGAGGAAGAGAGAAAGAGTGAGGAAAAACAATATTAAGACAGGCTGCAAAACACTTAACACTTTCCAGATCTTTGGTTTTCCTCAGCACACATCCTCTCCTCATCACCACACCTCCCAAACTCTCTCTCCTCTTGCAACTTTAGAAAACCGAACAACAACTTTTTAAAAAGTATTGTGGCATGTTTTAGTTTTTTCTTTTCTAAGCCATCTACATTTTCTTCCCTAAATTTATTATGTAATGAGAGGTCATGGAGTACAAACAGAACAAGAGTAATGTGGACAAAGACAATTTTTCTTTTCCATGATGGAAATAATGTACTCTATCACGCTGAATAGAAGTAAAAAAAAAAAAAACAACAAAAAAAAACAAACCAAAAACACAAAAGAAAAAAGCATTTTTGTTATTTTGATAATTTGTCACAAAGGCAGGTTTTTCTTCTTTCTGATATTTGCAAAACTTGATGACTGAACTTTTAAAATATATTATTTCTGTTGTTGGCCATCTTGGTTCTCAGACTCTGCACTTACATACCACTGCGAGACCAACATTTAGAAGACGTGAACATTGATGCCAACTGCCCTCAGGCACGTGGCTGGGACAGAACTGTGGGAGGAGGTTGCGCTGGGATTGGCACGAGTGAAGGGAAAAGAGCCTGTTATCTATGCCTTAGATAAAAGGCATCTTTTTAAGGTTTGATTGCTTTTTTGTTAGAACACCTACATTTTTAATAGAGGTAAATGTGCTGACAGTTTGGCTTGGCATAAGCAGAAAGGATTTTATATAAATAAATCTGAAAATGAAAAAAGGGAAACAAATAAACCATCCTGTACAGACAGCTGTTCCATTTAGAATTCATCATTTTACAAAGCAAAAGCAGAAAAGCTATCTGCAAAAATCAAACAAACAAACAAACAAGGACAGGATATTCTATCATACATGCATCCCCGTAGTTGGCCTTTAATTTACCATGGGGTTGCACATCCCATGAATTTTGACTCTAAAGCAATAGGGGTGAACTCTATTCAGATCCCGTGCCCCCCCCCGCCAAACAAAACAAAACAAACAACCTCAATTCCACCCTCAAGTTGGATTCCAAGAGCCACTTAAGTAGCCCCCTACCAACCTTCAAACTGCCTTCTTGCTCCACGGAGGTCTCATTCAGGGCAAATCTCCTCTCCAGCACTAGTGGGAAGTCCTTCCACTCTATATCAAAGACAAAAGCTAACTATCTCTAACCCCAGCATCTTTCCACAGGTACAAGTCGCGAGAGTTGTAGGAAGGAGTTCACCCTGCTCAAACCAGCTCTGTAGTTACCCCTTACAGCATTTACTGAACACATTTTAAAGGACCAGATCAGCACTGCTCTTAGTTACTCTGCAGTGGTATCACGTAAATGAGATTTTAATTCAGCACTGTTTTCTTGCTTCACATGAAAATAAATAAATGAACAAACTTACCTGGAAAAGAACAAGACTAAATTAAAACACAACCTGTCTCCAATTCAGATGCAGTGATGTGAGTGCGGCAGATGCATTTGAAGAATATGTCTTTATTTTGCTCTGAAACACAGTATTTCTACAGACCAGTGCACACTTCATGGGCCTGAATCATTGTTTTCTGCAGCTGGTCTTCCATGTATGAAACATAGTCGGGAAAACAAAAAGCCTTAAAATTAAGGCGAGGCAGGCAAAACCAGCTCATGGCATCATTCAAATAATCTGAGCATTCCCTTTCATTCTCGTTAAAGAAACACAAGGGACAGAAAACTCCCCCCTCTTCAGAGGCAGCATCTTCTACTGTGACTGCCTATTTTTACAGAGACTTTGCTTTGTACAAACGTATTCTTGTATTAAAACTACTGCAGACCAAGCTCATCTGACAGTGCAGAGCTCACATACCAGTCCAAGAGCAGGGAATTCTTCTACATGGTTTTATTACCCTTCATTGTCAGTCAGCCCTTAAGCTATCAGAGAGAGAAGCTCTGTCATTACCTGCATTACCCAGCTAAGTTTAAACATTACAATAGATATGAGAAGATAGGGGGGATGGGTCTTCAGAACTGCAGGGATTTTAATTCCAACACCCAGGTTTTGGGTGTTTGTGGGTTTGGATTTTTTAAATCTTGCTCAGGTTTTCTGCATCCTGCCCTTCCACCCTAAAACTTGGGTGGTTGCCAAGACACTCACTCCAAAATGAGCTACCCGCAATGGTTTAATTACATTAGTTAGCATGTCTAATTTGTGATGTAGAGGCATACTTTTGGGAAGGACCCAAGAGGTTCTTCAACTCTCACAGAACATCATGTATTCCTCTATTTCTAATACTATTTTTTCCACCATATATTGATCTTTACAAGGGATTAAGCCATTAAGATACCTTTTTCACCTTTTCCTTCCAGGCCATTTAAAATAGTTTGGATTTAAAATATTTTTCCCCTTCCATTTCCATATCATTATTTCCAGTGTTTTTCTTTGGTTTTAGTACAGAGAAAGAGGAAAAAGATAAATTCTGTAAGGACAATTTGATGACAAAAGAGGCATTTCTAACAATATTGTAATATTTGCTGCACAAACACAATGCAAATTGTCAGTGTTTTGCAAGTACCAACACAAGCATGAGAAAGGGAAACTTTTTGAAAACCTGTCCACAATTTCCTTAATTAAAATAGAAACTGAAAGGAGACATGAAGCTTCAGTGTACCCTGTACTATTTGTAAACATGTCCAGTGGAGCCTACATTTGAAACAAGCAAGAGAGGCAAGAGGTGAGGGGGAAAATAGTCACTCACAGGACTGAAGTGATCTTTTTAAGGTGACACAAAAGATCAGAACTACTATAAACCTGGACCATCAGATCCTTGTAACTAGGCAGGACAGCCTCTCCTGAATATAGCATTTAATGGAATAATTCTAGAAAAAGATCCAGGTATTGCAGCATCTGAAGGTGTGCAGTTTAAATGCTGTTTTGGCTGATGATGGAGATATAGGTGGGCAATATTCAAATCTACTTTGGGATTCACCCAAAATCAGAAATGTTTTTAAAAAGGACAGATGACATCCCCTCTTATGTCTTCAACTTGTCCCAGCTTTGATCACCACTGAAATTCAAGGAGTGTGATCTAAAAACATCTGACTCACTGCTATAAAATCAAGAAGGAAAAACATAAGAGGATTTCCCCCAAAGAGAAAATAATCTGAACTGTAAAATACTTGTCATTTCTGCAGAGAATACACTAAATACTGAAAACAGGAATGCTAGAGAGAGTGAAAAGAACAGATGCCAAATTGTGTGCGGTTCAGTTTCGTGGTTTTTTTTTTTTTTATTATTATTCTTTCTGCAATGCACTGCAGGTATTTATGTGGGGGTGAATGCAATATTAAGTGTTTGCTTTTTCAATCCCAGCCTGGGACTGTAATAAATAAAATTAAAACTCACTGGGCATAATTAGCCAGAATATTTTCTTGTTTGCATGGCCAACTTTGGAGGGGGGAAAAAAAATCATATAAAGTTTGGCTTCTGCTGCAGGGCATACATTAAATCTTAGAGGAGATTTGGGAAATGCAAAAAGAGACTGTGCTTTCATCGGATTTATCCTAGCACCCTTCACCTGCAATAGCAATTAATTTCCCAAAGGCCCATTTTGACAGTACAACACAGGAAGCAATGTTAAGTTCAGAACTAAAACAAAAGGAGGAAAAATAAAAAATTATTATTTCTCACAAGTAAAAACTGATAGTAAAATCTAATGGAATCTACAAAGGAAATAGGCATAAAGCAGGATTTAAAAGGTCAGCACTATTTAGCAAGAAAAAAGAACACTTTAAGCTAATTTATTTAGAAAACGTTATGAAGAATTTTCACAGATAACACATGGGCAGGGATAAAAGGATAGGGACTAAGGACGCTATTTGTGCTTCGTAACTCCAGTAGTACAGGGAAGCAAACTCATGTGTCAGCTCAGTATGCTTCTCCCTAATGAGGTAAGCTGTTAATGCCAATCCCATTGCAGTGATTATTATGTATACCACATGCTGCTCTCTCCGTTTGTATTTGCTAGGAGAATTGGAATATGCAGATGAATCTTGGTTTAATAAGGACGGCAATATCAGTGTGTGCTTGTGTCTGCCCGCTGATGCTAGAGATGAAACACTGCCAGGATTCGTAAGAAAATATCTGAGGTCAGATTTGCATTCCTTATTGCAGATATCTGGAATTCCCAGGATGTCCTGCAAGATGCGCCATCCGTCCAGCTGCCAAGGTAGATTCAATGCAAATCTTTTTTTTTTTCCTTCCCCCCTCCCCCACGTCACTTAAGGGAACTGAAGTTCCCAGTGTTGTCCTTGACAAGTACTGTCAGTATTTGCTATAGTGAGGGCAGGGTGCCAGCCAAGTAAAAATAGGACAACCCAGTCAAAGCTTCATCAGCGCAAAATCAACATGAAATGCAGCAATCAGATTAAAGTACCCTAGCAGTTGTAGACAGGGAGAGCAATGCATGCATTTATCTATGCATTCACGCAAATCTGAGCCTAAAGGAAAGCAGGCTTTGACTACCTTCACAGTTCATTTATGAATAATGACAGGTTCAACAAAAAATGGCCTTCTTAATCCCAAGACTACCTAGTCTCATATACTCAAGCACAAATGGTGTATAGAACTTATGGCAGTATAACAACTGGTGTACAACACTGTGCTTCTGCATCTGCCTTAGCCCTACTTCTGTCCCAGCAAACTTTGCTACCAAAAAGTCAATGATTTTAAGCTATTTCAGCCCTGGCAGGAATAGGAGAATCGTGTGAAATTTCAGGCTCCTTAAGAGAGTTTTCTCTGTCACTGGCCAACTTAAATACCACATCCTTTGTGACAGGGCTTTAGGAATTCAAAAGCTTTAATGTAATCAATGTCATCATTAAGGATGTGTCTCAAGAGGATGTGATACATCTAAGGATGCGCCTCAAAAGCATGGTGGAAGCAACCATTTGTCTAGCACCATCTTGAGGGGCAAAGGAGACTATTTTCATGAGAGTTGTCAAGTCAGAGGAAAATAAGGCCAGTTTTCCCCTTACAACAGCTGTTTGGCACAAGCTATGACAACTGCAATGCCCCCTAAGCACTTCTCTTTAGAGTTTGGAGGAGCTGGTAGGCAAAACCACACCAGATCTTACCTCTTTGTGTACACATGGAGTGTAAGAACTCCTGGAAATGGAACTTTCTTCTCTGCGACTAACACTGCAAAGCAGTTGGTCTCACTGCATGCAAGAAGTGGATGAGATTAATCAACCCATGCCTACAGGCTGCAGGCAACACTGCGGCCCTTGCTGCTGTATTCCAAGGGGTCCATCTGCTGTAAGAGCAGACAGCCTTGCTCAGCCCAAAGGGAGCATCTGTGCCATATGATGAAGGGCTGGAAATCCACAGTGTTTCTGGACTCAGGTTTAATGACTTTCTGGCACATTTTCCTAATATCCATGGCAACTCTTGAGCTGCAATATCTCTTGAGCCCGCATTCCTGCATCTATTCTCTGAACAGCATGCCAACCACAACAAACAACCAAATCACAGCTTCAGGACTGAAGCTAGTATTTCTAGTCCCAAAATCTGGCACTCCAGCCAATTGCTGAATGGGAAATCCCAGAGCTTCTCAACACTGTGGCCAAATTCTCAGCATCTGCATATTTGTTTTCCTACCCATTTCATTTATTTTTAAATGAGAGGCTGCCTGAATTTCCCCCAGGCTATGCCTTCCATTGTTTGCCCACACACAGACAGACCCACACCCCCACTATTCCACTGCCACGTAGGAACAGAAAACACAGTGCAGAAAGTATTAGTACTTAGCAAAATTCACAGATTCCAACATATTTTGAGATTAGCACAGATATGACAAAATGTATTTTGGTTTTGAGCAACAGAGCTACAAAGAGCTTCCCACAATGAAAAGGATGTTTTTAAAACAGTAAGGAACTTGGGCTGCTTAGTCCTAAGATTATCACGTCCCTCCAGACTTCGCTTCAGATCAACAGTGCCTCTCCTCCAATTTCCTTATTCTGACAATGTCACAGCAAAGATGCTGATGAAGTAAGTTTAAGAGCACCCCATTGAACACTTTGCTAGCTTCCAGCAATGTGTCGCTTACAGATTCATCTACGCCTTACTGGCTTCTTCCTTTGTATTTGACCTCTGCAGCATCTAACAACATCCAATTTGATGCTGTGCAAGATTTGAATTTGTGAGAAACAGCAAATTCTCATTTATTATTCACGTCCTTTATGCTGCTTCTCATTGCACAACCCTGCCTAGCTCTCTCTTCTCCGGGCTGAAGAGGCCTAGCCTATTTAATCTCTCCTTGTAAGGAACAGTTTGTGGCATACAAAAGAACAGTGTGTCAGTTTTCAAAACAGCCATGAGGCCTGATTGACAGACTCTTACAGTCAGAGCTGCACACAGCACCACCTCTGAGCGGCCCAAAGAGGACTTACTTCTTGGAAAGGGCTAGTCAGGCCAGGGTTGAGGTCAGTGAATACATCCAACTGGATTTGCATTTAATCTTTTAGCAACTGAAATAGAGGTTGTGAAGGGATCAACACACAGTTGTTAGCTTGATTTACTAAGGGGAAGATGCTCCCATAGTTATCCAGTGCCTCAGCCTCCGCCTTCTCCTAACAGCTAACAAACTTCTTACTCTCATTTTGACCACGTCTGAAAGAGGGACAGACACCTCAACTCCAAGGAGTCACAGGATCTCGTGAAAACAGAGCGTCAAGAAGCAGGGAATCAAGTTACTGTTCATCAAAGGAAAATAAACAGCCTGAGCTGAACCATCATTCTAGGCATCATGGAATCTGCAAAGAAGAAATCCCAAGAAAAAACAGGGCAATAAATTCGGCAGAGAGCTTCATCCTGCGGTTGTAAAAATGAATCATGCATTTTCAGAAGCAAAAAGCAAATCAGGGAAGTGACAAATGAGTAGAAAGTGTTGCTCCTTCACCTCCATTTCCTTACACTCCAAACTTAACATATACATCTCAGGTTAAAAAACAGAAAAAAGCCTCCAAATCATACCTATGGGCTACACAGTCCCTACCTCCTGCCACAGCACTGCCTTAGAGTGTCTGACAGACACATCTACCAAATTAGCTTTCTCACAAGTGTGAGAAATCCTGAGCTGAATTCTTCAAAGATACTTCCCACAGGTTTTTGGTTTGTTTGGCTTTCTTTTCTTAAGCAGTTTTATTGTTGTTGACATTTCAGAACCTCTAAAGCAAGAACAAGACACAGCTGTTCCAGCTGGAGGAGAAGCCTGAGCAAATGCAAAAGAATTGCACAAAGCTGGAGGGAACTCAGAAGATCACTTAGTCCGTCCATGCTCACAACCCGAGGCAGGATCACTTGTACCCATGTTTGTTATTTCTCACAGACTCATCTAACCTATTCATAAAGCCTTCCAGTGACGGAGACTTGACAGTCTCCTCAGGCAGTCTATGCCATGGCTGTTCTTCTATACATCCTGGTCAGAAAAGATGCTTATTTCCTTCTGAGCTGCAACAGCCTTTTAGCACCTGAAGACCATTATGCTGCCTCCCCTCAGCAATCTCTTCTGGTTAAAGAACCAGAACTTTATCAATCTTTCTTTGCAGGGCATGTTTTCTAGACCTATTTTATGTCTTTTCATACAGACAGGGCCATTCAAGAAACAGTTTGGGCTCTGAATATGTCTATAGAGAACAGAAATTTAGGAGCATGACTGCTAATGAACCTAGGACATCTAAACACCAAGCAGCAACCCTGGCTAGTGTTTACTTCACAGGGTTTGCTCGTCCCCCTGCTGCTCCTCACTCGGATACATTTGCCCACCTGTTTTGTTTGCTAGCTCTGTTCTGTATTTCAAGATTTGTAGAGTTGCCAGTTACCCCAAATCTCAAAATGAAGGCTGTTGTAGATGCTAAGAGCTCGGTATTTTGGTATCAATGCTATGGCTCAGGGTTCCTGCTTAGATCAGGGGAATGGCAGCAAGCATGTTTTCCTTCTAAGCCAACAAGAGAAAATGTTGCTCGAAGAAAACAGCAACTGATCTGAGTTTATGGCCCATCACAGCACTGAATAAACCTCAGGTTAAAGAATCATTATTAGCACTAGAGAAACCAATACTTTTGTGACCTCTCTCCTTAACAAACAGGTTAGGGTTTGTCAGTTTGGGAAGGCACAAGAAGACTCAACCCTCTGTTCTGCCACATGCACATGCTAGCCAGGAAAGGGAAGCACTGGCATCCCTGGGGACAGCAGCCTCCTGCCTTTCATCAGTGTTAAAAAGACTGAAAGAAGAGCTCTGTGCCAGCCACACTGCCCAGCTGGCTGCTGCACTATATGCAGCTGTGATTTCTTACCCTGCTGAGTGAGAAGCTTCTGTAACCACATCCCTAACCCGTTTCCAGGACGCTGTCTGACAGGCTCAAGAAGTCTTTGCAAACACTGTAAAATACTGAGGAGGGAAATGCATAAGTGAAGACACCATTAGGAAAGAGACATCCTGTTGTTCATCTATGCGAAGCAAATGAATTTGTTACACTGCTTGCCACCTCCACATCCCTTGACACTGAAGTCCTCCCTACAGATTAAGGGCCAAAGACAAAAAACATTATTCTGTTCTCATTAGACTTTCTTACTGCTCAGGATTTCCTCTGTAAGCTTTTATGTTTAATATCTCACCCCCAGAAGATACCTTGCTTTCCAAAAAACACTTACAGTGCAAAACACCAAACGTGAGGGGTTGTACGGTCCCTGTAACCATGAACTTAATCTATATGACTCTGAACTGAAAATAAATTTAAAAAGAGTCATTTATTTGTTTGGGCCTACGCCAAATGGCTTTTGGTCAGAGATGGTCAACATGAACTGCTGAAAAAGACTGCACAGATACTCAACGATGTTTCTCTCCCTCCCCAACAAAAAGTCTCTGAATTCAAGGACTTCATGGCACCTTCACTTCCAGACATCTCTGCCTTGTTACTTTCTGCTCTGTACAATGCCACAGAGGGGAAATGCATGATGTAAGAAACTGTATTTTCTGACTTATTCAGTGTAAAGCAAACAACCCCTGATGTGTACCTGCACTCCTAACCAAGGAGAAAACCTGAAAAGGCAACAACAATGAGGGATAAAATTAAATCTACTTCCCTTTAAATATGGAGCAGACCTCTATGGCTTAGCAGCATATTGTCTCATTTTTATTTTACCTCTCATTGGAATGGGGATAAATGCATTGCAGGCAGCTACAACCTCTAACACTTCATAACAGCAGCAGTGTAAGCACCACATTTTGCAACATGCTCAAAAAAAGACTGAGCAATCTGTGTATTTGGACAACCACAGCAAATATACATACTACGAACAAAAGAAAAAAAAATTGTTAGCTCGATTAACAACAGGCAGGCAGTGAGGATAATGCCAAGAGTCCTACCACACATTGCTAAAAGAAAAATTGCTTCCTCCTATAGATTCTACCTTCCTGTTCCACAAGGCATTGGGAACAGTTTGCAGGAACAGCTTTGTCTTGAATGAGGTGAAGAAGGGAATATTACACTACGTTGCAGAGCTTATGGAGCAGACACAGCTCTCATATGAATAGACTGGGGATGCCTCTCCTTGCACAGGATGTGTCGCCTAAGGACAACATGTAGGTACTGTACAAGGATATGGCAAACAGGAGATGACTTGATATGCAGCAGTAGGAACATTAGTGGTGCTGGCACTGCAGCTGAGGGCTATAAACAAGCAGTCTCTTAATAGGAGATAGTGCTAACTAGCCTTATTTCATCATCAGGACAGTCCATATTGCTGTGTTCAGCTCAGACTGTACAACATACCTTAATGTCCTACTGAAAGCACAGAAGACGTGAGTTTTCTCTGTGTTATCTGCTAATCCCAGCTCTCACAGATACATCCTGAACTGTCCACTCAGCCAGAACCAGAGCAGCTACTGGGTGGCCTCATTCACAGGATCGCTGAGGCTGCAAGGAGCCTCTGGAGGTCTCTAGCAAAAGCCCTCTGCTCAAAGCAGGGTCAGCAACAGGGTCAAGTTCACTTGTGTCTCCAAAAGCATCTTTACTTGGTGCTGTCTCCCCAGCCACCAAAAGGAAAGAAGGCAAACCTCTATATTTCTACGGACATCCCCATTTTTTGTGTGTACTCTCTGATAGCTGAGCTAGTGACAGGGCATTCATTTCCTGAGAAATGGTTACTGAAGGATGGAAATAACAAATACAGGCATTCGTGCCAAGTTCACTTGAGCACACATCTAGTTCGAATACTAGAGATGCGAGACTGAGATATTACGGCTTAGTCCCTCAGATGGCTCCATTTAGATTAATCGAGGCTCATCACTTTATACAGGGAATCCCGTATGGGTGTGGGGGTGTGTATAACATGCTTACACAACCAGATTCTCTCTGAAAAACATACTGCTGGCATCAATAGTAGTCCCAGTTTATCATCTTTCAAAACAAAGTCATTAATCCTCTTTTTAAGAGAAGGCACAAGTTGCAATGAGCTGCCTAACCACTGCTTTCAGAGCCCAGGTCTGAATGAGCTTGGCCTACAAGCCTGTAACAAATAAACTGCCTCCTAAATAGAGGCATATTCCTCAAAAGAGGCTTTTTGCTTAGATAACGAAGACAAATGTCCCATTTACATGTTAATTAAGCTACACAATTCCCACATGCATTAAAATTACAAAAACACATTCTTTACAGCACACACAGCAATAAATCTTATAATTAAGAAAGGGGAGATCACATTTCTTGGAGAAGATGCTTTTACAGAGTTTTAACACTCTTTATATAGGGAGCATGAGCAGCTGGCTATTGCACGCCTGGAGCCACAGCCGACCCCAACTTTCCTATACTCCAGAGCTGCTGCGATACAGAGCACTAGTTGAACTACGGTGACTAGTTGAATTACAGTGACTGGAAGTGTCAGACTTTTTGTGCAATGAACCAATTTGAACAAGATTTGAAAACATACTCAAGGGTTAACCATGCAGACTAGACAGCAATAGAGTCTTTAGATTTGAATTCAAATCTCCTGTTTTCCCAAACCTTTCCATCTATAGTTTGTTGCAACCAATTATGCCATAATATAGGCTTGCAGAACATAAAATTTTCAAAAATGGTTAGGAGGAATGCATTCCACAAATACTTTCTTGTCCAGTCTTTCCCCAGCTCATCCACTGGCTTAGGATCAATTGTGTTAGCAAAATAACACAAAGGATTTGCCTCTTTTTTGTATTTTCCTTATTTCCTTCGAATTTCATCCCTCTTTCTAACTGTCCCTTGCTGCTATGACCGCTCTTGACTTCAGTACTGCACCAGAAGTACTTCACCCTGTGAATCTTTGAAGAACTTTTGTAACTTTCTGAAACAAATTCTGTAAATTTAACCTACCTCCAGATTGCGTCCCAGATGCGTAAAATGTGTAATTTGATTCGGACAAAAAAAAAAAATCCTTCCTTCCTCCCTGCAAAACAGTTTCAGCATGGTCGTTGGAGCTGCCAGACAGGGAGAGAGTGCCGTGTGTTTCACTGAATGAGAAAGCTGCGATCTCCATGGCACCAGTGAGCTTCGCGCCCCTTGTGACAATGGGAATTTCTGAACTTCAGCCCAACGCTTTCCCACATGGCAGGCTTCTCTCTTCTCCTTCTGGGCACCTCCACTGATACACCAAATCCAGCCATACAAGAATCACTTTTGCCAATTGTAAATCAAATCCTTTTTTTCCTTTTTTTTTTAAATCTACCTTGGTTTGTGATCATATCTACTACACGATTTAGGTAGATCACATCTACTATATGATCATAACTAATACAGCTCATCTCTACTATAGAGCTACCTAGATCATATAGTACATACATAAATGTAATGTTGTCCAGAGAACTAGAAGAGAGCGCTTTAATCTTCACTAGATCACGTATAACTTTTGTTTACATGTGTGATATATTCAAGGCAATGATTGTGTAAAGCAGCACCATTCTTATGTTTGGATCCTTGCCCTAAATAATTGTATCGTATGATCACAGACAGATGCTTGTCATCCTTAGGATACTGAAGACGAAGAAGACGCTTGCAGTAGTACCACAGGTTTACACTGTAGCCTGGACTTGTTGACAATGAAGGCACTGGAGATGTCCCACAGCACCTCTGCATCATAACAGAAGAGTTCTCTTCTGTTTCAATATACAAATGTACAAGTTACCTTTGAATGGTCCACTCAGTCTTAAAGCATCTGTTCTTCGAAGAAAACAGCAAAATATTTTTTTTCCTCTTAATTCTCAGGGAAGTTTACATTTTACTTCCTTTTGTTAAATCAGCTGCATCTTATCAATTCCATCTACCACTTCAGGCACACCAAACGTGAAATTCTTATCCCCCTGAATTCAGTCACCATGAAACGTGGAAACGGGTTTGGTCAGTATTTTCTCCGTACAAGTTAACAAACATGAACGTAAAAAGATGCGCACAAAGGTCTCACATATCAGAGGTTTTGCCCACTTTTCAAAAGATTGCAGCTCCAGCAGGCTGGTCCCTCCTACAGTAAGCAATAATGGAGATCGACCTTCAGGTCCACCTAAGTAACATGCCTGAAAACATTACATTAAATGCTTAAGCTCCTAACGTATTTCCAAAACATCCTCACTACTCCCTTAACTATCGGAAGCACGTGAAATTTCCAACCATTCCATTTCCATTTTCAGAACTTAGCTAGATTTAAAAAAAAAACCAAAATCAGAGCCTATTATTCCATGTACTAACTTTAAAGTATGCATTTTCAGAAATAATTCAGAAATATTTAGACACTAAAAATCCATAGGAAGCAAAGGAGAAATTATGAAATACTTAAAAAAAAAAAAAAGTTGCTTATTTTCTCTCTATTTTTTATGAGAAGATGGGGGTTTCCTGTCAGGTTTCAGCTTAGGAGGGATTCAGATCAGCATTTAAACTGAAATGTGTCTCTAGTAGATACAGACATTTCATCATTATATTGTCCTACTGAATGGGCAGTATGTCGCATGAGGTGTACCGTATCTTCATGATAAATGTGCTGTAATGGCTAACAAGAAAAATTGTAAGTGATCTACTTAAGCAAAACCAGCTAATATATTAAGGGGATGACATGTTCTGATGAATCAAATAATTTTTCCTTCTCTTTCATTTCCCTCTAAAACTTCAAAGCAATCAAATGTTGTTTATGCATAAAATTTAATCCTTTCACCAATCTGTAGTTTGATTGAATTTGCATACTCTATTTCCTACAAGTCAATGTGAAGAGAGCCTCATGTAATTGAAACCATTTCCCCTCCAGTCCTCCTATCTTTGCTGTAATATTTTCTATTAGTAGCTCTATTATGCCTAATATCCATAATGTTGGCAGATTAGAATTTTCACTTAATGCAACCTGTATTTATAAACCACTAGGATGAAAAAAAGAACAAATACAAGAAAGAAGAAACAATAATTACCTGTCTTTGATGCCACACAGATCAATGTGTAAATCACTAAAATTCCCCAGGGAGCCTTGCTGAACTAAAATGAGGTCCTTGGGCTGGTTATCAATAAAGATGAGCCTCATACAGCCTTGAAAAGCAGTAATGGGATTTAAACACTGGGAATCAGTGAAATTGTCAGGGCACCCTGTGGGAAAAAGAGAAGAGGCAGAGAAGAATATTGGAATGTTCATCTATTTCTGCTGGGATTTCCTGATTCAAGAACTCGGAGGTTCATTATTCCAAGTGTTTTTATTCCTTGTGCTAGGCAACCTTCTGTATTATAAATCCTTCAGTAAGAAGGGGCGGGGGGGGGGGAGAGAGGGAACAAAAAGAGGGAGCAGCCACTGGAAATATCAGAGTATGTGGTTGTCACGTGTGCCAAGCAAAATCAAAATGTGGTTTTTTTCCATCTTCTTCAAAGTCCACAGTTGATAGTAACTGACTCCCATAAAAAGCTGTGCAAATTGTAAAAATCATTATGTGTTAAATTCTGCTGCTGAGGCAAGGCACAGAGTAAAAGGATGAAATCCTGTGGACAGCAAGCAACAAAACCATTTGTATCTGAGCTTCCTCAGTATTTGGCCAGCTCTGAGATCCAAAGCCTCCTGTGCATCCTCGCTTAGTGCTGTATCCAGAGGGTTTATCGAGATCAGAACCTCACTACAGTAAGCACTACACAGAAATATATTAGATAAAAAGACAGTTGATGACACTCACTTTACCTAAATTAATACTTGCACTCCAAAAACCAGAAGGTAGTATTTTTCAAGACTGTTCTTTCCATCTTCAAAATCGAGCTAAACCTACATTCATTTCCGTGAGAGCACAGTACCTGAATACCTTTGTAGATTTGAGCCGTATGTCAATTAAGCTCTGAAGTCTAAAGTCACTGAGCCTCATCAGGACAGTGATATCTACCGGAATATTAATAATAGTACTCAGGTCTTTTAACTAGAAAAAACACTTGTGGCTAATACAGCTATGTAGCTTGTGCATGTTTTGCCAGCTAGATATAGGTACCCATTGGCTACCACTACCACTACTCCACTTTCACAGCTATGTTAGCTGCTCTGCTCGTTCTTTCTCTGTCAGGATTCACCAAGACCCTTTGATCTTCCCACAGTGCCATACACACTGCAGCTCAATAGGGGGTCTAAAATCAGTTATTACATCTGCTCTTAGCTGCAAACAGAGTACACCTGGGAAGACCTCAGTGGTGAGCACCTGAGCATCTGCATCATGAAAACCTGTTCTGCATCTGTCTGAAACAACCCACCTCCAAAATAGTAGCTGTTCCCAGAGTAGATCCTTGAGACAGTGGTTGCATGGCTAGCAGTGGCAGCATTGTTATCCAGTGTCAGGGTAATGCGATGTCTTCTGGCATTGATGTCAACAGAATGCCAAAGCCCATCATGGAGATTGGTGCCTGACAAAAAAAAAAAAAAAAAGTATAAAGAGTGAAAAAAAAGGTGCAGGAGACAACTGTGTTCTTCAAAGCTCCTTTTACTTCCAACTTGTGACCACAAATGTGCAGCTGACCCCAAAAAACGGGAAAACTTGCGGCTGAAAAGAACTTATTACCTCTGTAAACAAACTGGCATAGAAGAAAAGCCCCAAGAAAGAAAACTTTTGAGTATTTAAGTAGGTCATCTCACATTTTAATCTTAACCTGCTTCTGGTACTGCAGGCACTCATCAAGCTAGCCAGGCCCTTCACCTTTCTGGTAGCACATTATCACCATTTTGTGGGTGTTCAGGTCTACCTTCAGTCTGTTCAGAAATGCTTATAGCTCACAGAGATCTGTATTGAGCTTCTGGTACTAAACACATGCCTGAGATTGCAGAGGATTAGATTCAGTGAGATGGTCATACCCTGTCTCAGGATCCAATATGAAACCTGACAAACTCCAGTAGGTATCAGTAGGATTTGTGTTTCTTAAAACCCTTCAGCATTAAGTTAGCATGCATTCTTGTTGATGGATGTACCAAAGCCTTTCTATATTGGATGTTGACATGGGTCTTGTGAGAGCTGGGATTGTTGCTCTGACCAGGAACCTATGAAGGTACGTGAGAGATTATGGTACTGGGTAGCCTCTTTCTCTTCTAGACACTTGTGTGAAGTGGGAAATAACCTCTCAGCTTCCTTGTTCTGAAAATCAGTGTTGCATCTCATGGCTCTTGAAATAGCACCACACAGCTACAAAGAAACTTCACAGCCTCTATTCTGACAGCCATGAAAATCAGTGGGCAACCTTCTGAGCTCACACACAGGGGTGCAGATCAAAAGTAACCTAATTACAGTTCAAAATACGCTACCATCAGGCTGGAGTCACTGAGATCAGGCACAGACAACTAGTATTGACTCCCCTCCCTAATGGAATATTTTTCGTTAATGTAGCTTTCAGAAGAAACAAACGAACACTTAGTGACACAGAGAGGTGTAGAAACAGTTAAAAAAAAAATTGTGGGTGTTATGTGTAGGAAAAGCCATTTCATTATGAATTTGAAAATGAGACAATTTCCACAGTAATGGCTGTTAACGCATACACAATTTCCACAGAATAAGAGGCTGGCTTCCCAGCAAAAATGGATGATTTTTCAACTAGAACAAGTCCATTTTGAAGTGAAATATATTGCTGAAGTTTGAAAAGATGTCAAAACAAAATAGGTCCCATTTGGGGCAAAAATAGGTCCATTCTTGAGTACCACTGTGAGTACCTGACATCTGCAGAACATAGCACTTGCAATTTCTGCGTATTTTTCATTTATAAGTAGGCAGTTTAGCAATGTTTTGGATAGCACCAAAGGCTGGGCTCAGCTTCATGATTTCAGAACTACATAAAAACAAATACACCCAACCAAATATTGACATTGTCTCAGCTTTGTCAACAATTTAATTAGGACTGCAATAAAGGCTAGAAACTCAGTTTTCAGCGTTCAATTGCAAGAAGCTAAGGCTGTAGCAATCTACATGAATAAGGATACGTGCAGGGCTGCCTCATTTTCTGTCATAAAGGGGAATGAAACGTGCATACGAAACAGCTCTGCTTTGACAAATCTGTCAGATTTTTACCTCTGATTTTTTTAACAGACACATCTGCCCTCTTTTACTCTGTACTGGGAATATTTTAATATTGCATATTTTTAAACAGCTGCTCTTTTATAAAATACTATTATTATTATTATTTAGTTCCATCTGAGTTCCATCAGTCTATTACTCAGCCACCTTTGGAAACTGGGTATTCAACCTACACAGAAAATGAATTTCCCAGTCTCCCATCCAGCATGGCTGCATAGCAGCAAGGGATGTGCAGAGGCCCTGGGCTAAGAACATTTCTGTTTGGGATGCCAGCATGGCTTATATAGGTCACACTGGGACGGCAGCTGGGCCACGCTGGTCCTGCCTCTGTTGTACAGCCTGAATTTTTTTCCCTGTTGTCTCTGGGAGCCAATGCATAGCCATTCTGGTAAGTGTTTACAAGCAATTTCTCCTGAATTTTAAGTCAGAGACAACCCCATTTCACCCTCTTGCATCCCACCAGCTGCACTACACAAAGCAACTTGCAAACTGGCTAAGGAGGCCAATGAGGGAGTGTAAGGAGAGGAAGCCCACGGTCAGTCTGTCTTCTGAGCATAGCATAAAGAGAGAGAGTAAAGCTACAGCCAGAGGAAGAAAATCAGCTCTGAGCCTGTCTTAACTTGTGCTGGGGAACTGTGCAACAGCTGAGCTGGCACCCAGCTGACTGCATCAGCACAATCTGAGGAAGGTCTTCATCTGACCTGACTGAAGAAAATTTAGTGTGACTGTTTAAGAACAGAGAGGCTGAGCTAATTGTCAGGTAGACTGAGTCTGAAGATCTCAAGATGCCAGCTTTCCATGCTTAGATCTACCTCAAGCTGCACAGAGTTCTTCTACCACTCGAAAGCAAGAGAAAATTTGAAATGAGAAAGGAAGGTTGGGTGCTTCCTTATTTCACCATCCTTTCATCTTGTGGGGTGGGGACCTTTGTATTTTGAAGGGAGACAGGTGAGAGTAAACAAAAATTAAGTACCTTCACTGATTTCCACTGGGTTCTCCGTCTCTTTCTGAATAAGTAGTGTCAATCTCCCACCATGGAGGTAAACCAAGAGAGGTCCTGAATTTTCAGACAATTCGGAGAACAGAAGTAAGCCATCTTTATTCCATGTTCGAAACTGGAAGCTGACTGACAAACCATCGATTTGAGGAGTGCCGGGTAGTAGCAAGTAGCTTCGACTGGTGCTGACAAAGGTGATAGGAACAATTTGTGGTTCTGAGCAAGAAAAGGTCACGTTCCCCTGCAAATAATATAAATCAAACATAATCAACATGACAAATTTTTTTTGGTCATCCCAAAACATGCATAGTTAAATAAGCTCATTGGAATTCTAATTCTATGTCAAGGCTGACATAGGTATCATCAGACACAAATCTTTAAAACTCATTAGGAAATTGTCGTGGTTTAACCCCAGCCAGCGACTCAGCACCACGCAGCCGCTCACTCACTCCCCCCCCACCCAGCGGGATGGGGGAGAGAATCGGAAAAAAAAAAGTAAAGCTCGTGGGTTGAGATAAGAACAGTTTAATAGAACAGAAAGGAAGAAACTAACAATGACGCTAATAACAACAAGAAAATGAC
>JAVKLA010000001.1:38710759-38768566 GCA_034782735.1 Sagittarius serpentarius
CACCTTTCTAGCTACCGGTACAGAGCACAGCACTATGAAGGCTGCTATGGGGAAAGTTAACTCCATCTCAGCCAGACCCAACACACTCTTCTTTGCACAACAAGCAGGAATGAAGCCAGCCTTTCAAATTCACCTTGCCAGAAGTGAATAAGATAGATGTCTTAGATCAAACTGGCAAATTAGCACAATCCAAGCCCAGTTTTTGTTCCAGCTCAAGGTAAACTGATCTACAGCTTATTAGGTTTTATTACCTGGAACAAAAAAACAGCAGCAAGGAGATTTTTTTTTATTATTATTATTATTATTATGAAAACAGAGCCACGTCTACCTTAAAACAGAAAGGTGCACAAAAAGCAATTCTTATCAGCTTTTTTTTTTATGTATTAGTTTTCTTTATTAGATTTTCCTCTTTTAAATTCCAGTCATCTGTGTATCATAGCACAGTACCAGCCTAAATGGTTGGTATGAACTGCACACACTCCAGGCTTTTGACTGTGACAGGGTCAGCTTGCCCCTTTCTCTTATGCCAGGCAGCCAAGTACTAAGCAGTTCCCAAGGCCTTAGCAATTGGAATATGACCTTTAAAAAAAGGCATTTAAGCTTTGGCTTTACAGTAAATTACATTCTCCCCCATTTTCCTTATCCCCTGCTAACTCCTATGACAATAATTAGCCATCTCTCCTCTTCTCCTACAGGGACTAACAGCCTTATCACCTCCCGCCTTGAAACATCCTCCTCTGCTCAGCAGGTAGTAACTGCCCTATTCACTCAATTTGACTACCCAGATAATGTAATAAATTAAACTCTGAACAACTGTTTCTATCCTGTAATTTGTGGAAGGCTGATGACTCTCAAAAAGGCCTTATTTGTTCAAAAACACATAATTTTTTTCTGTGTATGTCAACTAGTCTTATAAAAAACATTGGTCGCTCTCCCCAAAAGACTTGCTTCACTTGTGGTTATTGCAACTAACAAAATCCTAACACAAAGAAACTTTTATATCAAGAAAAGGAGAGTTTATTATTGCACCTACATGCTGGATTAAATATTTACAGACTGAAAGTCTTTAAAAATGTAGATAAAGCCAACTGAAATAAATGGAAAACCTGTCATTTAAATGGACTTTATTTCAAGACCTTGATTGATGTGACACAATTTCTTCTAAAACAATCCTGTTATACCATTCAGCAACAATAAAATGGGACCTTAAAAAGAATGCTATTTATATAGACTTTCTTACTATTCCACACTGCAGGTAGGATGTGAAGGAGACTCATCTGAAGACCCAGAGAGCAGACAGTAAGGTAGAAAAAACCATAAAAAACTATTTTTACAAGAACCAAATATTTCTGGAATCTGAGTTCACCTGCCTTATCTAAAGAACAGCAAATTTAGTTCTCTTTTTAATGTGCATGTGTGTCTCACACTTTCATTAAGTAATTGCATGTATTTTTTTTTTTTTTAATAAATTCAACTTAGTCCTATAGGAAGTTGTGAAACATGTGACCAAATAGTCTGAACATTTTTTATTTTTGATTCCTATAGTCTGATTGCTCTCCAAAAACTAATGGAAAGAAAAAAAGTAAAAGATCTATCTAATTCCTGGTTCTCCAGACCCTAGTAGGGGCCTCCACAAATCACCAGCCTGATATTCACAGATATATCAACACTCGCAATAGCAATCTGGTAGAATGAGACGTGCGTAGACAAGTAAATTTTTCTCAAGATGAAGGTATTTCAAATCAGCTTAATAAAATAGCATGTTTGGATTCTCTATAAAGGGAATGAATTATTAGTTTACATTCTACTGTCACTAGGTATCTTTCCTTGCTCTTTGATGCTGGCGATTGGTTATTTCCCTGAGGCACTACAGTGATGCATTTACATGTCACCACATCCCTTGCTCTGCTGAATTGTCACTCCCGGATTCAACATGGCAGGCCAATGTAGAAATTCAAGTATATCTGAGGGCTGACAACTTCTGCCTTACAAATATCCTGCGTTCCTCTCAAGTCAGTGCAGGGTTTGCTCTGCTAAATAAAAATAATACTCCAATTCCTTTTAGCTGATGGTAATGGATGGGAAAGGGGGATAAGGGTTTTCCTCAATTGCAGTGAGTATGTATGGTGAAGCACTGAGAATATCAAACACAGTATCTTTTCATGATCTCTTAATTTCTTTTCTTCAGCTAGACAGCTTCTTATTTTGGCATCACAAATCAGTGACACAAGAAAAGACTTAAGACCCTGGCCACAGCTCCTATTAGAGCAGTTTCTAAAGGTGCAACCTGAATCTAGCAGTAGGTAACCACTGGTGGCCAGGATACTATAGCTATTTTTGCAGGATGTTATAGCTGGTTTTCTCTTAACTACTCCCTCAGCCAGACATATTTAGTAATTCTCAATGGATTTCTCTTCCTAGAACTTGTTCCATCTCCTCCTGCATCTACATACACTCTTAACAAACTCAAAGTCCTTCAACAAGGACTTCACCATCCCAGATATGAAGAGGTCAAATATCCTTCTATGAAGGACAATTCCCCTTCTGCTTCTTGTAAATGTGGCTCCTACTAGCATATTTTCTTGCCCCTAACTACTTGCCCAAGAAGTGTGAGTAACTGCTGTACAATTTCTCATCATGAGCAGTCTGCACTTCTTTTGTGCTGAGCACACAGCTAGTAAATAGGGCAGATCTTTAGATTACTATTTTTAAACATTTTCTGAGGTTTCCCAAGGGTCCAGCCCTATGACCATGACACTGGTAATTACAGAAATTTAACTTCTCATAAATTCTTACAATTAAAACCAGTAATCGCTTCAAAGAGCAAAGAAAAGATCCCCTATCATTTCTCCACACTCAGTGACCCAGGGGAGAAAAAAAACGAAAAAAAAAAAACCCTACAACATGCCATCAGGGACAGAAGAAACCCCAGAGAGAAGATAGATAGCCTGTCCAAATAAATAGGGCTACCACGTAGAGAGGTTAAGTATCAGGCAATATAAAAATGGAATTCTGAAGGCAAGTTCCAGTTCAAAGAGACAGGCTGCCTCGTTATCTTGAGATGTCTTCTCAAGGGGATTTACTGCAAGTCTGACAACTGCAAACGAGTTACAGAAAAGAATGGGTGGAATGATAATCACAGCCACCACCCAAGAGTAGGATACATCGTACAGTGCTCTCTTATTGACAACCTGTAGTTTCTTCCTCTGACTTTAAATGCAGCTGATTTGGGACCATTATTTATATGGATGAGGAACTATTTCGTAAGAGGAAATCTACACCTCCAAAGCTGACGTATCATTCTCCTACCTGTGTGAAAGAGGTCAACAGTAAAAAACCCCAAAGTTGATGGGTATGAAAACCCACAAGTTTGGCTCACTGAATGTGGCAACATTCACAAAGGCACAGAGAATGAAGCAGAGACTGAATGTTGAAGTCTGCCTCCCTTTTGGAGACAAAAACTAGTGTCTCTGAGCATTAATGGCTTTCTAATACCAAACCAGTCAGTTTGTCCTCAAATATCTTTTGTTAGGGGACGAAGGGATTTTGGGGACTAACAAGGGAGAACCATCTCTGGTGATCTCCAGCTTGTGGGGAGGGAACACAAGTACACAACACGTTGTTGGAAGAAGTGATTCCAAGTCCCTGTTATATTTAATTATTCTTCCGTGCTGTTCTTTTCATTGTGTTTCCACTCCAGACAACCTTAGCAACTACAGAGAGGCAAAGCAGAGAAGCTTGTAGTTCCCTGGGGATATGGATTGTTGCTTGAAAACGTCTATGAACTTTGAGTAAAAGCATTTAGTGCAGAGGAACTCTGGCAGGCAAAAGACTACATTTAGCAAGAACAAGTTATTTTAATTTGAGCAAGTAAATTGCTAAGGAGTTGGGCAGAGCAGGAAGATGGGCGAGGGAGATCAGCCTGTGAAAGCTGGAAGTACCTGGGAGTTGCTAGAGGAGATAAATAGCTGTGATGGAAAGGATGTTGGAAAACAGATTTAGAGGGGCTGTTCCCTATAGAAGGATGTTCATCTAAGATTATGAGGCACTGTGAGTGTGGCAACCTTTCCATGCACTTTGCATACGTAAGTGTCACAGACACAGCACATAGCAGCTCATAAATCTTGCAAAATGCAGGACAGCAGCCAGCCTTTGAAAACTATTGTGTTAAAATCATCACTTTGGTGAAGGAGAATGAAAGAAGGGGGCACATCCCTGCTACCTTAAATTGATGAAAGGAACAGGATTCCTAGGCCTTCGATCTAGCATTAGCTGAACTGAGTATTGTGATAACAGTTTCATTGCTTCGGGCCATATTATACACAGACAATACCCTTCTGAGAAAAAGCACATTAGAAAGTTTTTCTTTTCCCCTTTAGGAAAGCCTTCCCATTACCCAGCTGGCAAAACAACCAGCTGTTTAATGACCTAAGAAGCAGACCAGGGCTCTTCGCTCCCCTTAGAAAGTAAGCTGAGGGGAAGAACAATTTAACACAGTTCATAAGACTTGTGCCTTAGAGTCCTGAGTCAGGGCAATCAAACTTGAGGTTATTAAAGCAAAGTCCCTCAGTCCCAGGCTAGGGGAGAATCCTGGAGGCAGTTTTGACTGCCAGCAACACAATACAGGACTCCTCACCCATCACCTTTCCATCTTCCATTTCCCTGTGTATTCAAGCCTCACCCTAGGCAGGGAAAGTGAGGAAAGGAAGGACTTCTTGTGGTCTTCTGGCTTGCTTTGTTGTAGCTTCACTCTATACACATTACTACAAACTAGAATATGCCATGAGAGCCAGAAGCAGTTTCACCTCCACATTCTCCAAAGACACAGTATTAGCCAAAAGGTATATATCAAAGCATGGTGCAGGACTCAGGCATAAGCTAAACAAACAGCTGAATTATTTACAATTTGTCAAGGCTGCATGGGAGTGTACTGTTCTTACAAAATAAAATGTTCTTTATATTTGAAGGTGTCCCTGCTCACTGCAGGGGGGTTGGACTTGATGACCTTTGATGGTCCCTTCCAGCCCAAGCCATTCTATGATTCTAGGATATTGCTCATGATATATTTAAATATATCTGTAATTTTGGACATTATTAGGTATGAAGTTAGGGTTATGTTTTGTGTTAGCAGTCTGATTAAGACTGTAGTTCCTTCTACTTTACCTCTACTGTCCCACATTTAGACACCAGTACCAGGTCAGTGGTCCTCAGAACTCCCAATACACTGAATATAAGGGGCAGCACAAAGGAAAATATTTCCAATAATAAAAGAAACATTTATTCTTCTTTATATAACAACTCAAATAGCTGAACAAAATTTTGCTGCTACTGTACTTCACAACAGTGATGGAGAATGGTTCAGAAAATAAGATTTTACCTGAGTTAATCAGAGAAAAAGTCTCTATGACTTCTATCACGCCATCAAAAAGACACATTTTAATCTTGGAAAAAGAATTAAAAAGTTTCTCCAAACAAATTTTAGTACACCTGGGAAGTCAGAGAAATGTATTAATTTCCACGTGTATTTTTCAATAACACTCACCACAGCAGTCAGCACTGGCTGGTGTTGGCCTCCGCTATATAATTTTAACAGCTAATTATGCCCATAGCTATCTAAATCTGAACTCCACTCATTCAGTGCAGCTGGCAGCACCAACAGAATGGAAGTAGAGAAGGAAAGCATACATTATCATTTCTTACCACAGTATAGATCTGAGGTTTGCGCCTCTTTGCCAGGTCAATTATATTGACTCCGTTGTAATAAAGGTTCTCAATGCACCCGTGGAAATTTTTCCTCTGAAAGGTTCCTGGTTTCCCCGGGACGGGAATCCCTCCAAAACTGAGCTTTTGGAAAGAATAAGAACAGCATTTAGTTATCACCCCCAAAAGCAAGAAGGCAGAGTCCCACTCCATGCGGCCAGCCAGGATATTATTTAAGAACCAAGCCACATTAACAGCATCATCCTGGAGCATGAAGCAGGGCCTGGCTGCCCAACAGGGGAATTACAGGCCGCACAGCACCACAGCTGTTGGAGAAATGCTGCTGCCGCAGGCAGCTCACTGCTTTGGAAACAGCTTTTAAGTGCCTTGACACACCACTTCACCAGCCTAGTACCATCAGTCCCCCACCCAGGAACACGCAACGCACAAGGCAATGTTCAAACAGGCTCCAGCCCACAGCCCCCACAGGCCTGCAGGCTGCCACCCAGCAGCAGCCCATGGCGGCCAGGAACCGCTGAGCAATGGGGGAATAAACTCTTCCTGCTCGCAAAGCACTGGGTTTGCCTGCGAGCTGGAATCACTCCTTTCCACCAAGCATGTATCTGAACAGTTTGGTTTCAGCCAGGGCAGGGTAGTATCACACACACAAACTACCCCATTTGCTCCTTGAGAGCGTTTTCACTAAATTTCACTGTGGTTTGGTCTTTACACTACTTGCACGTGGTATTTGGGACTGAGCAGTGTAATGGAGAAGTTCTGCAGGTTACACGTTTAAACAGAACTTCTGCTGTGCTGTCTAAGTGCTGGAAGACACTAGTATTGTGCAGATTATGCCTCATCACCTAAATGGAGGGCTGAAAGCCCTAAGAGGACAAGAGCCTAAGAAACTAAAGCTTCCAAAATCCTTGGGGCATAATTACTTTAGATTCCTAAGAAAAGAAAGACAGAAAGACAGACAGAAAGACAGACAGAAAGACAGACAGAAAGACAGACAGAAAGACAGACAGAAAGACAGACAGACAGAAAGAAAAAAAACAACAAAACAACCAAAACAAAACAAATCCCACAACCCAAAAAAACTCTGATAATCCTATTTTCATTTTCCAGATGACACATCTCATTTCTAATTGGCTCCACTGGCCTTTTTGGCAAAATCTTACTGCTGGGTTTTTATTCATTTTTCCCATTGCAGCCATCAGCATCATAAGTGATATAATGCAGGTGGGAATCCTGCAGCCACCACAATTTGCAGTGGTTCCAGCACATCAAGAGATGTGCTGCAATCCTGCTGCATCCACTGCAGCAAGGGCATGCACTGCTGTGCGACACTGCTTACATGCTGACGGCTGCTGGAACCTAGTCAGCCTTGTTCCTCTGTCACAACTCCTGACAGCTCCCCTCAGCTCATTATTATAAAAATAAAGGGAAATTTGGGGGTTATTTTTCCTCCCGCTCCACCTAACAAGCTGGGATACATAAGCAAATGAAACCTCCCTGGATAACCTTGAAAGCCCTTCTTTGAAAACAAGTCCTTAATGAACTTGCACCTCAGGTGTATTAATTGATCACTTCAGAGAAATAAGGAGTGAACAGACTGCTACTTTACGTCACTTACAGGTTTGTTATTGGCATACGGGCTTATGTGGTAGCAATGTTTTTTTCCAGTGACAATCATTAATTCTTCCTTAAAACACCACATTTTCCTTCTTTCATGTTCTATTCTCTAAGTCTCCTGCTTAGGGACCCTGTACTGGGCTTCAAAACTAGAAGAAAAATCAATATCAATTATACCACTGCATTATTAAGAAAACAGTTTCCTTTGTGATTGGCAATAATTTTAATTACCAAACTAATGGTTTTATTACCCTCAGTAAGGCCTTTAATCCCTAAAGTGTGTTGAGAGAAACTTTCGGTAGACTCTATTGCTGTAACGTTTGACTGAAAGATGGTCTCAGTGCAAATGGAAAGAAAACACATTGTGTGAAAAACTAAGCACCAGGGGCCAGGACTGAGTGCCACGGAGGTCAGTGGTGATGCTGATTTACACCAGCTGAAGATCTTCTCTACCATGCTCCCTGTTTTGGAACATCTGGAAAAATGTTCTGCAAATTACACTGGAGCCTGAGTTTTACCTAATTGGCATCAACTTTGTAGCAGGAAGCAAGGAACTTTATTACTTTGAAATTAGGAAAGCTGATGACTCAATCATTTGGCTTTTCTCAACTCTGTTTTAAAAGTAGTTACAGCTTTGGCCCTTGCTAGTTCAGTCTGAAGCTGTTCGAGAATCTCACTGCTCCAACATGCTGACCCTACTAAATGTGCTCGTGATTTGGTACAGCAGTGCCAGGGGACAGTTACCACTCTTTCTACCCTCCTTTGTGAAATGCAAAGAAGGGAATTTCAGCTGGAACATGAGAGGAGCAGAGAGCAAGCACCTGCCACTGCCGAGCTGTCTGCTTTTTCCCCTTGGGGTGCTGGGAATTGATCATTTCCAGATAAATGAATCCAAAGTGCAGAGGGGAAACTTGTGGTCTCTTAAGCAATGAACTGTGCCAGCTCAACGCATCCAGACAGGGTGATGGCTCTGACTGTGCAACCATGACCCTGTGCCTTGTGGGCTCGCAAGACTCAGTAGACAAGCGCGTGGGGATAAAAATTAACATGGGTTATTTGCACGCAGATGTGCATTGGTAGGGGGAACAAATGAGGACCTGCCTTGCATATAGATACGATGATACAAAAGTTTAAGGTATTTTTTAGTGACTGTCAGCCACAAGCACTGAACTGCTGGAGTGATATAAACTGCACTCTGCCACACCTTGGCCTCATCACAGGGGATCACACCAGCCTCAGGATTTATGGGCAGGCAGGATGTTTCCTCTGCTCAGTCCTTCCTTGGCAGGGCTGCTCTGGCTCCCTAGACCAGGATGCTCTGCATCACAACCCCAGATGTGAAGGGACCTGGGTCAGAGCTAGTTGACTTGACCGTCATGCTCACAGGTCTTCCATTCCTAGTGGGAAGACAATGGTCTTTACCTGCTCATCTCTACGTGGAGAGCTATAATCCGAGAAAGTGGTGGCTGCATAGAGGTACAACTCAGAGCTGGTATCCCCATGGACATGTAAATCAGATGCAGAGATGGTGTGCAATGATACCATTAAAATCGTACGGGAGATGACGACACAGCACTTCTCCATACAGATAAGCGTGGCTGATCCCTGAAGATTTGACTAAAACCCAGGCTATACCTTTTAGTTTACTCAGAGTCTGCCATATTTTGAAATGTAAGCATAATCTAATGCATATTTGCCCCGAGACTAGCCATTTTCTGAGACTGTCTTACACAGAGTTGCACTGATGTAATCCATGTTTGTTAACTATGAAAGGAGCTCTCTGGGAAGGAAATATTAAAGATCTTTGCTGGAAAGAAACAGCTCACAGGGTGCTTGTTTTCTGTCACATTCTTTTTATACCAATTCAGCCTCATCTCCCAGATTATAAACTAAAGGGCTTCACACACCTCATAATCAATATCCAAGTGATCTGAATCCCCCTTTGTTCGGAAATGCTGGGTGTGCTTGTCCACCGTGAAGTTCACTTGCTTGTTGAAACGCTCTATGAGAACCGAGTGCCAGTGTTGGTCATCCAGGAGGCTGCCCAGGGTGACGGATGTGTGGCTGTTACTGAAGTGCAGGTTGGAGTCCCCTGGAGGGGCAGAGACAGGCAGAAGACACCAGAGTTACCTCCAGGCCCTTAACTGAAGCATGGGGACTCAAGGGGAGCACAGAGCAGTGCTCTGCATTTGTATCTCCTCAGTGGTGGGGAGATGCAAACTAGAGCTCTGCCCGTCAGAAACAGACCCTTGTCAAAGGTTGCCTTAGATTCTTTGGGCCTCTTATTCATATATGTGTGTATATGCACGTGCACACATACACACATTTTTTTCCCCTGAAATTTTTGTGATAAACCAGGAGGTTTTCCTGATGCTGCACCCACACGTCGCAGCACACGGGGGATTGCCGCTCTGCCTGTGCGCTTGGTTCTGCTATGGATTCGAGGCCCTGGTGTTTTAAGAGCTCCCTTCAGGTTGCACCAAAATCTCCTGCCTATTCACATTAACAGACCACTCCTGACACTTCCGTTTCAACTATGCTTTTTGTATTTTAACAAGAAAATTGCACCTGTCCATTTTCAGAGAAAAAAACCCACAAGTCAGTGAAGCAACATGAACGGGAAGTGTTTTGTTCAGCTCAAAAGGATTCTTAAACCTGGCCTAGATCTCCAAAAGTTTAGATCAAGAGTCATAAAAATATTTAGGCCCTAACCCTGGTGATTTCGAGCACTCTTCTGTTTTCCAGCTGGCTACATGTCTGAACACTTCAGAGCCTCTCACTGAAAGAAAGTATGTGTCCTTTTTTCACATTCCAGCAGAATGGAGAGAACACATGCTCCAAAAAAGTCAGGCAAGATGCAAGCAGATTCAAGAGCAGACATCAAAACCCTTGCCCATTACATATGAATGCACACAGAGGACTTTAAACGGCTAAAATCTGTACATTTGGGGCTACTGCTGAAAGAAAAAAAACTAAACCCTCTTATCTTAGACTGTATTCACAACAGCATCTCCTCTGGAAGAAATAACATAATGTGTTTAACTACACTATATTCTTCTACTAGTACGAAACATTTGTAAGAGGAGGACAAATCAATGGAGTCAAGGAATCCCACATTCAGAGGCTCAGGATGTAGCTATTTGGTCCAAGCAACATTCAAATATCAAATCAGAAAAATGCTGCATTATCATTTCTAAATAAAAAGAAAGAAAATACTAGTTGGAGACTAATTAATAAGCTTATGTAAGAATGAAATCCAAGAGCTGTGGAAAATTGTTACTAACATTTAAAACAAACATATTTAAGCATGAGGGAAAAACATGCAGAAAGAATTATCTATGAATTCTGGTTTAGTACCTCCAGTTTGCTCCCACTAGTTTATCATTTCTTTTAATTCCCCAAGCCATAGACAGGGGACTGAGAAACTGCACCATTGCCTGCTTTATCTGTTCTAGACAAACTTCTTAGAGTGTCTTGGAATTGCTAGTCTGAGATCTGCCCCTGCTAATACTATACATTACTAGATGCTACATCTCCCATTTTTATTAAAACCAGCTTTGGTAGTCTAAGCACCATGTACATGAACTGCAAATGGCTCAGATTACTTTGCACTCCATTACTTTTGCACTCCAAACCAAACTTCCTGGGAATGCTATTCTTAAAAATAATAACAATAAAAATAAAAAAAAGGAGGAAGGGAAAGAAATAGATTTTTTTTTTTTTTAAATCACTGCTTGAAAGCTTCATCAAGCAAAGGTCAGAACTTCAAAAGTAGTCATTGAGCAGCTCAGCCTTGGTCAGCACTAGTTAGAAGAGCCAAGGTCTCTTCTTGGCTCAGCTATCATGTCCTGCATGACATCAGTCAAACCTATTCTCTTTTGCTTCCCCCTCCACCATCTCTGACCAGTATTTAAGCTGTGAGCTGAGGCAAACTGCATGTTTTGTCGATCTCAGCTAGAGTTTCTAGATACTGCCTAATATAAACAATAGATTTATAAAAGCAAATTAAGACAATCCTTATTACAATATGTGAACCAACAATCCTAATTACCCTTACCCAGGCTGATGTGCAAGGAGAGCTTCCCTTTCTGCAGTTCCAAGGTAATGTAGTCTCCACGCTGTCCTTCTCCATGGAATAAGACTCCATCCCCCTGCATGCTCTTGAACTTCAAGGAAACCACATCTTTGAATGTGCTCATAAGCTTCTGATTGAATCTGTAGAGAAGTGAACTTCTGCCATCGAAGTCTGCAATATCTGACTCTGGGAGAAAGAAGATGGCAAAATGAAGAGGAGGGGCAGCATCAGGAGGGGGACTGTATTTTTTCAGGATCCTTTTCAGGTATCACTTGAAGCCAGGTATTCTCAGAATTATACATCCACAGGATGTACATGGCACCTGGGCAACCAAATTTCACCCATTTCCAATCCTCTCCCTCTGTCTGGGGAAAGGGAACACCAGGATAAAAACAGAACTCCTCTGCCCTTGTCCTCCTCTCTCTCATGCAAGACTGCTTTCTCGCTCAACTTTTTACAACAGAACGGGTGCCTTCCACCATATTCAGATCTCCAGAACATCTCTTGCCACATAGGCTGTTTGTCTCAAACACACCCAGGATGTTATTCATTACTTTGAACACCAGTTCTCCCTCCACTTTTTGTAGCTTCACAAGCATCTGATGAGCTGTTTCTGTGTGTTGGCCATGCCTGCATCCACCTTTGCATCCAAATAAGCAGCATTTTAGCCTCTGAGGGTTGGCTGCTTGTTTGTGATGGGCATTTATCAACCATGTTTCTGCATGCAAATTGACTAGGCTGGCAGGAATAGTCAAACATCAATTCAAAAAGCTTTTGAAGGGATTTCATGGGAACTGGGCATCTAAACTGATTATACACCTTTGAAAATCCTATTAGAAACATATTTTCCCCTTCAGCCAGCCTCTAAAACCCAATCACTGTGCTAGAAAACTTCAGTTGCAATTAATATTTCCTTTAGCAGCAGCAGCCTTTGCTTTCTAAAGTGGTATTTTAAGCAAAATGTATTTTAATAAACTTTTTTCTTTAATAGATATATAACCAGAACATTTCAGGTAGCTTTAAATACTTTTAACTAATACATTGTGACCAACTTATGTAAATTCAATTCCAATTTCTATCCAAACACAATTTGGCACAAATTATGGATAAAATATCTATGTGTAAATAATAAATCTGTTGATTGGTATTTCGTGTTAAGAAAAATATTAAAAATTAAGAACACCAGACAATGAAGAATCTGAACAAGGTTTTACTAAGCTACATAACTACTTGGATACACGCATAAAGACAAAGAATACCTTCATAGTAACCAAGAAGAAAGAGCATAGACTATCTTTTTTTTGCAAACCATGTATTTTAATGATAATCTAAAGCTATCAGTTTTCCATTTTCTTTTGAAAAATAACTGAAAGGTCCATATGCAAAACAACCAAGATTTCCAGGTCAGCAGCTGCATTGTAATTAAGTTGGTAATTTAAGTCACCTAAGCTCCATTGAGACTTCTTCTATCCTTTTAAGCGTTAATAGTAATTTCATTTGCTCCTCTTTAAAAACAGAAATAATAGGAGTTGGGTTTTTTTTTCCTTTTTTCTTTTTTAAATTGGACCATCGATAACTTCTGCATGTCAGTATGACAGTTTATACAGAAGTTTGATGGCACACTTATAAACTTGCAGGGAGCTCAAAAGTTAAATCTGATGCAAAATTCTGTCACTCCAAAACTGATTCCATTCCAAATCAGAAGGAAATTAGTTATTTCTTATGAGAATAAAACTACAAAGAAATTCAACTCTGGGAAATCTTCACTCCAGAATAAACTAAGACCAACTTCTTATCTGTGATGTCAGAATTATAAGATGCTGTTTAGCATCATACATGGAACAGTTGCTAGTTTTGGGAGTATCATGAATACAAAAGTATTCACGCCATCTGCTTTTACTGTGTTTTACTTCTAAATTAGGTGTTCAGAAACAGCTCCTTCAGAATTGCTGATTTCTCTCTATTGACACCTTGACTGCCAGTTTCTATAAAGGGAATTAAATTCATAGTTTAGTTCTTATGAATTTCCCCTAGCTACATTGAATACTTCTATTTGTTTAAAGTAAATTGCAAGTCCATCATAAAAACGGTTTCATTTTAACACAGGCAAGAATTAGGAAATGGCTTATAAAGACGTTACAGTCTTTGACTTCCAGTGCATTTTGCAGTTAAAGTTGATTTTCCTCCTAGCTCTCAAAAACAAAGATACTGTAAGAGAGCACTGATTCAATGTTGCCATAATAGCAGCCTTTTTTTCTTCTTATGATCCAAGCCTTCAACCAGTCTTCATTCACACTTCAGTCCTTGTTCTTAACTCTCCACTAAGCCACAGCATAACACACAATTTCTTGAAGAGCTCTACCACTGACATTTACAGAGTATAACCAAAGGAAAACCTGTTTCTGAGAAGTTCTGCTTCACTAATTATCGGTTGTGAGTACACTGGCCAATAAATAGCCCTGAACGAAATGGGAATATGTCAAATAAATGCTAACACTGGCAGCCAAAAGTCATTAGTGGCAGTTTGCATGACAACAAATCATTGGCTTCCAGTTAAAAATTGAAAGATATAGCACAATTCTAATACAGTCACTCCAGAAAACCTACTTGTTTACTTAATGTTTATTTAGTCCATGTATGTCCATAATCGACTTGCAGCAAGAGAACAAGGATAAGAGATGTTACAAGTCTCAGAAAACCTGTAGGAATAACAAACTAAAACACAATGCGTGGTTTCATTCTGCACTGCCTGCTGGTTTACTTACACTCCCTGAAGACATACTTTACTCAGTCTGGGTGCTTTTCTACACTGTCCTCATCAACAAGGCTACAAAACTCATCAAAAGTGAGATCAAGCGAAAGATGCTTCTTTCATGTTATTCCCCACTGACCAACAATTCAAACAGATGCCTCTGCTGTAAATACATACAGGATCATGGAATTATTTAGGTTCGAAAAGACCTTTAAGCTTGAGTCCAGCCATAAACCTAACACTGCCAAGTCCACCACTAAGCCATGTCCCTGAGCGCCACATCTGCAAGTCTTTTAAATACCTCCAGGGATGGCAACTCAACCACTTCCCTGAGCAGCCTGTTCCAACACTTGATAACTCTTTCAGTGAAGAAATTTATTCATTCTAAACCTCCCTGGCACAAGTTGAGGCCATTTCCTCATCCTATCCCTTGCTACTTGGGAGAAGAAACCAACACACACCTCCCTACAACCTCCTTTCAGGTAGCTGTAGAGAGCAATAAGGTCTCCCCCAAACCTCTGTTTCTTCAGACTAAAAAAACTCCAGTTCCCTCAGCACCTCCTTATAAGACTTGTTCTCTAGACCCTTCACCAGCTTTGTTGATCTTCTTTGGACACACTCAAGCACCTCAGTGTCTCTCCTGTAGTGAGGGCCCCAAAACTATATTCGAGGTGCAGTCTCACCAGTGCCAAGTACAGGGAGCAGGAGTACGTACATACTCCTGCTTACAGGTGACAAAGTTCCCATAAAATATAAATCATTCATCAAGCTTTTCTAAAATTCAGTAGAGGTTCTGGCCCCAGGGGTGCTGGTTACATTTGAATTTCCTTTCCCAACACAGATCCAAACATTAAAGTCACTTGGGGGTGTGTACAAACACAGGCAGTTAGTTGAAGATTGGCTGCCAGGTTAATTCAGCATTATATTTTTTTTTTTAAGGGGAGCATGTGACCAAAGGGCTTAACCTGTAGGACCAGCTACACTGAGTGGAGCCAGGCTGGGAGCAATGTGAGAGCATGGAGTTTACTTGTGCAGCAATCTGCTCCTGGCAGCGGAGAGGATATACATTCATACTTACAAAGACAGTCCTCCTAGTGATTTTGGAAAAAGTGAATGTTTTCTTGGCAAAGTTATTCCAAAATACAAAAATATCCTCTAGGAACAGTTGCAATCTGAGACAGGAATTTTTGGTCTTGCACTTGCATCAATGAACAGCAGCTTTAACTCCCTGCAGGAGGGAAGAGGACTGTTCCTGGTCTGAACAGATGTCTCTTCTGGCCAGTCATGTCCTACTGGCTTGAGTGAGTCTAAAGTAGTCTGACCTCCCTCTTCTTACCCCCCTCAGACATGTAATCCAAGGGATGATTGTGGATGAGCACTTCAGAGGTGACTGTTCTGCTATGCAGCTTTATCCCTGTCACAAATCTATGTCTGCCTCTTGGTAAGCAATTGCTCGGGTACTTATGCAGTAGGTTACAAACACTACTGGTCAACGACCATCAGACATTAAGTGGCTCTCTGCAATGTGTTCTTTTCTGTCTCATAGGAAGACAAAGGAGAGGATAGAGGAAGGTAGGTAAAAAAGGGAAAAAAAAGAGAGAGAAAAAAATCCAGTAAAAATATCATTTAATCAAAAAGCACAATATCAGATCATATTCCCTGAAGCAATGGCAGCAAAAGATGGGAAATCAGAGTCCTGAACTGCGAATGGAGAACTCGGCTCTCAGAAGCAGAAGATCCCATCTCACACCCTATCACTGTTTCGCCTGTGGTTTCCCAGACTGTTAACTGCACATACACCTGATTCTGCTGATGCATTTTGGGCTGTTAACCAGTTATAGAATATGATCAGCATCTTCAACGCAGCTATAAATCTTATCCTATAAAAGGAATTGTGTCAGCAGATTTTTTTTTTCCTGCACTAAGCTAACAACTTTTCCCAAGTATAAAGATATACCCATTCCCCCCTCGCTGCCCCCAGCATCAAAAGCAATTGGTTTGCCATTTGTCTGAACACGTCCCCTTTTGCAGCTCTGGTTACCTGTTACAATCACACTGCTTCTGGAGCCACTGCTGCAATGGGACAGTGAGAGCTTACACATACCTCTGCATGGAAATTTCCATTTAACTCATCATAAATCCTGCTCTGAACAGGAAACATCAACGTATGTTTTCAGATGAAGATCATCTCCTTCCTATTTCAGTATCTATTTTGAGTATGTGAGATGGAATCTTTACAGGAGTTTCAAAGTTAATTACATTTATTTTCATTTAAATACATACTTTCTGTGTAAGAAAGTAAACAACAATTAGCACATGTCATCTGTCAATTCCAGCTGATTTGACAACCTTGGAGTGCTTTGTTGCACAGGAACTTCAATCTGTATGGGATAGGGTCAAGCAAAGAAAAAAAAAAAAAAAAGAAGAAAGCTCTCTTGTTTGACAGACGATTTTTTGGGATAAATTCACAGTAGTAAATTATTTCTAGCAGGAGCAATAAAAAATAGCAAGTGCTATTCAGCAGCACAGTGCAATCACATGTTAAGTTAGCCACTTTGGCATCCACTGCACATAGCAATTAATCATAGAATCACAGAGCGGCTTGGGCTGGAAGGGACCGTCAAAGGTCATCAAGTCCAACCCCGCTGAGGTGAGCAGGGACACCTTCCACTAGGTCAGGTTGCTCAGAGCCCCGTCCAGCCTGGTCTTGGATGTTCCCAGGGATGGGGCTTCTACCACCTCTCTGTTAATCTTTAATATGATTCTTCAGTATTTTTTGTTACTGTGTCCTAGCAGTGTTTGGTGACCTACGAGACCTTCCACACACTCGTCACTAAACAGTCATCATTAAAAGCTGCATTTGCCAAAAGCTAGCACAAGGTTGTGTTCCTCGGACCTCTTCAGCAGAGTATGCTGCACAGGACAGTCATACTCCAAAAATGAGAGATCAGAGCCTTGCGCTGACAAAAGAGTGTCACATTCACCTAACTCCGCCATCACAAAAATGCTTAGGCAGCAGTGAAGCCACAAACCTCTCCTACAGCTGTCATCTTCTGCTCAAATATGCAAGGTTAAAAAGGAGCTGATGTGAGCAGAGACCATCCAAGGAACCACAGGCTATTTTACAACCCTGGTGCATCATAGTGAGGTGCTTAGATGCGTGTTTGGCTATAGTCCCAGGGTTTTAACAGATGTGCAGCAGCACATGAAATTCAGATGGCCTAAGCTGTCAGAGTCCCCAGACTTTTGGTTCAGCCAACCAATGAATGCTGCCACTCACACAAAAAGATCCCCAGCTTGCCTGTAAATGCAAACTTTACTTCTGCAGTTTTCTGCTCCAGATATCAATATAAAGCAACGGTTTCCAGATCAGGTGCTGCGCTTCTGGGGCAACATTTGCCTGAAAGGTGGCATGGACATCCAGGAGTCCAGCATCATCTGAATTTTAGCTTGCTTCTACAAGTAGGCTAAGAGGTAGGAATGACCCCGCAGTCACACACGTATGTTTGTGCAGGATTTGCTTCGTCTGTGTTCCCCATGCACGTGTTCTCTTTTTATCTTATACTTCAAGGACTGGATCCAAAGCTAAAATGCTGGTGGAAATCCTTTCTTCAACTTCAGTGGACTAAAGACCAAAAACTGTGAGTTTGTTTAGCTATAGAAGCCTTTAAGTCATTCCAACAGCTTAAAGATGATTGGATATAACTGGGAATTAGGCTCTTACAGGTGAATTTATATCAGCTGAAGCCATTGATACAGTAGGAGACTATCATGCTGTTTCTTCTCCCCGCCTCGCATCCCTTCTTTCATATACTCACAAACACTGGCATGAAGGGTCATCTCTTAGAGGTGGTACACATTTGGGACATTTGTTCTTCTAGCTCCATTTCCTTCCTGGCTTGTCCAACACTCTGCCTCTAGTGATTTTTTTGGGGTCATTTTTTAAAATTCTTTTCAGATTATTACTATATTTCTTGTGCCAGAACTGAACATGGGGGATGAGTCTATACGCTGTCAAACATTACAAAATGCAGTTAAGTAGGTATACACCAGCTCAGTATCTGCTGCAGATAGTCTGTCAGTGTAACAGTAAAGATGACATTTTATAAATGATCAAACATCTTTTGTACAGTGCTGGAGTGCCTGGGTTAGGAGTAGCCAAGACTGTGAAACTATATAAGCAAAAGTTGTAGACAAGTATTGCTTGGCATATGCAATTTGCCAGAGAGAAATCTGAATGGCACATTTATATAAACGGAATGAATATTTCAACACTCTGTAAAACTTTTATGAATCCCTTTATTTCTTTTGTGGTTTGCTTCAATCTCATACCTTAATTCTGCACAGCCATTTTTATTTCCTGTAACTGCAGGGTACAGGACAAAGATGAAGACTTAGATAAAGCGCAAGGAAACTCAGCCTGCAAATGATTCTGAAGTCTTCTTCATATCATAGAAGATACGACACCAATCTGACATGAAAGTAGTGACCATGTAGTATTTCACATGGAGTAGCACCAAAACACATTCAGCTACAGAAGTTTCAACTTTCAGTTCAAGTTCTATTTGTTGCGCATCAGTTTGGTCTATACTCTTCACTGCAGAGGTTTGGGCATCATTAACAGAAGAAAGCTCTTAGAAAACCGATGAGATAGCTGCTTTGGAACGATGTCATCAAGGGCAGTTGGTTTTCATTTATAAGTTTCCGTTTCTGTGTCCGCTGCTAGGGCTGGAAAAGGTCTCTTGCCCTAGTGACTATCCATCCAGACCAGGCTGTCGCAGGTCTGTACTTGAATGACAGTCCACAGTGCCTGAACATCAAAGTAGGTGGAGAACCAGCATGTAAAAAAAGCTGAATGGATCTTCTAGATCTACACATAGATCTACACACAGACCATAACAAGGATCTTCCCGTGAAACCATGTGAATCAGTCCTATGACCTGAGTGTAGCACTGAGGCCAGGAAGAGTCCTGGAGCTGTGTCTCTGTTCAGTGGGATCGTGTGAATCAAAAGGTTTAAGACACTTTACTCTTTGATTGGGCTCAGATGAATTTAAGAAGTCTCTCAAATAGGAGTTTTTCTGCTTATTGTCTTACAATCCCTTTTCTGCACCCGGCAGGAGCAGATGAGGACCTAAGCTGAATGGGGAGATGTACAATTACAGTAGCGTCACATGATGGTGATTTGTGCCTCACCACATTGAACTTACTGGTAAAATGGCGTTAATCCCCTGAACTCTCCCCAGCAAAATCTCACCTGTCTCCAGCAGTGTCTCAAGTCACATTTGACCTTTTCAGAAATAAACCCAGAGCCGCCTGAGAAACAAATACCGGACTTGCGTTTCCTCATTTGTGGACTTGTTTTTGTTTCCTGCAAGGGAGTAACATTGATCCCTTTTCTCTACGTTCGCACTCTTCAGTGGTGATAGGTCATACATCTGCAGCAGTACGATAACTATGTGGCCGAAATGCCCCGAGGCAACAACGTTTATAGGCTGCTCCAAAGCCCAAGCGACAAACCGCTACAGACCACGTCTTAGAGGATCATCACTATGTGTTATGAAGAAGAGTGCCAGAGAAAAGAGTCAGGCAAAAGCAGTTAAAGCAGCAGACAAGTTCTCTTCTCTCTGGCGCTATAAAGTCATCAGCCTCAAATAGAAGTACTAGCTGCGCAATTCACAGCACTTCCTTCACAACTAGTTAAACTGCCTTAAAAACAAAAATGAACTATTTAAGCAAAAGGCGGTACCATTCCTAAATAAAGCCGTATAAAAGATCCCAGGTAGCTTTGTGTCCTCCAGTGGGGCAGGAGGTTTTGCAACACTTGACTGCCTTGCGCTTGCAAGAAGCAGCAAATTGCTCTGTGGTGGGCTTAGCTCTGAGAAAGCTTCACCAGCTGAGATAGATGGGCCAGCACATCCCTAAGCAGAAAGGCAAGAACAACTACTGAAAAAACAAATGATAGCTATGTATTTCACATTACATTTTAATTCCTAAAACTTGTGCTGCACCCCTCCCACAGCACTGACAGCATCAACAAAAAACTCTTTGAGAAAATGTGGGTTAAGATGTAGCCACTTACTATAGGAGCAGCCGAAGACCTCAACTCTCAGTCCTATTCGCCCACCGACATTCCACTTCAGAGGGATGAAACGCAAGAAGCGGGCTTTCATGGAGTGCAGAAATTTGTGGTGAACCACACTGTCAGCGTTGCTGTTCCCTGTGAAAACCTGGAAGAACAGAGAGCCTTGGTGAGACATTTAGCACGGACAGGTGAATGCAGCACTCTGAATTAAGGCTGTGCACTGCCACCACTCTTCCCGATTCTCAGTCTCATAAATTACACAAAATTATTTAAATTGATTGTCAAGTTTTCTTCCAAGTGCTCTGTCTCTTCTGGAGGGAAAGGAGGGAGACAGCAGCACACCAAGCACCTCAGCTGAGTGGGTGGACATATAGAGGGAGTTACAAAAGCCGGTTGTAGACGGGGATGTTACAGAAGATGCTGCATAATTTCTCCAAACCCAGGATATTCCTGTGCACCACAATACTCCATCAGCCCTTAACATACCCATCATCCCTTCAGTGCAGTGAAGGACGGGGCCCAGTTTAGCCTTTGGTGAATTCAGGGTAATAGAAAAAGATGGTCACAAGGCACTGAGGTTGGCCAGAGCCCACGAAGACGAATAGGAAAGTGTACATCTAGATATGCGACAGAAAACTCAAGCAAGACACGGGAAGAGATGAAAGCCTGAGCCAGTACATGAGAGAGTCAGCATTTTGACTGTGTTGGCACCCAAGAGAGTTATAGCTTGCAAACAATAATAATTTAACTTTTTTTTCTTGCCTATTTGATTAATTGCCTGCAACTGCAAGCCAAAATTAATGGCCCTACTCAGAATTACCATTTAACATGAGGAAATTCTCTCATGGGTGAAGAATGACTGCAGGATTTCAAAGACAAACCTGAAGACAAACATCCAAGCTCTGATGCTGCCTGATGCTTTTCCAATTCATCTTTACACCCTTACTCTGCAATATCGGGCTAAGAATATCATAGACTTCCCACAATCTTCAGAAGATTTGAGTAACTCGGATAGGATTTAAATTTGAAGATAACAGTTTTGCAAAACATGAAAACCAAAGACAGAACTTAAAAAAATATCTCACAGGAAGGCCATATTTGTAAAAGAGGTCCTTTGCTTCATAAGTATAAAATTTCATCACAAAAAGTTGTACAAGCTTTAAATGCTTCTGCAGTTCAAAAGCTGGCACCGTTCACCTACACAATGCAACTGCGAGCACAAGTTGGAATAACCCCAGTAAAGCAGACCTACAATTCATTCCTGATGGCCAGAGGATGACTTAAAGAGATTAGGGATTTCACATCCACTCTGAAAAAAAGGACAAATTAGCAGTTGTTTAAATTTTTGCTGAAATGCAAACATTCCAACTTTTTCCCAAATGTTGTTAAAAATGGTGTAAAACTTGCAATTCGGTGTGTTCTTGTTTTACTGAATCCAGCGTGCTATTGTTTTATTAGAACTATATTCAATAAAAAATACCCTTGAACATTTCCAAGGCACAATACTTTGAAACCATACCATGCTTATTTCATTTCACCTTAAAAACTCTAACTTGGGAAAATTCTCTTCTATGCAATAAGTCTTATTTTCCACCCAGTCATGAATGCAAAAGACAGCACATATCTCAATTTGCAAAACATGCTTTGCAAGTGCATTTCATTGCTGGTATTTCTCGCCTCTGAAGATGAATAATTTTACTGAAATGATTTCTCACAACCCCAGTTACCTCAGCGAAGAACCACCCTTCAAAACATATGATCTGTAAAATTATTTTTATTAGGAGCTTATCAGGCTGAAAAGGTATATAATTCAGTTATCTCAACTGTCCCCAAAGCTTTGCTTATCCTGCATCTCTTCTTCTGAGCTTTTTATGCACAAGATCTTATTTTCTACAAGTATTCTGTGATGGTTAACTAACCTCTCACAAATTCAGCCATACTATATAATTAAATTTTTTTGGATGAGGATTCTTGCTGATCTTAAGTCAAAGTTAACGACATACAGGAGTTCTGCAGCCTTGCCCATCAGGTATGTTTTGAGGAGTGCCACAAGTAGCACTTCAAGATGTCCTGGGCTTACTCATACTGTTTTCCAGATAGGAGCTAAATTCAAATTCCAGCAGAGAGTATTTCAGAGGTTTTTTCCCTTTCTATTTCAAGTGAAAAATCTTGTTGTTCTCAGTAATGAAACTGTCAGCAGAGAGTAAGTCTCACAGTCAGAGCTGCGGCAGCGCTCACATTTTTATTAAGATACTCATGGATATGCAAGATGGATAAACAGGAGTGTTGTTTTCTGTTTATTTGCTTAGAAAGCTCATCCTCTTGGTATCCTGTGATTATGTAAAAATCTCACCTTTTATAAGACAAAAAAAGAAAGAAGAAGGAAGAAAGAAGAAAAAGAACAGAGGGGGAGCAAAAAACTTCCAGTCCTCCCAGCTGTGAAGAAAAACTTTAATACAGTGACTAGAATGCAAGTGAAAGGTGAAAATTAAGAGACAAAAGAAAAAGTAGACTTTAGTATAACAACAGGGTGAAACAAGCATCTGCGTTGTTTTTTTCTCATAATCCTCTCATACACGAGGCTGTCAATACTGCACACTGCATCACAGGGCCCACAAGGTAATCATTTTTTGGTTCATATAAAAAATAAAACACTCTGGGAGAAAGACCGAGTTGAAGAGCACAGCACCTCTAGAAATATCCCCTTGCAAGTACAAAGTAACGGCAACGAGGTGATTTGCGAATATGACTGTGGGCTGAGCAGCCCGCACATTCCTGTTTGGAAAGCAGGTAGGAAGGCAGCCTTGTGCCGGCACGCTGCGGCCTGCTGTGACCAGCGGGACCTCGTGGCCGCTGGAAAACTACAGAGGCAGCTCACCACTACCTGTAACTGCTGGCAAGGGCAGTCTTGACACCCCTTTTGCGGGGCAAACCGGTGAAGACGGTTTTTTTGCAGAGCTTGCGCAAAGCGCACACCCAAGCGCCGCGCGCGGGAGCGTCGCCGCTGCTCGCACACGCAGAGGCGGCCTCTGCCTCCAGGCCGGTGGCGCGTCCAAGCACGCCTCAGGGACTGCCTCTGCAGGCAAAGGAGCTCTGTGGGTTTGCCCGGTAAAAGAGAGACAGCTGTACCCCGCCGTCCGCAAGCAGACCCAGGCGCCCACCCGCAGGCATCTGCGCGAGATAGTTTCCTTCACGATACCTCAAGGGAGAGCCAGAATTACCCACATCCAGCCTCCAGATCAGTTAACTCCAAACCGGATGTGCAACTACGTAAAAATTTCCTTCCCACGTTGAAACAGTCATGTCAGTAAAAGTAAACCCTTCAAAAGTCCAATACATCCCTTACAGCAGTGTTTCTCAAGCTTCTGTAATAACCAAAGAGCCAACAAAAGTTTTTTGGGGAAAAAAAAATCCACAGGCAATGCTGTACCCATCGATCTGCACCTACGAGATGGTTTTGCATGGAGCTGGCACATCACTGCTTGCTGCTAACTGCGGGGCGTCACTGCGTATGCCTTTAGGATTGCTTTAATTTTCACTTCCAACTCCCGCTGCTATACAGATCACCTTCCAATGTTTTATGGACCACCTGTGGGCTGTAGACCAGTGATTGAATAACACCAATTGCCACAGATGGTCACTTGAAAACTTAGATCCACAGCTGACACAGAAATAATCCATGCATTAAAGGCGGCGAAACAAGGATGCAGTACCAGATTCCGTAGCCCTGGAGGTTCAAATATGGATTAACAGTAAACTCACCGGTGAGAATGGCAGAAATACTTCTCCTTGAGAAACAGCCTCAATTACAAACTTGTTTTTGATAGGGATTAATTCACAGGAACAAAATAACAAACTAGCGAAGAAAACAAAGCACCCACATGCCATTTCCCATGCAACACAGTTGCTTTGGGAGGGAGCGTAACACTGAAATCTGTGGTTTCTTACAGGCCCTGTAAACACAACAGACTGATGATTTACCTGGGAAATTCTGTTTCTGGCATTCTATGGGGCTTCTAAATCAAACAGCTCCATTAACGCCAAATATTGCCACCAGCTTCTTGAAGGCAAAAGCAGGGCTGCCTCTTGGACCAAGCTTTTTTCACGATGCCTGGCTGCGTGGTGCCCCGCCGTGACACAGAGCACGGCACCACAGTAATATTTTATGAGGCTTTTTTTACGAGCCAGCAAAGGCAGGTCCCGCTGGCACAAAGAAGTGAGGTAGGAACAGCTGCAGTGGTTGGGAGCAGGGTCCAACCAGCCCAGTGCTAGCTTTTCGGCAGCGGCTTTCGGCACGTAGGGAAGAGTAAGAACAAGACAAGCATATACAACACTTTTCCCAATACTCAGCCCACCTAGTTTATGAGTTCTACTGAAGTGGAGCAAAATTCCAGTTTAGATGGAAAAGAAAACTTTCAAAAGAAGTTTAAATCTCAAAAACACTGTTGTTACCTGGAATCTGAATGTATGACTCCCTCAGGAAAAATAACAATTCAAATGAATGGGCTGTTTATACAATTCTCCCATTCAGAGGGATCCCAAAAGCTGTTCAAGGGCAGTTCAGGAAAATGTCACGCAACTGTGGTGAAGTATGAGAGTTGTTTAATAACCCTGCAGACACACAGTTGTTTCTCTACCTCATGTATTAATTCAGAACTATGCCAGATCATACCAATGAGATCTGATGTGCTAAACTTTAGATCACCCTTTGGCCAAACTCTTAGACTGATCTCCACCTCTAGACAGACAAGCGGAAACTGGGTGCAAGAAAAGTGTCTGCTCACGAAAGCCTAATCGATTCAAAAGATAGCATCAGACGCAGGACTTTATCTCAGTCTCCCCTGCACGCACACTCTGCACAACAAATAGCAACTTATTTACAGAGCTGCAGAAGGTGGTTTCCATAATGACTCTGCTGAATATATTTTGCTCTCCCACTTTGTTAGGCAGGTAATGGGATGGGTTCAAAATGAGTATGCAAGCAGCAACATAGGCACAATCAGCCCTGAAGGGTGAGCAGTCAGACCTGAGGTTAACTACCTTCTAGGGGAGATATTTTAAGACATATTGAATACTCTCATTTCTGCCAAAGTCACTCTGATGAACTGAGCTTAGGGGGAGAAAAAAATCAGATTATGAATGTGCAGAGGGCACATAACACAGATGTTAGCAATTTACAACATTTCAACCTTCACTGAAAGAAATAAAGCACAGAAAAGAGCACTCCACCTTCAAACCTCACCCATGACATCGCAGTATGCTGCCTCCAGTGCCTAAAGAAAGAAGGACAGGAGCACACTTAATACAAGCTATCCCGCAGCTTAGTGAAGGAACCAAAGTGAGATAAAAAGCAGCTAAGCCTGTCATAAATCCCAAAACTGCAATACTTAGAGAAAAACAATGTCAATCTCCCTTTTCAACTTCCTTACTAGGATGAGAAAGATCAGGAGCTAAGGAGTTAGCACTGTGATACAGAACATGCTTCCTGGCATATGCCTCCTAGGACCTCCTCAAATTCTTGAGCATACATGCACTTTAAAGAAAACATGAATTTCCAGCTAAGAAACAACAGGAAAATCTGAAACAGGAAGGAGAAAGCATTGCCTAGCTTTTCACATTGTCTAGGTTGAAATACACTCTAACTCAAGGATAGCTTTTATCTTCTCCAGAAGCAACAGGATTTCAGTTCTGCTCAAGTGTGTATTACCTGGGATGCAACTCAGTGGGGCTACTGAGTGTGGGTATTAAATCCAGGTTTTGGGGAAGCCAGTGACTGAAACCAAGTTATGGTAGGGGTCCTGCATCTCTGCTTGCATGTGTGGAAAGAAACTGAATGCTACCATGACAGGGACACAATAAAGCCACAAACACACCATATGGAAAATCAGCAGCCTCTGATTTTAATGGCATGCTACAGCATTTCTTTCATAGAACAATTATACTGCATCAGTGCCTGCTAGCAACGCCTTGGGCCTGGACAGGCTTGTACTGACTTTTCATAACAATGAAAATTAAAAAATCCATTTAATTCCTGCTGCAAAACAAAAGCAACTGTCAGTTCAGGCAATGCTAGAAACTCCCCCCTTCCCCTTAGCCCAGCCCTAAAACACATAGAGATGTAAAAAAAAAAAAAAAATTACACAAAGATGTAAAGAAAAAAATAGAGAAAAATGTGGAAGAAAAAAATACAAGTTCAAAGTCTAAACGTTCTTTTTACACTTCACCTCTCTCCTACATACTGTGCATGTCAACAGTGAAAAATGTTGCGTTGCTTATGTAATGGGAAAAGTCCTACCCAACACATCAAGCCAGAAGTGTTAATATTGTGTCATGAAGAAACACAGTGAAATGGCTTTGCTGTCATCTCAATTGCCCCATGTCCAGACTGGCATCTGCTAAAAGCTCCACCTCTTTTGGAGGGTGCATTAAGAGCAGCTCTCCAGCACAGGGGTTCATGGCAGGATTTGGCCCCTGGGAGCTGGCCTCTTTCAGCATGTGGCCTTAAAAATCCTTTCACTATTAGAGGGGGTCAGACCATGGGGAGAAGGAAAGGATGACAAGGAGGACTGCTCAACTCCTTAGAGAGCTGCAGTTCAGGTATTTGTTTTCACCTACCACACAGACACATTTGGCACATGGACGGCAAACCTATGCATTGTGTTTTCTCATTTCTCTTTCTCAAGAGGCAAGTTAAATTTTCTTTCAGTTTTATTTCAACCAATCTCCAAAAATGAAGTACATTTTTTACTTCAAGTACAATAAACTTGCCTGCCTTGGACAGTCAACGGGAGCCGATTTAAGCAGGTTTCAATCTGAGCCCAAGAGAAAATAGCTGCCAGCCTGGTCCAGGGACCAGAAGCTGGAGGGCAGGATGTGTCCTCTTAGCACATCACTCGCCTCCGAGCATCTCTTCCTACTTCATGCCTGTCTTTCCTGTCAATGCACCATGGTCTTCATGACAAAACACAACCAGTCACTTCTGGCTAACAATCTTCTCAGTTGAGTTGCCTGTTTCCAGGCTCGTGTTTTCCCTTCCAGACTGACACTGTGACACTAGCTAGTCTAAAGCCTATCCTACCTTCAGAAAGAGAAGTCACCATTCTGCTTACGTTTCTTTTCTTCTTTCCTAACAGCAGCTACATTCTTCTCTTTGAAACACCCATCCTTGACAAGAACCTCAAAAACAGTATCCACAGGCACAGCGTCAGAGCTGCTATTAGGGAGGAGCAGGGGGGAAAAGAATACAAGAGTCACCTGTCTAAATTATCCTCCCATAACCCATTATCTGAGGAAGTGACAGATTCCTTTCCCATTCCTCCAGCACCTATGGAAAAAAAAAAACAAAAACCAACTTGGTGTACAAAGAGGTAGTTTAACTTCCCTATACAGTAAGAAATAAAACGAATGGCTGCAGTATGGGTTATCAAGCAGGGGTCCTACTGGGAAATATGCATTACATTTGTTACTTACTGAGGGGCTGACTGCTGTGCTTCAGCAGTGCAATGTGCACCTGGGTTTCTAAGCATTAGTTAGTCACTTCTGAGCTACTGGTAATTTCTGTACATAGCAGAGTAGTCCAGGGGAGAGAAGATACAATAACGTGGCAGGGTCCATACTACTTCATCACTTGCTTGAATAATCTGCTCAAGTGGGAAGGTTATTTGCCTCCCATCTACCCCATTGCACAGAATGCATACCCTTCTCTCTGGTTAGTTACTTTCCCAATACAGGAACAAATACTGTTGTTAACATCGTTAGCCTCAGACAGATGACTGCCCAATGTAAACCACATTTATATTAAGGATGTTGTTTATTATCTTTCTGCTAACAGTTAGTAGAACTATTCACAGATTTTCTAATAAAAAACACAGATTTTTACACTATCAAAGTATTTTGCAAATGAAAATGTTTGTAAATTTTTTTAAAGACTATCTATTAAGACAATCTACGTAATATTTTGTTTTAGACTGATCAGTTTAATGATGGTGACATTAAAAACATGAAGCTTCTTGGGTCCCTTCAGGACAGTGAAACATTTCTATTAGACCAAAGAAAATGAAACAGAATATTACAGAAATTTTGAATTATTTGTGCTTTTTTTTTCCTTCTCTTTTTATCCTGTTCTAATTTACCCCTAGCAAATTCTAATTTCTTTTTTTTGTTTTGGTCAGCAGCACCTGTTAAAATGCTGGATTTCTATACTGGAATGGGCAGTCTGATCTTCAAACAGTTTGAATTAGTTAGTGTCAATCTGTTTCCAGAGTCTGCCAGACTGTACCCTGGCAAAATCTGAGATATCATATCCACCAGAGACCATTCCCAAGAGGCAGCTTGGGCACAGTGATTTCTTTTGAAGAAAAGAGAATTTACCAAATGGATAATATAAGCTACAACACTCGACCTCAGGACTAGAAGACAGTCCCTGTCCTCTTCTATTTACTCATACAGATGTAGCCCAAGCATCTTATCCAACTTGTAGTTAGGCAGGCTGCCTTTCTTCTTCCCAGCAATGGACCAAGTGCAATTTCCCTGTCCTACTGAGACACCCTTTGCATACAAATGTGATGTTGCATCTCACATCTAGTTGCATTTCAGTGATGGAGAATTGATCCCCATCTTTAGTTTTTAGAATCAGCTCTGTCTGTGAAGCACTTGAAGGTGAAGCTGTTATCGCTGTTATTATCATCACTGCTACATAAATTAATAATAATGGAAGCAAGAAGCAGCAAAATTAAACGCATAAATTACAAGTCTAAGCTAAAAGTCAGCAGCTAATTCCTGTTTCTGTTCAGCCTCCTGCACTCCATCTTAAAGGCAATCCTACATATAGGTAGTATTTTAAGCTATATCACAGCAAAGGATAAATATTTCCCCAGTACCTTGACTAGATTAACCTTAGCCAACAGACTGAAACTGCTCTTTCCACTGCCAACGTTAATCATAGACTTCAGCTGTTCTTCTGCATAAATCTCATGGAGACCTTCACGCTTTACATTAAATTAGCAAGATTAACAATGCAGTGAATGTGTTTATGTCTGGCAATGTTGGGGAACTCTGGGAACCTTCCCTGTATTTAGCTTCATCAAAGTGCGTTTAAATAGCTAGTGCTGTACACTTGGTATCTCTCTGGTTATAATTTGCCAGACAGATCCAGCAAGATGACACCAGAGAGGTGTTAGTTATTCCATGCAACAGTGACCTCAGATGAATATTGTGCTTCATTATCTTACATTATTTCCCTGTTATGAAGTTTGATGGCATTTTCATTTGGATCAGTAAAGTAACATCCTGTGGAAGAGAATAAATAGGTAGGCTTTATTTTCTCCAGTGTTTTATAAAGCACTGAAATGCACATACATACTTACATATTTTATGCTATACACTGCCTTCTGTATTCCTTTTTATTCCTTTGAATAGGAGAAAGTTCACATCCTAGCCAAGATAACAACAGTTAACATCGCAAAAGGGCACTGTAGACTGATCCCACTGCGCTGTTTACCTCACTCAAGATCTTTTCTCAGGAGTGTCATCATCGTAAAGTACACAAACATGAGGTTACAAATAATACCAACAATAGTGATTGTTTCTAAGGTTTGTTATGCTGTGCTTACAAAACCACCATGAAATTGCAAATTAGAAAAAAAAGTATCTTTTTGCCCATGTATTTCTCTAGACTTTTTCAACCATGCCTTGTTAACCTGCAAATTGCCCTGTGTCAATACACCATGAGTTACAGCCTGTATTGGTATAAATCATTACTGCACCCTTCAGAGCAGTAAAACCACGCTCATGCATGTCAGCCATAGTCTTGGCCTAGTGAGTTGCATAGACTTCTTTCTTACCACAGGAGGGTTAAATCGAATTGACATAGCTTCCTCCCACAAAACCATTACTGTAATGTTTGCAGCATCCTGCATTTGAGCCTTGTCATTCCACTTTCACATTGGGGTCTGTCATTGAACCACATTAAATTAATCTCCAGGACACTAAAGCAATTTAAAGAAACCACTTCTCTTCCTCCTGAAACAGAGTAAGAGGAGCTTTTTCAATATCTCTGCAGGCATATGTGCAATGTTTTCCAAATGCGTGTCTGCCCATTAAGTTTCAACCACACATTTTATCACGCCAACCACACCAAAAATTCCCCAGCAGTAGGTTCTGAAGATCATGATGTTCTCTAAACTACAGCATGAACAAAGGAACTTTCTGTTAGTGATCCAACGAGGAGGTGGCCTGCAATTCTGACTCTGAAGTGTAAATTTTGCTTGCATACGCAAAAGGCCTGTAACTGTTATGGTAGGATGTTAAATGAAGTCATGATACATTCAGCAGGTCCATGATCACAGCAGGCCATAAATAAAAAGTGCTCCATAATTTTTATTTTGGAAATGGAAAGAGGATGGGAACCGCTCAGTGAGTTGGAAATTTCAGGCCTTGTAAAAAACATATTTGAAAATGAGCGTGATCACTGTGTTGCTGAACATGAATGTGGGAAGGAATGTGGAAATGTTCTTGCAACAAGAGGAGTTTCTATGCAACAAAGGTTTCTGTAAATATGTAAACTGGGTTGCATTATTCTGGACTGTTCCCTAGGACCTTCAATAAGAGCTCTATTCTTATCCTTTCCCCACAGAGGATCATCTTAGAGAAACTATGTCTTCGCATCCTCTAACAGCAAGATTTGAGATGCTGATTTACACAAGAAGATCAGCAGTTTTTAAGCATTTGTTATGGATGACCCATAGGAAGGCAAACAAAACCTGCCAGTTGTCATCCTCTTCTGTACACCTCCATTTAAGAAAGGAAAAACAAAGAACAAGGTGTGCAAGTATTCCTAAGCCTTGCACTCCATGGCACTAGGTTCAGAAGCCTCACACGCTCTTTCATGATGTAAGAATATTAAGAAAATCAGTTTTCTGTATGGACCTGCAGCCCAAGATTTACCTTAATGGATACTTTTAAAGAAATCAAATCAGAACCATGGCTTAAGTGAAGGGAAAAGTAGACTTGTATTTTAAAATAAGATGTCAATAATTTCAGTATAATGCCTCTTAACACTAACTAGATAGTTCACTTTTTCCAGAGTGTTCTTTTACCACACTTCTTGCAAGCTGCCCTTTCTCCTTTCACTTCCATACAGTTTTTTCCCTAAATCACATCCAGGCAAACACTTAATAACTGGAAACCTTAGGGAGTCTCTCCAATAGTACCAGTATTCCCCATTTAAATATGGAAAATGAGATGGGGGGGGGGATAATAAAAAAAAAGTAATCAATAGCTGCTTAACAAGCCGTTCTCCCCAGGTGTGAAATTTAGCACACAGGGGTCTTTTATTCTTTTTAATCGCCTGATCATAGGTGAAAGAAAGGACCTAGGAGTTGGATCCATGAAAGAGCTTGCCTTTAGAATAAGAAATAGAAACACCTAACATTTTTTGAAAATATTAAGATGAGGACATTGTGTTTAAGATTCTTTTTTCCTGAAAGCAGTATGAGTAGCTACACCTTGCAAAGTAACCAAGAAGGGAAGAAAGACTTAAGTGCTTTAGACAATGCAACCCACAGAGAGGAAAATTAACCTATTACAGGATTTCCTTTCAAAATTTTTGCATACTGCGAGGCCTGCATAATAAGCTGTGCTAGGACGCATGTTCACTGTTCAGTCTTCAGCAAAGATAAGCTCATTTTCTGCCAAACAGAAGAGGAGTGTGCAAATATACAAATCTGACTCTAATAAAGAACAACAGTGATATGTTCTCAACTTCATTGGCATCAATACTATAGTCTCATGCAAATTTGAACTCCTCAGGTTTGTGTAGTATAGCATTAATGAACACCTGAACCGGTACCCGCTCTGAGAAAACACACCAATAAGACAAGAGTTATTTAAAACACCATTACATCAGCATATTACAACTAAAAGAATATGTGGTGATTTTGCAGGCTCCCAGATCATTTATTATATGACATCCTTGGAGAGTCTCAGATTAGCATTCTCAGAGAGTCTGATTTCCCTCTATGTCAGTGTACATATGAGTCATTGAGGAATGAACAGAGAATTTCTTGTCCTTGATTACAGCACAGGACAGAAACAAACAAAATCCACACTTTTTAACCTGTAAGGCATGGTCTCAGGAAGTCAAGTCCCATTTAAGCAGAGCATGTCAATACGGTTCTCTAGGGTTATGTCAGACATACATGTGCTATTTCTGGAAGTTTAACTAACCTGGGTGAAAGCCTTGTTTATTTGAAAATACATCCCAGCAGATGTATCAGGAGCTTAGTGGAAAGCAGACACTTGGAGTACAGTTGCAGAGCACAAATGGCATAAGGACGGAGTGGGAAGCAGTAGTACAAGAAAGGTCAGAACCCCATCGGGACAATGAGTTACTATTGATCATCCTAGTATTTATATGGATTGAAATTCTTCCAGATTATAGTGTTAGATCTGGGTTATCAAGAACATGACCAGGTGATGTTACCATTTCACATGTGTTGTGGTTTAACCCCGGCTAGCAACTAAGCACCACACAGAGCTGCTCGATCACTTCCCCCCTCACCCACTGGGACAGGGCAGAGATTCATGAAAAAAAAAAGTAAAACTTGTGGGTTGAGATAAAGACAGTTTAATAGGACACAAAAGAAGAAAAATAATAGTGGTAATAACAATAATAAAGTGACAATAACAATAATAAAAGAACTGGAATACACAAAACAAGTGATGCACAATGCAATTGCTCACCCTCACCGACCGATGCCCAGTTAGTTCCCCAAGCACCAGTCTGCACCCCCCTGCCAGCTCCCCCAGTTTATATACTGGGCATGACATCCCATGGTATGGAATACCCCTGTGCCCAGTTTGGGTCAGCTGTCCCGGCTGTCTCCCCTCCCACCTTTCCTGTGCCCCTCCAGCCTTCTTGCTGGCTGGGCATGAGAAGCTGAAAAGTCCTTGACTGAGTCTAAACACGACTGAGCCACAACGGAAACCATCAGGGTGTTATCAACATTCTTCTCATACTAAACCCAAACCACAGTGCTGTACCAGCTACTAGGGAGACAATTAACTCTATCCCAGCTGAAACCAGGACAACATAACAGTAGATGAGGTGGTAAAAAAGATCCCCGAGTAAAGAAAACACCTTTGAATAGAGAGTAAATGACATAGTGATTTAAACTCCAAATTTTAGAAAACAAACTTAAAATTGCTGGAGTTCGTAGGCAAGGTACCTAACACACAGACACAGTGCTTACTTTAGACTTAAGCAGCACTCAGGATGATAACACCACTATTGAGGAGCTACTCTCCAACACTGGCCACACGACACTGAAATTCAGCACACTCATGTGCACAGCTACACACACAGAAAGAAAAAAATATTCCTTTAAAGCAGAGTTTAATTTCAGAAGGAGGAAATACATAAAAATTAGGACTCGTAAGTTAAAATTCAAAAGTAACGAAAGGATTAATTATTTTAAGCATCACAGAAGTATTGTAAAGTCATCATATTAGAGATTCAAAATAAATAAATACATGCCACTTATTCTGTTCTGAAAACAAATTTCCTTAAAAGAAATAAAAACAATCTGGCAAAACGAGAGATTAAAAGAAGCTATTTTTAGTAAGATGACTTCCTTCTAAAGAAGAAGTCACAATTAACTGATGAAAATGGAAATTAGTATCAGGTCTGTAAATACAGAATACTAGCATAATGTCAAATTTAAAAAAATTATAAATCATTCAACATAAGACATAAACACTAGCAATAAATACCTTTTTAAACATGAGATAGGAAGAAGGCCCAAGAAAAAGTCTGCAAGACAGGCTTGAAGAAGACAAGGCCATAGCTGAGATGTTAAAAGAATTATTTTCATCAGAGCCGTGTAAGATGCAGCTTAGGGCAATTACAACTCTAAGCTCTTTCTTTCAGGGGAATGGGTGAGAAAAAACATTTTAAATTGAAGTACTGAATTAACATATAAAATGAACAGAAGCAATCCACTAAACTCTGTTAATATTCTTCCACATGGAAATTCAATATAAAATTGCTCAACTATTAGCTGCAGTGTCTATCCTGTCAAGGAAATTGACTTCATTACCAGAGAAATTGGAAGGTGGCAAATACAGCACCACTTTTTAAAAGAGTTTTAAGACAGACCTAGGTACCCACATATCAAGAAATCCATGCATCAGTAGAAATTATTTTAAAAATCATAATAAGCAAACAGGCAGATCATTATATAATGACTAAAACACATCTCGTTTCTTCAGAGGGAAGACAGACCTCACAAATTTATTAGAAGTCTTCAAAGGAATTAGTTTATGTATTGATAATCATGGTATAATTGATGCTATGCACTTGCACTTTCATCAAGCTTTTATTGAAAATGACTGAAACAAAAAGCAAACGAACCAAGCTGATATATGACAAAAAGAGACTGTGCCTTTGTGAGTTAATAATTCATTAGAGAACAGGAAAGAAAGGTTGGGAAGAAAATTAGTGGACACTAGGGGGGTCTAGTCTGATCTATGCTATTTCTTGACTTCATAAATGCTGTATCGAAGAAAACACAGAATATAGAGAACAGACACAACTTTACAATAACATGAAATTTGGCGGCTCGTAAAAATAAAGACTGACTGTGAAAAGCTGCACAAGGATCTGATGATACCGAATGATCAGGCAGTAAAATGGAAAAGCAATAGCATCAGCAAATGTAAAGTACCACAGCACACAGACAAAATCATCCTCACCACACACTCCCTCTGAAATAGATTGTAAATCCTCTACCATCATTCAGGAATCTTGAAGCCTTGTAAACTGTTGGATGCTAGCACCAGTTCTGGACTCAAACATGGCCAAAAACCCAAAGAGGTTAAATTACTAGAAAAAGTAGAGAACAAGCCAACCAGAAAGCATCAAAATGGCATTATATAATAAACAGCTATGTGACCACAACTTGAAAACTGTGAAGCTTTTGTCTTTCCGTCTGACAAAGATATAGTTGAACCAGAAAAAATATGGGAAACAGCAACAAGGTAGGCTGATGGTATATAACATCTTTGGAATGTGGAAAGATTAAGCAGACCAGGATTTTTCAGCCTGCAAAAATGGTGTCTGAAGTGGAATACAACACAGAGCTATAAAATAGTGAATGACAGACATAGCAGGAGATTGGAGAAGTATTATTCATGTGTACTAGCACATGAAAGCTAAACAACTATCATTATTTTCAGACAACTTGTGGACCCAGCAGCTTTTGTTTTACTAGAGACTTTTGGATGTTTTTTCTATAGTCAGATTTTTAGGTCTGTCTATATGAAACGTCAAATCTACTGCTAAATTTTGCTGATCTCTTCACCAAGCTTCTAAAGAAAAAAAAAAAAGACCACATAAACTACAAAACTAATAAAGCATGTAAGCTGTTAGATAAATATGGGCATATGGAAATTCCTAACTATTCAGTGTCTCAGAGCATTTACGGACAAAAGAGCTGAAAAACCTCTACTCCTTTTCCCCCAGTGAAAAAGATTAAGAAAATTTCTTATTTGGAGCTGATGACATTTCACTGGAAATTGTGCATTAAAAAAATAAACAACCAAACTGATTTTATTTCCAGATTATTTATTCATTGGCTTATTTTCCAACAACTATACTGAACAAAAAAAATCTGAAAACCAATAAAAATTTAATTTTATTTCAAAGTTTCTCTTTGAAAAATAATACCAAAACCATTCCTTTCACTTGAACAAAAAAGTGGTACTGACACAGGTCATTTTTCAAAAGGAAAATTTCTCCATAAATTGACTAGTCAGAACCTGGGATGGTAACAGCAAAGTTATCGGGAAATGAAATGCAGATTTTGCACCACAAGCCCATTGGTTTCCTTCCACTCCTTCCTTGTGGACCATCCTTACAAACTGTACCACACTCACGAAGCATCAGTAGCTACGTGGGCATCCACACTACTGCCTATTTTAATGGCACCCTGATTTCTCTAAATATATTCATTACTTCAAACGGGCACTTCTGCCTCAAAGTCATCCAGAATTAGGAACAGAGAGGAAAAACATTACTTGAATATTTTTACACAGCTCTTGCAAAGGACTCTTGTTTTCACTAGCTCTGAAGTTTTTAGGATGCTCCCCCACGGAGCAGTACATGGCAGACACAAGACCAACCATCTCCCTGTGTTGGCTTCCCAGGCAGGAGCCCATGGGCAGCTGCTGCCACCCACTGCTACAGGGACAGGTGGGGCCCTCGGGGACCCTAGGTGGAACCAGGACGCGGCACAGCTGTTGTTACAACCACAACCTCACCTCAACCCGGACCCTCCACAGATCGGGTGTACCCCCACAACCCGAGTTCACACCACGCATTCACAACTCGCTCACCAGCGGAGGCAGCACCAGCACAGCCCCCACCTGCGGGGTGCCGTTTTTAATGTTTTAAACGGATGAACTCTTCTTTCATTTTTATGTACCATAACGGTACTTAGAAAAGACACGGTTTATTTCTAAGGTCACCCTTTGCATTAGTTTTCACCAGAATTGGGTCAAATATCACAAAGTATTCACTTCCTTATCATAAGCACCCAAGGCATGATCAGATCACACTGAATAAAAATTTCTTCAAGCATCTTCAGATGTTGCGTACGGCAAGTTCCAAGCCTGGAGCTTAGGACAATGCATGAGCTGGTACGTGCCCCAATCTAGACAAAGCCAATGAGACCACACAGCCAGGGAGACCTACCTCTGAGCTCTGTCATATCAAAAAGAAAAATAAATTGAGCTTGAGGGTCTTTGGGTCCCACTGACTATCAAGTGTTACATATTCCTTTGGTTGTTGGAGACTAACCTAATCTGTGCCCTAGAGACCCATTCGTTATGTATTAATTTCTTTTGTATGAACTCTGTGAGCTTTGTTACACTATTCCTCTCCCAAACTACCACAAAAATAAGACATTGCCAGCCTCCTAGACAAATAGAAAAACTGTAAGTTTTGCCAGCTGAGTTGGAGGTCTCTTTAAAGGACAGACTACCATTTGTTAGCTTTGTTTTATCACTCCATTTCCTGATTTGTTACAAAAACATAATCCCAAAATCAAAGATCAACCAGGAACTTTGCAAACCATCCAAATGTCTCTCTCATACAATCTACAATTCTAAACTAGATTGGAGGGGGGATGAGCAATCAATCTTGGTAATTACTTTCAATCAATTAAAAGAGATTTCTGTTATTTCAAGCAGGGATGTTTGGTTTTAGTTATTTTTTAACTCAGAAGTAGAATGTTTTATTTATGTGAAACACCCTAAAAAACTCAATCTTCTATTGGATAAACCTTACATTTGTAAATACAAAAATAAAATTTATGCTCATATAATCCAAAGGGATTGAGAGGTGAAAGAGCCAAAGAAAAAAGGCAAGGCAACGAGAATTTTTAAAACTGGGACTCAGTCTTTTAGTTCATATGATTCCATATGTCCTCCTAGGTTTTTTATAACATTGTCTTCATTTCCACAGCTTTGTTTGACTAACACTCATCCAGCACTTGTGTAAGCAAAAAGTTCTCCACATTGGCCCAAGAAACTGGAAAGGGCTGTGACATGACGTACTGTTTACTTGTTAGGTTGATGCTATACTGGTTTTCAAATAGCCACTTGGACTCCTGCAAAAGTCTAACAGAGATATAAACAAACCCAGATGGCATTGTTTTGACATACGTAAAATCTTGAATCTGCCATCACAGTGATGTGAGAAATCTCTAGCTTTCCACCATCTAATTAAATAAAAATAGCCTGGTTTTAATACTCAGGCAGATGCGTGCACAGCTATCACTGGGGAGATCTCCAGGGCATTTTAAACTCTCTCCAAAGATCTAGAAATCATAAAGTTTAGGACATTTTAAACAACTGGCATGAATCTCCAGGAAAGAATACCGGGGAAAAGAAGGCTTCAGAATAAAGGGATATGCACTGAAAAACTGGCTTCTTCCCATCACTAATTTCTCAAAGTGTGATACACTGTTTTCTGTTCTTGGGCAAGACGTCACTGAACACTCCTAACAGCCAGTGGCAGCACTGACGGTACCCGTCTCGTTCCTCCTGCCAGACCCCGATGGGTTGAGACCGCTTTGCATCAGCCAGTCCTTTCCCCACCATTTTTTTTTCCTACTGTGATGATTCTACAAGGTGGTTTAATGAAATCTACAGATATTAGAAGCAGCAAAGGAAAATGGCTTTCAAATAATTCCTGCAGAGTTTTCTCTGCTCTAGCAATGTCATCTTAGCAAATCCTTGTTTGCTACTGAAACGTGCTTGAATGTTTGTACCTCTCATTCACAGGAGGGTCCCTGGGACTTCACACTACCAGAACCACCCCTCTGCTTCCTGGGGCATCCCATGTCTCCTCGGTACAATGATCTGACATTTTCAGTCCTCAAATTCCAGGCTGTTTGGGGCAGACCCCCACCCAGGAGCATGGCCTGTAGCAGTATGTGCAAATACACACATCCCTGCATCCCCTTTCTGGGAACTCACATAAGCTGTAGTGTTGACAGACCCATAACAATTAGGATAATTGACATTACATCCTATCGCTCCTTCCTTCTAATCTGGCAGAAAAATCATCTGGCCCCAGAAGCAGTTAATAATACAACACTACAAAGTGATTTGTGTCTGCAATAATATATTTCCTCAATGCATCATGGGAAGAGTGTCTTTAATTGAATTATATAAAATGGGAAGGTTTTTTCATTTGTTTGATTCTTAGCCTTTCAAGTTTTTTCTGTGTTTGCTTGTACTTGTTAGTTTTAAATATCGGATGAAGGAAACAAATTAAACAAAAAAAGAAATAAGGAAACACTGATGTTGGAAAAAGACTACCAAGTTTCTAGCTATTCAACCATTTATCCCAGGTGATATGACAGCACACTGATAAGTATTTCACTAGAATACAGAAACGCCAAACCAGAAGTCAGGTTGCATTCTGATAGGAATTTCAAAGGATGATCTTTCTTCACAAAATGCTCCCAGTCCACACTGAAAAAACAAAAGCCTGACTGCAGACAATTTTCATCCCTATTTGTTATAATGGGTCACTGAACCACAGCAAAACTTGCCCAAGGTGAGGACAAGAGCCTGTAGCAGGATGTAAAGATCAATCCTTTATCTCAAATTACAACATACTTATTTAAATAACAATCAAAACCAGAGTATGTTTTTAAATGTCTCCTTGAGAGGATCAAAATTCAAAACCAAACATTTCAGAAGTTGAGAAAGTCTAGATAGTATTTCTGATCAGGTTCCTCATCTCCAAAAGCAGGAAGGATGGGGCAGTGGAGTAAGGACCTGAAGTTTGCCTCAAATCCCAACCCCAGTGAAATCTGATAGGTAGCATCTCTTTATGTCAGCATGCCAGTGGGCATGTTAGTAAATTTTAGTTCATTTAGAATTTGAACACAGGGTTACAGCAAGAGGAAAGTTTAGGAAAAACAATTATTTTATAGTCTCCACTTCTCCCGAGTCCTGTATTTGCTATTTATACTTGCCTACCACTTAGTGCATCATTAGCAGCAATTGCTTCTAGAACAATATGCAACCTATTTCTACTGAAGGTACTGATGAGGGTCCTTGCAAATGATTGTAGGAGTTTTGCAACTCCACTGAAACCAGAACTGGAATACTAACATACATCTTAATACACACGGGGTAGAGACATCCTTTGTCTCTCTGTAGCTTAGAGTCTCACCAACACCTTGGGATTTGAAGTAACACAATGCCAGGAATTGAAGTTGTTATTCTTTGATTTTAAGAAGAAGAAACTATATGTTACATGAACCTCAATACAAAGCCTCAGTCAGTGGCTAGCATAACTGCTTCCGGCTAAAAATATCACAGTGACAATATCTTGTTTCTTAAATGTGCTACTGTCAGTAACTGCCCCACTATGAACTCATCAGAACATAATTAATGTCAGCTTGGAACTATGAGCTTATTGTCCTCTTTAGGCTACTGTAACTACCTTTTAATTCCTTTCTATTCTTTGCTGTGTTGCCTAGATATGTACGGAGAATAGGAGTCTCTTACCTATTTCAAGAACTCCTAGAGGGACAGCCATTTCTTGTATGACTAACTGCACTGTATTCTCCTCGATAGGAATGACAGCATAATATTGTAAAGGATCTGCAGCTTGCCCCTGATCTCAGTCTCATAAATAACCTTCTGAAGGCTTGCTTGGAGGGATATGGATATTACAGGGCCTGAAACATGACCCAGACTAAACAAATCAAGGTACTGATACTGACAATCAAGAGTACAAGGAAGTTCCAACACCTTCAGCCTTTTTTTTTTTTTTTTTTTTTTGAGGGGGAGTGTGTAGTTGGCATCAAAGCTCCAAAATTCCTAGCTGTGAGAATCATACCTAACGTATACCGAGGAGTCAAAAACCTGCCCGAGGAGTAAAAGTCTGCCCTGCTGACTATGTGCAATGTTATTTTAGGTCACTGAAAATTCTGCCCATCAAACTCTACTGATGTCCATCTCTACCATTATCAGGTGCTGGAAGTATGAAAGCCATTGTATAGGTGCTTGCAACAACCACTGGCAAGGCTGTTTATGCATCTACTGTACCACTGACTTGTCTCGATCATGCTGACTCAGTGTTCTCCACCAGCCCCTCATGAAGGCTCTGCCAGTCCTCGGCCTTCAGCCTGTTCACTGCAGGAGGCTATTGAAACCAACTTGGATTTGCAAGGCAAGATGGGTTGAGAAGGAGCAAGGGACTATTCAGCAACAAGCAGTGGCTAACGCACAGCTGTGAATGCAGGAAGCTGGCTCACCTCTCAAGGTTTGTGCTGCTCTGGATGGCAACACTCAACAGGCCCACGCTACGACTGCCGAATATGTATACAATGTCACCTTCTGAGAACAAGATTAAAAAGTATTGTTAAAATGATTCTCAGCAGTACATTGTTTCATTACTGAAATTCTGCTCATTTCACTGGGACGTATTTTAGTCGACAAAGTCTGGTTTGGCATTGCTACAAACAGAAGACACTGCCTGTTGTAATCACGATTCTCGATGTTTTTTGTGGGTGTGTATATGCAAGATGAAAACTGGTTTCACTCACTCCTAAACTGTTGTGCCTTCCACTTCATGATTTGGAACTGTATTTCTTCAGTCACAATTCATGCTGTTTTGGGGGGACGTGGTTGTTAAAAGTAACATGCAATTTAAGAAACGGTACTGTAGCAAAGTAGCTTCCTGTTAAACAATTCACGCTGCAGATAATAAAGATGCTCTTGGAGTCTATTTTTAGAAAAGCAGCAATGCTGCTGAAATTGGCTTTAGCAGTGAATAGGTGTATTAAAATGCTCTCAGGTAGGCAGAGGAGATGGACAGCAAACATTTTAAAAACAAAGGATGGCTTAAATTCCATAATGTGCAGAAAGGCAGACAGTTAGTATGCGTTTTTCCACAATTGCCTTTACCCTTTATTGTCCCTTGAAATAGTGTACAAGAAAATGTATATAATTTATTGCAGTAATATGACACTTCACACTGAACAGCAACTAAAGCAGAAAGACTCTCTTGGGCTACAACCTGGCACCAAAATTTCCAAGACAGCAGTATACTCATTTCACCTATCCCACAAACTTCCTGTTTATGACCCTAGTATCTACATTTTTAAATCTGAGTCTCAATTTCTTGTGTTTCAGTACTCAGTGTATCTTAAAGTAACTCTGTTTTGTCCTTAATGACTTGCCAAGTCTGCATAATGCTCAGCAATGAATATGAAAGCATGAACTAGATTTAATATTATTACAGAGAGTCAGGAAATCGTATTTCCTCTCACAAGTGATGTCCGCTAACAGCCCAGCCTGTGCTGCACAAGTGCTGAGGTACCCACAGATATTATACCGCTTGTATGCCACTGAACTACTTCTCATTCTGACACTATAATCACTGAACTCCAGCTCATCTCGGGTCGCACAGGAGGATGGCTAATTCAGCGTTCCTGTGTAGTGTCCTTCCAAATGAATGCCACAAACCGACTTGTTTGGCTATTGCATCTCTAGCCAAGTTCAAGCGATTGTGATCCCACTCAAGTGAGGAAAAGAGCACATGAACCTCCAGTGTTTACTGAGCTGAAGAAATTTGGCTGTCTCTCTCCCAAAAACATCACCTTGTTCTTATCAAACAGCATTGTTTTTTCTCTTTTTTCTAAAAATTAAAAAATTACATGATTTCCACTGACAGTGAGAAGAAGCATTTTATAGTAGATTTTATATATGATTAACTTTGGCATTTGCCAGTTAAGATGTAATATACAACTAGCTTGAAATATTTCAGAACTAGCCATTACAGTATTTAGCAGGTTAAATGCTAGGAGGAAAGTTCACCAGCCTGTAGTTAAACAGGCCTGGGATGCTCACAGGCTGGGCACAGTCTCTCTGGTGACATCTGAAGTGCACTTGCCAAGCTCCTTGGTCCATGTGAATACCTTGGCCTTGTCTCAAAATGCTATACTGACTGCTTCGCTATCCCACTTCCCATGACAAAGGAACTTAACTGCATAAACCATAAGAAGTTTCTAGCATGCTCCAGATCCAGGTCCCTGGACTGAACAACACAGTACACCAGGACCCAGAGAGCCACATATTTTTTTGCCGCTTAATCCAGACAGTCCCTGGGTCCTGGCTCCACATCCGTCAAACGGGGATAATAATACCTTGTCAGTCTTTTTCACCTACTTATAACTTGTCTTAAGCAGAAATCATCTCACTTGATGGATGTTTGTGGTGCACGGCAGCACACAGCTCTGATCTTAGCTGATCACTCTTTATATACTTCTGTAAAAGTGCCATAAAGTAATAGCAATGTAAAAACATATTATCTCTCTCTCTCACTAGAAAACCATTATCCACAGTCCACCACACAATTGCCACTAATTGTAGGTGTCAAGAAACTTGAGACCTCTGAAAAATGCTAAAAATTGAAGAAATATTCCATAATTAAATGCACAAATGGTTTCCAAGGTATACAGAAACTGTAACGGCTACATAGTGGAGGAAATAATGGACAGAGGAGTTATCAGGATAGTAAGCTTCAAGAATATAAACAGCTTGTAAAAGGAAATTAATGGACTGGACAGATTTTGATATCACCCCCCCCCCCAAATAATTATTAATAAAGAAAAATCTCTGCTTTTACAACCTGCTTGGATGTTGCATAATCTTTTTATGGAGGACATTTTAGGGGGAGTCTCTCACCTGTAAATAAAGCGAATCAGCATTGATGATCCCGTGATGCTGCAGCAATGCTACGTTATTTCCTATCACATGAAGAGTTAGAAGAATTAAACAAACAGGCTCAGACTCCAGCATTATCACCTAAAATGTGCAGACTCTTTACTTATTTTAAAAGAGAGACTTCAAGTATTTTTCAGTAGGGCTAAATAAAATAAATATGCTGGGTTCAAATGACATATGCTTGTTTAAACCTGGAGTAACTTTTATTTCTTTGGCAAGATAAATCTGCTGCTTACCTGGCTAGAAGTTGAAATGACTGACACAAGTTGGAGTGCCACATTTCAGTGGATTTAAGTGTAATCCAGAGACCGTTATTATTCTTCCCTGTAGCTGCTCTGTGAGCTTTTGACTGAAGGCAGAATTGCTAGCAATTAGCATGCTAAATTCTCCATCACATATTAATCCTTTCCTTCCCCAATGGACAGAATTTACTTTTGTAAGGAGACGTCCTAGGGAGGATAGCGAGAGCGCCTCTGAGGATTACATTCCCTTTTGGATCTGTTCTCCTAGACCTTGCTCATAGATAAAGAGCAGATTATTCAAATGGTTTATCCAATCCAAAAGGTTGCATAGTTCATGGAGCTGACCAGAAGAAACAACGTCATTTTACTGTGGCCATTCTCATTTCAAAACTGTCACCTTGCTTCTGTGGTCTTTCTGAAAATACTCTGATCTAGTATTTCAGGAGCTTTTACCAATAGTCAGACAAGAAAAAACAAGGTGCTTCTGCTTGTTGCAGACATTTAAAAGCAGCAGATAGGAGCCTCTCACCCTAGTTTTGAGCCATGCAAGACTCAATGACACTACACAATAGGGCTTGTTTATTCTACCTCTTTTTTTTTTTCTTCTTTTTTTTAAAGCATGGGCATACAGATATCTACATGCTTGCACACCAATGCATGCACACCCACCCATCCACCACCCTTTGACAAAAATACTAAGGCTGCCAAGCAGGTACTTAAAAAGCTAGGAGACATTGGCATTCAGTGCCATAGAGACTACTGTGGACTCCCCGCTTCCTCTCTGTTATGTGGTCATTTATTATTTCTGCAGGACCTTGATTTCAATCAGCAATGTAGAATGTTCCTAGAAAGGTCTACTGTTACATGCAGTTCCTCAGTAAAGCAGGTGTTCCCTGTAACACCTTCATCCTTGCAGAACTTGGGGGGTCAGCAGTAAATGAGCAAGAGGAGAGGAAGCCAGTAAAAAAAAAGACAAACAACCAACAGTTTCATTCAGAAGGCCTGGGAGAATACACTTTAATCCCACCTGCACCTCAGAAACTGATGGAAGTACCAATTATGAAGTATCAGTTTTATGAAGACAAACTAAAGGTAAAAGGCAATGAAGTGTTTTGTTCTAAAATACTGTTTACATTTAATCAAAAATGCTGATTCATGGGAAGAGTTCCTACAGTCTACTACGAGTGCAAGTCAGAATAACTGATGTTTTAGGGCTCTCAACCACAATTAGGGAATTTTAAGCTCAGATCCTTATTGACCCTTATTCACACCTGGAACGTGGGCATTTAAACGGAAATGGGAGGACCACCTGGAACCCTGTTTTGAATTGTGCCTTAAGGGACAGAGAGCTGGTTCACTTCATTTAGTGCTGGTACCTCCATCCCCTTGCTTTGAACACCAATCCTGTTATTAAGAGATTAATCTGGAAGCGAGAGACACTGGCTTAGTGTTCCCAATGACAGGTCACTTCTCCTGCCTCTCAGGCAACTACTGATACTACTTTGCCATAAATTATTTGGGTGAGACCACCTTGTGGGAAGGGTACAGTTGCAGGAAAACCATGCAGATGGAAATGCCAAGAAGAGGGGCAAGCGTGACTCTCCTCATTAACAGCAGGTTCAGGCCCCAGCTGCCATGAGTATGCTTGTATGCCACCCAGTAATTTTTAAATGCAGAGCAAGTATCCATTCCTGGGAATAGAAGAGAGATGTTTATTTTGATAGCTACCTCTCACTATCACCAGGGCTGGTCTTTCTGATTCACAACAACAATTTTAAATGCAGCTCTCTACTGCATTAAGAGAGCTGTTTAGTGCCTTAATGACATGGCTAGGGAGCCAACATCTCTCCCTGGCACAAGGCACGTTCTTGCTCTCACTTGTTTTTTTTCTTTAAACAGGTCGAAGTCTCGTTTTCAGCCTATGCTAGGTGGGGGAAAATAAAAATCTATTTAAAATACTGTGATCTGATTTGCTTCACCAGGTAGTATATGCAACTGAAGTAAACTAAAATTTGTCTTCAAATGCATATAAACTGCTGAAAGACAGTTTTATTTGCCTTAAACTAAGCTTCCAAGTTAATGTATGCTTTTTCTTTGTGACATCATTCACTGTCTGAAAAATCATAATAACCCATCATCCCTTTTGGATGGTGTGAAAATAAACAAATATTTGTGAAATAAATATTCTTGTGAAGTGTACTTCAGAATTTCCCATCATGAAATGAATAATAATCTTTTTGGAGCTAGGTTTGAAGAGTATACAGTGAAAAAAACTTAAGGCCGCATATTGAGGAGAAAACAAAATATTGAATAGTTGCTCCTTAATTAAAGACTCTCTGCTTTCTATGCTGAAAGGAGTGGAGGATGCTGTGCAAAAAATAGTTTGTGATCAGGTAATTAAAGCCATTCCTACTGCATACACATTAGGGGGTCTAATTAAGTTTGCAGTGACATTTTCTATCCTTCAGGTTTCTAACTTCACAGCTTAATAATGTTCTTTTAGCATTTCTTCTTCATTTGTAATAGCTCTCTACCATGCCCCAACAAAACATTGATACATTAAGATGTCATATATAAATGCCTCTACTTTTGATTTTTGTTAAAGAATTTCTCAGTCTTTATACCACAGACATAAAATGAAACACGTACCACTTTCTTGCCTACCAGGAAATTCAATACCTCATTTTTTTCCCCAGACACTTTGAGCCCTTAGAACATGCTGTGGAATCTCCATATTCAGCTTCACTCCAGCTTTGGAGTTAACAGCTAAAGAGCTCTCAGTTAGACAAGAAACAAAGTTGACATCTGTACCACAGACCTACAGATAGGTGGGATTATCATAGAAAACAGCCATTTCCCAGACTTCTATAAAACTCTCCTCTACAGAGCACTCTGCTGTTCTTATGAGCCTGAGCAAGCCGGGTAAGAACAGGGAAATCTTCAACCCCACTTTGCTTCTTTCCTTCCCCTTACAGAATCAGTTTAAATCAAACACAGCATAAATTTAGATGTAAGGTGTTCAGATGTGGTAACCCTTTAGTGTGTGAAACGCTCGTGCCCCAGCTCTGCTGCTTTATCCTAAAAAAGAGTGGAATTTTTCTTACCAAGGCTTGAAAAGCATTCAGTCATGCCCAGTTATACCCTAAGAAACATGAGGATACAGACCTCAAAACAGGGACAGCACTTCTGCTGATGAACAGCACCTTTCACTACTGTACTTAAAATCTTCCCTCCTTCCATGAGCTCTGCTTTCCTCCACACACTCTGACAGGGAACACGTACCAGCAGCCAGCGGGCCCAGACACCCTGCTTTTTCCTCTGCCACATTCGGAGGTGCTGAGGATGCCCAGGGCCAAACTGCCCAGCCCGGCACTCAGTGCTGCTGGAGAAATACAGAGTATTATAACTAGAATCCACACTTCTTCTCCATAACCTCCATCCTTCCCCTAGGATTAATAGAACCAACTGCCACAGCGTAAAGTACAGGTTACGTACACATTAAAGAAAGCAATGCTTGTAAATTACGTCTTCTCTGCAGTGGACAGTTTAAGCCACCACATCTTCTTATCACTAAGATTTTTCTCCATCTAATTCTATTTGCTGTTCCTCAGTGAATATCAACAATAACTCATTTAGTTTTAATGACATTAAAAGTAGAGCCTGTCCTTGAGATAGCACCTAATTTTTCTTTATGAAAGCCAACATAAATTCTATGTATGAGGTCTCTGACAGCCTGGTAATAGAGGTGTTGTTAAAGTGAGCTAAAAATACAAACCAAGAAAAAAAAAAAGTATCTTGCAGAGGAATCATTAGAGAAATTGATGAGGCCTGTTTGCTTTCCTTGCAATCTCTGAGGACACATTATGTATATAAAGCATGGAGCTAACACTAAGTCTGTCACACAAAGATACTAGTTGAACAGATCTTGACCTTTCCTTCCATCTATGCAATAAAGATAAAGGTTATTACAGCAGTTCTACGAGAGCCCCTTATTATAGTCATCTCACACTTCATACGAGAGTTAGTAAACTTGTAGTTATTTTTTCACCTCTAGGCATCCCTCATGGGGGGGTGGGGGGTGGGGGTGGATTCTGGCCCTTAAGTCCCAGATCGAAATGCATATAATTAAAGGAACCAGACTTACGTTGCCCAGGCAACTAGTTCTGCTATTTTCCTAACTTTCTGCTTGACTGTGTAGCCTTGCTATTTATATTCATACATAGTTGTGTATTTGAATATAATTATTAATAGATTTGTGAGTTTGTGATATGCACACCTGAGCGTTCCCTGTTGCAGCGAGTGAGTTTATCACTCATCGATAACAAAATTAACAGTACAGTCCTGAACTACACATAAGGTCTGAATAGAAACAACACTAAAATCTATAGGGAGCTTTTACACACGTAATACAGGATGAGACACACTCTTTCACTGATCTAACGATATCAAACTACTTTCACACTCTCAGGAGATTGTCTTACGGGGATTTGAGACCTCCTTGCAATACAGCAGAGAATGGGGCAAAGGAACGGAATTGCCATGATAAACTGAGATACGGATAACAGGAACTGGAAACAGAGAAGGCGTATCATAATAACCAAACTTAATGCAGGGCGGTGCCAATGCTGGAGATTTGCCCACTGTCATTTCAATATGGGAAATGCCAGTCTACGCTTTCTCTGAAGATGCCCTAGTCCTGGGCAAGGACATTCTTCAAGTTGACTAAACATGAACATAAAAGATCCATCCACATGTCAAGCCATGCAAACCTCCAAATGCTTCATGATGAAAAGAATTCTGCTGAGTGGAAAGTTTTGTGGGAGAGAGAAAACACCAAAGTTACACATTTCTCAGGAGTAGCTACCAGAAGAGAAAGTATAAGAGAGATGCACACCCCGGCTGGGCTTAGGCAGGCCACCTGATGCAATACTTTGGTTCTTCTGAAACCACATGCATCCTTAACATGCTCAGCGCTTTTATGTGTTTGAGTTACACATGTATCTCAGGAATACAAGATTACCATTACAGTTTGTCCTGTGTAGCTTTAACTGAAGGTAGTAACAGGAGGAAACCTCAGCATTCATGGGGCAATTTTCCTGCATCTTCTTCTTGTTCTGTCATCTCTAACTGCTCTCCTCATGGCGGGGATTGTGGAATTTTTTTAAAATATATTTTATGAAGAACATTAATTGCATTCTTATTTTTACTGTCTGTGGGACAAAACAAACCATCCTATTTACATAAAATGCTGATGAGTCACAGAGTTGGTTCCTGGAGCAAATCAAAACCTTGTAGTATGTCAGTGGTGTATTTCACTATCGTAAATGTTATGCATGACTTTATAGTTTGCCACACACACATCAGCCCACAATAAGGAAAGGGCATTTTTGAAGTTACCAGTCATGACTACAAGTAGGCACTTTTTACAGAAATCCCTGCTGAGGTCTGAACTGCAGAACAAATGAGCCTGAGAGGCAGCCCCGCTGACTGTGCCCACTGGGGGCACTTTTTGGAGGTTACTGTGTGCCCCTCCAGACCAACGCACATGGATTTCCAGTGGCAACAAGCACGCCAGGAAAGATGGTGGGGAGAAGATGGCATGGCTCACTCTAGATATTTGAACTAGACAAGGTCAGGGTGCGTGGGTGGATGTGCTTTACAGTTTCTCCGAAGTCCTGTGTTTGGGGTGACTGGAAAGCCTTGGGAAATCTCTTAGTTCATGTCCCTCTCACTCTCAAAAAAGAACCAAATACATCAGTTTCTTTCATCATAAAGGTCTAATCTATTTTTAAGGACACTGATGGGGGTTTCGCTTTGCTTCCTGAACTAAAAGCCAAGAGAAAACAGAATTAGGCTTCACACATCCATCCATCTAAACTATGATTAGACATGGAGTGGTACTTGATGAATAAATACTCCATTAAGAAACACTGAGTTGTGTTCTTGTATTTAACTTCAACTTTCTGTAAGATTTCAGGAAAATCTTTTTTCTGTTTGTGCTCCAGATTCTCCAAGTTTGGTTCTTGCCTATCTGTTACTGGGTAGCAACAGTAACAAAGTACCGAGCTTTACAATAATAACTCTTACATATCTGTTTAAAACAAAAGTATTCGTGTTACTACAAACACTTGCACATAGGGTAGATGCAAAGTCAGTATGCCTGGAAACAAAACACAATACTTCTGGAAAAGATAAAGGTACACTGTAAAAAAAAATGAAAGTAAAGTGGATTGAAAGCAGCCCTGAGGAAAAGGATTTGGGAGTGTTAGTTGATGAGAAGCTCAACGTAACCTGACAATGTGCATTTGCAGCCCAGAAATCCAACCGTATCCTGGGCTGTATCAGAAGAAGCGTGACCAGCAGGCTGAGGGAGGTGATTCTCCCCCTCTACTCCACCCTCATGAGACCCCACCTGGAGTACTTTGTTCAGCTCTGGGGGTCCCAAAATAAGAATGACATGGACCCGCTGGAGCTAGTCCAGAGGAGGGCCATGAAAATGATCAGAGGGCTGGAGAACCTCCCCTATGAGGGCAGGCTGAGAAAGTTGAGGCTGTTTAGCCTGGAAAAGAGAAGGCTCTGGGGAGACCTTATAGTGGTCTTCCAGTACTTACACAGGGCCTACAGGAAAGACGGGGAAGGACTCTTTAAAAGGGAGTGTAGTGGTAAGACAAGGGGTAATGGCTTTAAACAGAAAGAGGGTAGATTCAGATAAGATGCAAGGAAGAAGTTCTTCACTGCGAGGGTGGCGAGGCACTGGAAGAGGTTGCCCAGAGAAGCTGTGGATGCCCCATCCCTGGAAGTGTTCAAGGCCAGGCTGGATGGGGCTTGGAACAACCTGGTCTAGTGGAAGGTGTCCCTGCCCATGGCAGCGGGGATGGAACAAGATGATCTTTAAGGTCCCTTCCAACCCAAACCATTCTATGATTCTATGAAGTGCATATCAACAATAGAGTAGCTAATTATCTCGAATAAAGATTCGGTGCCCCACCAAGTTATCATTGCAAAACATGACTTTCATGAATGTAATCTGGAGAAAGCAGGTAGAAAAGACCTTAGAAACAAATTTATAATGGTGGGTGAAAGAACTGTTCTGCCAAAAGCCAGTAATTTTCTGAGTCTGCAAACACTAGCATTTTGGTAGCCCAGAGGAGTAGTAACCTTTAGCAGGTTTGGAGACGTGGGGTAGAATTAATGTTAACTCCTTTCTGAATGGATTTTTTTCACCCTCTGTTTTGTCACGGGTACTAAAAGGTCAAATCCAGCCCTTATCCTGAGCATCATTACATGTTTCTTAATGCTTCCAGGCCACTTAGATCATGAAAACTAAGAAAAACTTTACAGCTAATGTGCATGTTACTTCTGAGAGTATCTGATAGCCTCAGGAAGAGGAAACATCCCTCTTGGACACCTGGCAAGAACACATTATAAATCTAGACCTACATGAATCTGGGCTAAAATTCAAGTAAATTTTGTGAAGTCATGCTGCAGTAATCACTTACACAGAAGAACATTAATTTGGAAGTTGGTGATTAGCCAGTGGTGATGCAGGAAAGTTGAAGGTCATGATTTTGCCCAGAAAGAAAAAAAAACAAAAAACTAAACAAAAAAAAAAATTTAAGAGCCTCTCTCTCTTTAGGAAACTCCAGAACATGTCAAAATTTAGACAAAAAATATAAAGGATCACAAATAAAAGATAAGAAGAGACAGAGATTTTTGTATCACTGATAAAGATTGCAATGTTTATTTTCTAAAGTGAATAATATGGAATTATTTGGAATTCTGGATTAATAATTTATTAATTGCACTGCAAGGCTACATGTTAAAAATTGATAAGGTATATTCATCAATACAGCAATGAATTTAGGAGGCGCCACGTAGCTTGGGATCCTCCCAATTAGGTAGCCCTAACATTTTGTCAGTTCAAACCTTTTTTTTTTCTCCCTTTAATTTTAAATTAAAAAAAAAAAAAGAGAAAAGAAAAAACTCATCTGCAATGTTTACAGCTGAAAAACAAACCTTACTAAACAACCATATTATCTATTGAAAAGAAATTAAAGCTTTTCTCTGTGATCAAAAGAAGAAACAGAGTAAAAGTTAATACTAACATACAATAGACTTTTAAGGATCTTAAAAGCATCCACGCACACAACAGGATCCTTTGGGGCCTTGTATTCTCATCAGCCAATACTGCATTGTCCAGAGTACAACTCCCCTCTTCCTCGAAGTCCTATCTCTTTGGCCAGGACACTTGTCAGGACCTTCCTGAAGGAAATTCACGGTATGCCTCAGTCCTGTACAAAAGTTTTCAATGCTGAGAGCAGCTTAAATACTGGACAACATTGACACTAGTTCCTAATAGTGACGAAGTTACCAAGGATCAGAACTGATATTGGAACAACCAGACACCAAGCTGTTACCAAAGCTTGAAGCAAGCAAATTCAGACTAAACAACAGCATATTAGCACACAAATAGCATTATTCTGTACGTACTTCCAAAGAGTTCTCTAAAGTTTTGCTTGCTGTGCAGCAAGTCCACAAAAGCCTCAAACATAACTAAAAAATTGCAGCACACAAGGACTAGTGAACACTGGAAATGACCCTTGGGATCACAGAACGAATCCCAAGGTCCAGTATAACAGGCACAAATAAAAGCTTTACTTAGAGCTTTCTTTTTGAGAGCAGTAGTGGACCAGAATTTTCAGTTGTATCGTAAAGTCAAAGGAAAATGAAAAAATTCCTCTCTAGATATGTGACTATATCGTCTAGCAAAATTAGGATACTGTGTCTTTCAGAGAACTAAGCTTGATGAAACTGAGGTGGTTTTTATTCCTGAAAACTTGAGTTCATGCTGTTTCTTGCAAGACTGGCACCAAAGTATTCCCTTTGCTACTTATCAGAATAAGTAGCAAAGTATATTTTTTTGTCTTCACTACATTAATGTTTAGTAGGTAAGTTGCAACAAAACCTGTGCAATAAAAGTTAATAAAAACACTACAACAAATAGCATGTATGGAAATTACATCCAGCAAAACTTTGCAAGAAAGACTAACAGAAACAGCAAAGCTATGCTGAAGGTTGTTAAAAAAAAAAAAAAAAAAAAGAAAAAATAGAAATGAAAGGTGAAAGAAAGAGGAAGAGATTCTACAGAAGGAACTCTGCCAAACAGTCTCTACAAGCAGGGAAGATGACTGAACGGTCTAAATAAACACTGAAATGTGGTGATCTCTATGTGAAACAAACGCCTTCATTGGTACAATCTCCACTGTGCCCCGCAATAGTGCCTATTTTAACACTTGCAAATTTTCTAGTTTTCATTTTCATGTATAGTTTAGCTTTTTAATGAATGAGCAGCCCTAGGAGTATGGTATCTTGCCTCACAATATTCTGCTCATCCCTCTTAAAAAAAAAACCCAAACCCCAATATATTAGAAATGTAGTTTTAACAGATTTGTTAACCTTCCCATTCCACCTGCTATCTCAAGCATATGCAAGTTGAAATGATTTTATGCTAGCCTAGGTGTTTTGCTTAGTGTCACAAACCATCTCACACCTCACACCAAGAAGTCAGCATCTGCAGCAGATTTTTAAAGCAAAGGTCATGTGTACAACACTGAATTAGCCCTGAAATGCACACCGATTAAGCGGCCTTTGCTCCTCTCTTGCTGCTGAATGTCAGGCCTGCTAATTAATAAACTCAAGCAACCAAGCTCCCACCCCTAACATGCTCTTCTCTACCTCTTCCTGGGAAGTGCAAGGGAATGAGTAGTCACATGAGTGGCAGCTCGTATTTGAGATAAAAACTAACAAGCAAACAAAAGAAATCAGTTTTGTTCCCTTATACGTACTTTTAAAAAGCCCTGATCTACCACCCAGAAAGGAGGTGCCTCTAGAACCCAGCAGAGGAAAAAAGCCCACCAACAGTTCAGGATGGTCTGAGTGCAAAAGCAACTTGCACAAATTAACGCCAAAGTTTAGCAGTGAGCTCTGGAAACCAAGACGCTGAAGGACACAGCTGCAGCTCCCACAGCGAGGAGACTGACAGAGGAAACCAGTTATGCCGCTTAGTAAAACGTAGATGCATTTGCTCAGACAACAAGTGACTGAGTGGGTTTAACAAGCAGGGTAATAGCTCATGATGTCATTTTGATCTGAATACATAATTAAAGGGGATCAAGAAAAGGGTCAGGTTTAGAAGTGGCCTTGAATATCTGCAGCCTAATTAAGATTGATTTTGCCAATCACTGCTCAGGACATGAGTCTTCTGTTTGCACTTGGTTTCCAGTAAGACATGTCAGCTGCCTAGATGTCAGCATAGCTACTACAGGCATTACCCACATAGAAAATATGGTGGGTTCAAACCTGGCCTATGATGGTTATATACAAATCCTATGGGTTACTATCTTTTAGCTTTAGATTACTCATGACAAGTACAATCAATAAGGCTTGTTAGCCTGAGGCTCAGAAGGGCTGTAGGTATTTTTTTAGTCTTAGCCTGTATGCGTAATATGATAGGGTAGTGAGGAGGCACAGATGAAGCAGTTTGTTATTTATGACAATCTCAATCAATGCACTCTATTACTAAATGAATTAAGTAGTACTGCAATAACTGGCTTTTCTGCTGCAACTTTGGTTTTAAAAATCACACAGAAGAGTGATATTGATCTGCCTAAATCTACTGCCATTTTATTACAATTCTTTTGCCATGGAACAGAGTTCCTTCTACCACTGCCCCAAAATTTATGTAACCATAAAACTAGATTCCTTTAAAGACTCACAAAAGGACTTGAGCAGATTTATGTCTTTGAAGTTCAAAACTGGGATTCTAAACCTCTCAGCAAAGCATCTGGTTGACCCAGGAGATTTCTAAACTCTTTGACCATTTGACATGAAGGTTCCCCAATTTCCTACAGCTCTGTTTCTCTGGATACCCAGACCTGCAAGTCTATGCAGTCAGATATTTTACTGCTGCCTAACATTGGACCTACTGAAGGTGAACCTACTAAACACTCAGTGTTCTCTAATGCTAGCAGTGCCCTTGGTGTCATTACAAATGGAAGTAGCCAGAAGAAAAGAATGTGACGTAACAAGAAACAGGTACCTTGGGAATGAAACACCTATGCTCATTTAGAAGTGAAGGACCTGGGTTCAGCTCTGCATCTCATCTGAAGGAAGCCTCACCATTTGCCACTACTAAACAAGACATTTCGTTCTGGCTCACTGGGCCGGAAGATCAGAAAACAACAGGGAAACCAAATGCAGCTCTGGGCCAAAGCCACACATCTTATCATGGAAAAACCTCAGGAGATGAGGCATTTGGTGTTGATCAGGTGTGCTTTCATTCCTGAAGGAGGTCCAAGGCATACCAAGACCTAGAAAAATGGCCCAAGGTAGCAGGAAGCATATGGCTGCATAGAGATGAAAAATCTGTGTGATTTGAGCGATACAAATGCTGGGGTTTCAGCCTTTAGCCAGCTATAAAGAATGGGGGGAAACTTCAGCCTATTTGCCAAACCTGAATTACAGTGAACCTATTTATATAACCATGTGCTTGAAAGCTAGCAGGTGTAGTTGGGCCAGAAAGGTAGTGATCAACATATGGTAAAGAAACACATCTAATCGGAGGATTTAAGACAAACTGATAAAAGAGAGCCCACGACTCAGTGTCTAGGGGTGCTAGACATCTAGGACTGACTGCGCTGCTACTTAACCTATGACATTGTGATATTTTGTTTATCACTGTGCCTGCTGCTGCCCAGACAAAAAAAGCCTCTGGGACCATTTGATGCCGTATTAGGTTTTGTGCCTGAATGCATAAGGGTCCCTAGAAGGCAGGAAGAGGGTTCCAGTTACTTTGTAATGTTACACAAAACAGCAGCAAAATAGGTGTGCAACCTGATGTGCAATGGTGTGGCAATACCCAGGAATTTGGCTATATACCTGAACATCCACCAGTTACCCTTTAGCATGCATCTTTCTTTTCACACCTCAAAGCCAATGGCATTCTTAGTTTTGGTAGTGTCTTTTGAGGGAGGGTAGAGGGGTTGGGACAAGAAGGTTTCTGGCAGGTACCAAGCTATCAAAAATGTGGTCTAGGATAAAATGGCTTTATAAGTAACAAGGGCTTTGGAGGCCATGAAATCAGCAAGTTTTCCTTGAATTACAATATTGGGATGAGGACCACCAGGGAAAGAATTCAGTGGGCATGGAACCAAACATGAGACCTAGAGCCCCCAAATTCAGGGTAGTTTGACCACTGGACATCCAGCTTTTATGCAGATAAAAATGCAGAAAAGGGGTGATCTGAAGTATGAATTGGCTTATTTTTAGATAGCCACTGAAAGCATCACCAAAGAAGAAATGGAGGTGTCTTCCACGTGAGGGCTTGGTTTGTTGTTTTTTGTTTGTTGCTTTTTTTATACCTGGAAGAATGAACAACCATTGCAATTGATAATAAGGATTCTGTTAATGTAGAACTAACTTTGATTCCGTGTATGCAGCTAGAGGAAATATGCTTCTTTCCACTTCCCTTTTACAACCAACTGTATGAAATAAGAGCCTGGACTAAGTCCAAGGGACTAAACCAATTATGATAAATAGCTAAATTTGTGAATATGTAGAATCAACTGATCATCACATAATTACTTATACTCCCGAGGCTATGGTAAAAACATGGCAGCAGAATGATCGCTATTTTCATCACAGTAATTATAAATCATCATCATTGCATTCTTGGAGATATGGCTGGATGAATGCCACCTGAAACTCCACCTTCCCTCTGTCCCTCTGCTTCTCCACTGTTCTATGAATTTAATTTATTTTTTTACACACACACACCTGCCCCGCATGTTTGCCAATAACTCTTCAAACCAGCGTTAAATATCTGTGCATCTTTAATTTCATAAGATTATTCCTTGCAGATCACCATTTCTGTTAACCTTTATAATGGTGTATGCGTTACCACATGCACATGTTTCTCAGGGTGAAATAGCGCACATATTTTGCAAGGCTATAACCAAATAAAGTCCATGGATTATAAATACAGGTAACATTATAAGCCTTCAAATACTAAGGCTAAGCACTAAAAGCTGACCTCTAGCTTAGCAGAGGGAAAAGAAGAAAAAGTTAGGCAAAATAGTGAGAAGTCAAGGCCTTATTTCATGGCAACGTGCTGCTGCAGCTGGTTTAAAAATCAGACCGCAGATAGGCATTTGCTTCTAATGACTCTGGCCAGCCACAAAATGTAGGCAAGAAGAAAGCCCCTCAAGATGAGCAAATAGGCAGAGAAACAGTTTTCCAGGAGAAAAAAAAAAAAAAAAAAAAAAAAAAAAAAAAAAAAGAAAAACAAGGTTCACAGCAAATTAGAAAACTAAGTAACTTTCAAGTTCAGCAAGTGTATAATTGTATAGCCCCTACTCTACAATGTTATGTTCAGTACCTAATTACAGGTGTGGGATGAAATCCTGGCACCACTGGAAATATTATAGAGTTATTTGGAATCAACATTTTAGATTTCCTCATTTCTAAATTGTTATGCTTCATGGCTCATTCTGCAAATGTAAATGCATGAGTTAAGTGCCCATATGTTTGCCAGATCACAGGCTAAAATCCTCATTCAGATGAGTAGTTACTTGTACCTGAATAACCTCGCAGATTTTAGAAAGCATTGTTCAGAGTAGCTTACTACTTGCTCTAAGTGGAGGTAACAAAGTGGTTCTGCTAAAAAGGAGCTATTGAGAACTTCCAAAACCTCAATAGCTGTCTTTAGATCCTTTTCCGCTTGATAATTTCCACAGAGAAATTAAACATCCCTCTGAACTCTATAGGAAAGTAAAGGCTATCTAGGTCTTAATCTTTGCTATCCCTCTTCACTATAATATATACTCAAGTTGGAGAAGCAACAAAAACCAAAAGCAGTGGAATGTGGCCCAGTCTAATGGGACAGATGAGTTGTTAAGAGAAAAAGTAAAATGACAGAAAGAAGAAAAAAGGGGGGGGGGGGCAACAGCATG
>JAVKLA010000001.1:38775801-38789476 GCA_034782735.1 Sagittarius serpentarius
TCAAAGCCCCATCCAACCTGGCCTTGAACACTTCCAGGGATGGGGCATCCACAGCTTCTCTGGGCAACCTCTTCCAGCGCCTGGCCAGTCTCACAGTGAAGAATTTCCTTACACCTAATCTAAATCTACCCTCTTTCAGTGTAAAGCCATTACCCCCTTGTCCTATCGCCACATGCTCTTGCAAAAAGTCCATCCCCGGCTTTCTTGTAGAACCCCTTTAGGTACTGGAAGGCCCATACTTTTGTCCCAGTAATATACACTATTTTGAATGACTCAAGCTGTGGTGTGTATGCAGGTAAAGTAAATTCTGAATTATTCAACACTTAAAAACACTGAAAAAAATCATTTACTAGTTACAAGTAATAAGATTTATGTTTTATGTCTCCCAATCAATAGCTAGTGTGTCCACACACAGCTGATTTATCCATATTGAAAATATAATTATAAGTCTAGTTTGCTCTGAACCACAGAATCCTTTTGTAACAAGATTATTTAAATACAAATGGGGTTGGAAAATTGGTTTTAAATGGCTAATCTGTCTTGTCTTCAATTCCAGCTGCAGAATTTACTAACATCATAAACACAGGCTGAGTGAAAATGTAAAAGGTTTTCTGATTCTCCTCGCGATCTGTCTATGCAGTGCTCATTAACAGTGAAGTTGATGGGAGCTGTATGCATGCCGTGAGAGGAGGATAATAAGCCTTGTAATCTCTATAAAAAGAGAGGGATTTTTACTAGTGATATGTCATATATATTGGTGTGCAAACGTCTGTCTTATTGGCAGCCTAATAAAGAATTTATGTACCCAGGTCTCAGATGCACTGAAGGACACATGCCATATGGGTGGAAAAAACCTATACCCAGATAGCTGGAAACAGCTCCTCAGGAGCACCACTTGCAATATAGAGCATCAGACCTTTGTGAAGACATGATTAGGAAAAGTTTCATCTGGACAGATTTATTCAGGTATTATGAAAGGAGCTACTGCTTTCCTGCTGTCTCCACCAAAAGTGGCCGATGGCCCATGACATGCAGTGGGGAAAGGCTGTGCCAGTACATCTTCCTCTAAGACAGGACTGCAGTACAGCCAGCTGGGAATACGCCATAACTTTGTCTCTGGGTCATGCAGATGGGCTGGGAGAAATTGCAGTTCAAATCGGACTTGGGTTGAGTAGAGATTAAGGATTTCTGCCAGTTTTATTTTAACGGACATAGTGGAGAAGAAATTTCAAGACCCTGTTTTCCTTTGCTGGAATGAAAACAAATTAAAACAAAATGAAACCTCAAATTTCTACTTGAAATCAAATGCTTGCCTGGAAGCCCAGGTACTTCTTACACCCTTCTTTTCAGCAATTCAGTAGATCTTCATTCTGTCAAATGGTTCTCCACATAGTTACATTGGTGAATATCTTTGTTTTCTGAAGGCAGACTATCTAGGTCCCTTACTGATGTACTGATACATAACCTCCCCTTTCAACAGCTGTAAATGAATGGTAAGTTGTCACCAATAAGCAATTGGTGTGAGACATTCAGTAACATCCATACAGCAAAGCACAAACTTTCTGGCTAGTTTTACTTAAGTAGAAGCTGTATCAGTGAACCTGACAGGTCCAGTGCTTATCAATATTTTATATTGGTAGAGCAGACTTCACCTAGTGATCTCCAGGCAATAATTATTTAGATTTTACAGCCCCATCTGAGCTATGAGTCAGTGCTGACCACCTCTTAAGTTAGGAAAAGCATAGCTTTCTGAAACAAAAAGCAATAAAGGAAGTAAACTTCTAGCCCTTTTAGCTATATACAAAAGTTTAAAAAGGAATTCTTAAAAAGCTCCAAGTCCTGAAGGACATAGAGAGTACTAAAATCCTGTCCTAAGGACAGAGAAAAAAAAGCTTCAAGTCAAAGACTGCAGGGAGGATGTGTTTCCGACTCGATTATCTGAGATTTCTGACATGGCGCATTTTCCACAATAACCTAGATTTTAACCCCTCCACTCCCTGTGGATGAGAGCTAACCTGGTAACTTGCCACCTTACCCTGACGTAGAAGAAACCTACCTTGAATCATGCTTTGAAAAACCACCCTGCCCACCCCAAAAAAAGGATGGGAGAATGTGCCGGTTTTGGCTTGCGTAGAATTAGTCTTCTTCATAGTAGCTAGCATGGGGCTATGTTTTGGACTTGTGCTGGAAACAATGTTGGTAATTCAGGGATGTTTTCACTACTGCTGAGCAGCGCGTACACAGAGCCAAGGCCTTTTCTGCTTCTCACCCCACCCTACCAGTGAGCAGGCTGGGGGGGCACAAGGAGTTGGGAGGGGACACAGCTGGGACAGCTGACCCCAACTGACCAAAAGGGATATCCCATACCATATGACATCATGCTCAACAATAAGTTAGGGGGAAGGTTGGCCAGGGGGCCACTGCTTGGGGACTGGCTGGGCATCAGTCAGTTGGTTGGTAGTGAGCAATTGTTTTCATTTGCATCTGTATTAGGGAGCTGCTTCCCTGTCCCTGTGAAACAGTCCACTCCACTGCCGTCTCTTAAGTCAAGGGCGACAGTTCTTTCCTAGAGGTGTGCAATGCAGAACTTCCCTTACAGCCATTTAACAGCCAGATGTTTAGGACAAGTATCACGTTGTGCTTGTCCTCATGGCGTCCAAGGATCTGACTTTTATAGAAAAAACCTTCAACATGCAGCTGGACAGCACACTTCTATTTTTCTTCTTAGTTAGAAGCAGCTTAAGGAAAGGATTACTGCCAATAAACCAGAAACACTGCAAAATTTGAAATTATAATTCTATACACACTTCTGAAAACCTCTTTGGCTTTCGTCTTTGTGCTCTAAATGGCTCTCAAGGTCTAATTTACTTCAGTGAAACAAATCTGAAAGTGCTAGGAAAAGAGAATCAACTTTCTCTTTAGTTAGAATAAAAATTGTTCAGAAAGAATTCTTGACCTTCATTAATTCCATGGGCAGGCATACAAGCTCCTAGGTGTTAATGAGACTTGCCAGTTTAGGGGGACTGGAGAGTCTAATGAAGTGTCAAGTGAGCCCACTTTGGATTTTCACTATTAGATATTTCCAACAGCAAAGTTTGGCAACGCATCCTAACAATCCCTTCAAGTCCTTTGCCTGGGGACATGGAGCAAATCGTTCTTCTGGACTGGAATTATGTTACTGGCTCTACGTTACTGGCTTGCATGGTCAGTGTGACTTGTAGGAACTAACGTGAGGGGAAAAGCATCCAAATCCTTCCCCAATGTTACTTTTTCCACATCCAAATTCTATTTCATCTTTCCTCAGTTATACAAAACTATCCTCTGTAGCCTATGGCCGTTTCCATTAGGAAAGCGTACAAAAATTACCCCTCCAGAAAGCAAGCTTCCAGATCTACTGAACCTTTAGAACTTGTGTCAGGATCTGCTCTGAATCAACTTCTTGCCTAATCACTTAGTAAGACAAGAGAGTTCACGTTCTTCATAGATTCTAATTCACTGTTAAATGCCTGCAAGGCTTGTTCCTATTCTTGTGCGCGATATTAGGTGCCAGATCAGAAACTCTCAAAATTGGATTCTTCAGGCATGAAGATTTGCTATGGTGAATTCTGCATGTTGTCTTGTTAAGTTTCCCTTCAGAAAAATTTACAGAAGAAAATAAGAGGTCAAGGGTTTCCAAAAAGGAAAGGACTGAAAAGTTAGCCATAATAAAAAATTAATTTGTCTTAATATAAAATTTTAACAAGCCACATAATATTTTCAGGGAAGGAAGTACTTAATGACACCAAGTCTGTAAAAATATCTCAAGTTTTGGATTTCTGAGTCCCAAGGCTGGAAGCTGAGAGTCAGATTAAATGATCACTATATTCTTTTCAAAATTAAATTCCACTGTTTTTAAACATAAAAAGAAAAAAAATGGCATATCAGAAGCAAAGACAGCCTAATATAATTTTATAAGTGACAGGTGAAGCAGAGCCACACTTGACAACTTTATGACCATCTTTGGGCCAAAGTTGCCTTTCTAAAGGAAGAAGGATTTCATTAGCTTTCCCTAAATCAAACCATGATAAAACAAAGACAGTGGCAGTGCAATGGATTAAGACTGCAGAAGTAAGTCTCCCTGTGCATGCATCTCCATTGCCTGCAACATGCTCAGGAAAAAAAATTAAGCAGCCCTTCTCCCCTCTTCCTGCTGCACCACAACACTCCTCATTCAGAGTCATTATGTTCTGGAAGCAAAATCTGCTTTTGCAATACAGCATTTAACCAAGGTGTTAACCAAATAAAAAAATTTAAGACAAACCCAGAAGTCTACTTAGTCACTTTTAAAATGTTCCCTTTTATTTTCATGAAAAATGTGTTTCAATTACCACCACGTAACTGTCATGCTACCAGGGCTACTGATCCTCAGAACTACAGAATATAGCACAGAGAGGATACTACCATCCGTTAACAATTCTCATTTTCTATATGAAAGAAAAACTTCTAAACTTCTCCATCCACACCCGAGGTGGCACTGCTACCACACGCAGTCCTACCGACAGCACCTGGCACGGCCACACATTGAACCCGACACACAGCGAGCATCAAGTCTGCATTAAAATTTTAGGAAAAGCCTTGAGCACTTTCAGCATGTCTGCTAAATCATCCCACAATTCATGCTGCAGCTCCAGCCTTCTCCAGCTGTGGAGCAATTTACCACCCACCTTCCCCAGCACGAGCTCTGTTGTTCTGGCCAACAAGCATGCATAAGACACAGGGTTAGTTTCCATATTTCCTGGAGAAAGTATGTAGGTGATTAGCCTTGTTTACCCTGGTGTGCCTGAATCAAAGCCAACCAGGCACAGAAGCATGCAGGTCATTTTGAGTGCCCTGAGCATCCTCATAGTCTGAAAAACAATGTAGTCCTGAGGGCCTAAACTTGTATTACACAGACAGTTGGTGACATAACCCATTTAGATCAAGACACCCTGTAGAGTCACTCAGGTCTGCTCTCTCACCACTACAGCACTTCTCTGATCTGAAATCAAAGCCGTTTCTCCAAGTGCCAAAACGAGCCCAAACCAGAAAGATCTGGGGCCAAAGGCATCCACAATTCAGACCTACCCAGATAGTGTCGTCTTGTCTGTACTGTTTCCAGTTGCGGCCAGTGTCACTGAACATCAGCGTATAGCTGGTTACCCAGTCTGAGCTCCCGTACCTGCCCTGGGTAGCGACCGCGACAATCTCCACTCTATCTCCCAGATCAACCTGGAGCCACTGCTGCTCATTTGAGTCCAGCGGGGACCAGCCACCAGCTCCTGAAAGAGATTGGATAAAGATAATTTAGATGACAGTTACAGCACAAGAAGTTACACTTAAAGAACCATGTTATTATTTCAGGTCATCACAGAGGATTCTGCTTCCCGAACATACAGCTATTTGTTTGTAGTTTCGTGTTAGGAAATATGCCACATGAGGTGTGCTTCCTTAAGGTTTTCTTAATTAACATAAAGTTCATAAAACTTTTTAGAAATTCAGAATTCCTTAAGGAAATTTATTCTTTGTCAGCTGGACAAATGTTGGTGGGGTTGGCACATCCTCAGTCTCAAAAAAATACCGTATCTATCCCCTCCTCCTTGTACGCTTGTGCAAATCTGGGAATGCTGATTTCTAACCTCTAATTTGCTTTGACATTTTCTTTTTTGCTATGTTTTGAAAGACATGCAAAAATGTTAGTTATCTTGATTTGAGCCCTATTAAGTATTTGAAAGAGTGGTTTAATTACAGGTTGTAAATGCAATTCAGATAATACGTTGTAAAGCTAGAGACGAGTTGCAAATTATCCACTTCTATGATCCACTTCTCCATTCATGAATGGAGATTTCAGAAGTCAGTCACATGGAAGCTGATAGCTTGTAGCTCGTGTTTGTTCTTTAAAAGTAAAGATATCTACTATCCCTTGAATTCTTTTAGAGGTTGGACAGGCCCTTGGTAACACCAAGCCAACACTAAAACACAGAACTGCAACCACAGCTTGAATTTCACCACTTCACTCACAGTAAGTGTGAGCTTATGGTTAAAGGGCAAATCCTTCCAGACTGCAATATACTATGTTCTCTTGCTTTCTTTTACACCCTGAAATTATAGGCTATGTTTATTTTCTTTTAACGTGTTTCTACTTGCTCACATTTATTCTTCATATACACCTAGCATTCACTTCAGCCTTACAAATAAACAAACAATGCAGCTACGAAGAACCCAGAAGCCATTAAAGTATTCAAAGCAGCAATTTTTCAGGCTACCACTGCTTCTGCAACCCATCACCTTGTTCGTTTTGCCATTATTAGTGAAGTTTACAAAAGTACTTCTGTATGATTACAGTGAACACAATCACATTGGGAAGGGAAGGGAGAAATACAGAGTAAAGCATTAACTACAATAACACTTCAGAATATGCGTTTCCAAATAAAAAGCATCACTAAACTTTGGTTATAAATAGCTGGATTTACTTTAATATTTTAATCTTATTAACTGATTTGTCTTAAAGCTGCTCCATGAAGAGTTTATTGAAGTGAACTGAGTTGAAAGATCAATAAATGTGGTTTATATCAAAGAACTCAATTTCAATAACTTTGCCCTTCAAAAAATTTCTTGATTTTTCTGGACCGCATTGTATTTTCTAACTCACAAGTGAAATTCCTTTGTCCAAGAATAGGTGTTAGAATTTCCATTATTAACAGTTCATTAAGATAGGATTTAGTCCTAATTCCTGAAACAGAAGCGTGTTTATTCTGTAACTAGAATTGAGTACCATCGCTGCTCCCCTGGATGACTCTATTCATACCTCTACGAGAACTCTCCAGGGAAAAGTTTGTAACCAAACCAATGCATACTGCTTTCTAGTGCCATGCTTTATTTTACCTTTTTTTATTTTACCTTTTTCAATCACAACAGAAGTAGTCATCATCACTGATTATTTCACCTGCTTTAAATAGAATACTCTTCCCTATGAGCAGGTCATGAAAAACCTTATGAGAATATTAGGAATTTCATCACTCAATTCTTCTCCGACTACTTTACATCTCTCTTAACTCCATACCTATATATAGCTTTTATAAGATTATAGTACTTCCTGTCAAAAATCCTAACAATGTTTCTTCTTCCCCCCAGCCCTTATTTTTTTTATTTTAAATGCCATATAAATAATACTTCTCTCTGGCTTTTAAGATACAAACTATATAACTGTGTTCAAAGACAACAAGCTGCATATTTCTCCTACCTGGAATTGTGACTAATGTACATGGTAGCCAAAGGAAAAGTTCCTTTGGATTGTAATATCCAGTATGTGAAATAGACTCTGAACACAATAGTTGCTGCTTTGTTTACAGTTTTATTCCAGGAACTGGCAGGACACAGAAACTCTGTTCAGAAGTTCTGGCAGGTCTGTCGTACAAAGTTGTTCTCTTTAACACTGCAAAGAGCTTATTCCAGATGTTTTCAGTAAATATTAAAAGAAAGGTGGGCATTTTCATCTTTCCTTTATTGTCTTTCTACAACATAAACAGCAACAACTAGATGGAGGAAAATAACAAATAATTGGTTCGAGAAGTTTCTCATTTAAAAAAAAGAGAAAAAGAAAAAGTCTTTGCTTTCTCTGTTCTAGTTTATACAAAAGTTCTTAAGCCAAGCTTATTACCACAGGTACTTCCCAGTAGTTTGTTAAACATCATAACTAGCATCTACTCTACGTAGTTAATGCTCTCTCCCATCTGCTGCTAGAAGTGGCAGAAAGGTGATATGCTTTCCAGAAAAGCATTTGGCTTTACTATGCACTGATATTTTCCAGTTTGAGCATGGCACAACAGGCTTATATTTTCAAAGTCAGTCAAACAAACGATACCCACTGAATAGAAATTTAGGAGCTCTGTGGTGAGCTTGACCTCTCAAATCACAGATGACACAGCAACTTTGAACTGCATCTCTCTTCACATGAGCACATTTGTCTGCTGGGAATGTCACTCTTTAGATGCAAGCACTCCATGACACAGAAGTGACACCTGCTCATAGCATCACCTCTCCAGAAGCTGGTCTTGAAAGAGAGATGCTATCAGTTACAGACTATGTCTTTACAGAACAGCAGCTGCTTCATACACCTTTTCCCATGGGGGAAAAAAACCACTGTATTTCCCTCTCCCAAACCTTCCATCATTACCATTTCCACAGACGGACAGTAATTCTACTGACTTGTAAGAATAGCAGTTAAAATCCCTGCAACAGCAAAGCTGCATTGGCTGCGTGACTGAGGGCAGAACTACAGGTTTTCCCATTGGGCCTCTCACTTCTGCTAGTAAAGCAAACACATAACTTCTGCTTACTTTTGTGGGTATCCCAAATCCTCACCAAATACTGCTGAGTGCCAAAAATCAATAAAATGTTCTTTTTCCTCCATATCTGCTCTGTTATACAAAGCAGGTGGCACAAGGGATACTGGCATCTTTTTCCAGCAAAGCCTGTGCACATTTCTTTCATGCACATCATTCCTTATACAGTGTCAACACCACACCCTATGCTTTAGGTAGCAAAAAAGCATATCCAAGGTGCAGCAACTCTTTTACAGCCATTTACTCCTCGACCCACCGGAAATGTTCACGCTGGGGAACGTTTGTCAGAGCAGGCCCAAGGCAAGAGACAAGAATATAGGATGTGAAGGGTCTAATAGGCTACAAGGGCTACTAAAGAGAGAATATTTACAGGACATCAACTCCTTTGAACAGATATAAGCATAACCCTGACACTGTTTTTCTGCAGTCAAGCACAAGGAAATTGAAGAGGACGATGCACCTTTTGTTAATAGTGTGGCATAAACTTAAAACAGACAAAAAGTGGCTCTGATTAGACCCACGAGATCTGTACATTTGTTTTCCGGTAATCTGGAAAGTATGATGTATGAAGATGCCACATTGCCTCTCACAAGAAAGAGAGGATGCTCAATAAAGTCAACACGTTCGGCGCTTTACAACATCATGTCTGAGGGGCATACAATTTCACCATTCTGCCCACCAGATTCCCACTGGCATTGACAGGATTCCTTGCATTGCGCTGCACTGTCATTCTTCACAGTTCACACATTTCACATTTTCTGTGGATCATTTCAAGGGAGAGGTTCAACATGGTATGGAGACAAAGCCCTAGTAGAGAGAGTACCACAGGAATCTGATATCTTGCTCATTCTCCATGGCAACAAATCATAATGCTAGGAGTATGATGAGAACAACCATCAGAAGGTTTCTCAGTTGGAGACCCATATGACCCCAAGAAATACGATCAAATACTTTTTTCTTTTTCAGATCATTTGTAGATTTTGCTGTAATTGTTCCAAAAATTACATTTAAGCCCATTGTTATGCAGTCAATGCTCCCTGATGTTCCACAGGGCTGCTCAGGATGCCCATAGATACTTGTAGTTTATTAATACAAAGCAAAGGGAATGCTTGTTTCCACCCTACAGTGCCTTACAAACAGCTCAACTGGCTTTATGTGTTACAAACTCTTGGATTTCCTGCTGCAACTAAGTGCTTCCCTGCTGCAGAATTTTACTTTAATGCCCAGATCAAACACTTCCTGGCCATAAAACAAATTATTTCTGACATTATATATGTTTTATATTCACATACATAATTGCCTATACAGACTACTCAGGCTGAGAGGTAATAGAGAACTGAAAAACCTTAGTTGATACAGTCATATTGTAGCAAATTTCTTATTCTTTTTCATCATTTATTTAATGTAAACAAAAAAAATGCTTAATCCCTCTCATGGGTAAGTAATATGTTTCATACCTTAGAATTATACTAACTGCTTTACTATTACCAGTACAGATTTATCAGCATTTTAATTGAGCACTTTCAGCAGTTCACACAAAGTTTTACTCATGGGTAGTTTGTGTGCTTTTTTTTTTTTTTTTAATGGCACATTTCACTGCTGCAGGCCTTTTTAAACAACAGCCTTTCAGTTATTGTTATCTATTACTGAATCAACTTGATAAATTAGAACTTTCTATTGATGTAGGTCTGGGCTGTATTTTATAAAATTCATCTTCACCTGTTGCATTCATATTTACATTACACTTGCAGCACTGTCTTATCAATTACAAACAAAGCTAAGCCAGCTCATCAAAACACTCCAACATTTTCAGAAAGTATTCATGAACAAGGACTATGCCATGGCTATTTCTTGTGAAGATATCTATTGTTTGCATTCAAGTGCCAGCCAAAGAAAGTTCCTTCAGCCACCGTCCACCGCTGCTTGTTCCTCTAACCCAAGATGAAGTACCCACATGAATTCTGCTGGCACTACATCTGTGCATTTCTACAAGTCTGTACGACAAAAGAATTAAGCAAGGTAGAGTTTAGCTTCTAGGTCCCCGTGTTGGGCTTAGCTCATCAGTTGTCACATAAGCCTTCAAAACATGAAATAAAAGTTGCTGAAACAACTTCCTTGCTTAGGGCTCGTTTTCAATACTCTGCCTTCCTGTTCCCACGTTTTGTGCCAAAGCACAGCACGGACCTTACCAATGCGATACTGTATGTCTGATACTGTATGTCTAAAAATATAGAGCACCTTACCCCCACTACATGGCAAAACTACTTTAGCACAGCTAAATAAGACCTATTTCATTTTCTGCCCTTAAATTGCAATCATTGTCAATTTATTTTAGATATTGTTAATATCACTTTAAAACACAGCCAGAGCTTGATTCACAATAAAACTGACTTTGAAGCTCTTCCTCTTTTCTGCAGATAACATTACATCATTAGAGCCATTTACAAAATCACATAAGCACACCTATTCACTGTCCCAGGTAGCAGTTGGAAACAAAGGCAGGGCAAACTCAAATATCATGCTCAATGTTCAGAACTTCATGTTGAGCAACTACCATATGACCTTTTACTTGCAGAGGAACTCTGGTAAAGGAGTTTAAATACGATATAGTAACTCCCATCTAACATTTCTCTAAGGACCTAGCAACTTATTATTAGTGCCAAGCATCTGTGAGAGAGTCCTTTACTGTCTTTTTATAGATTTATCAAATGATGTTTGATCAAAACAGATATTTCAGAGATTAAGTACGAAAATTCTCATTTATTTTCAATTAGAATCTCTTGTTGTAGTATACTTTCTAGTGTTTCTTATAATGAAATTCATGTGATAATGCAGGGCTTTACTCTTTTAGAGGCTCCAACTTGAGAATAAGACAGGAGCCAACAACCCAAATTTGCAACATGGTGTCAAATGATGTCCTAGATACTGTCAATTTCTCTTTTCTGGTAAAAAGTTTGATCCTAATAAATTCACCTTGAGTGTGAACTCATTGTCTGGGCCTCAAACATTCCTCATTGCAAATGTCTGCCAAGGTTTTTTGATTCATTTTCACTATTTCTGCAGAGTTGTGTAATCACTGAATTCTACTAGAACTTGAAAATCTAGCTGCTACTAGCTTTAACAAAACTCCTGCATTTTAGAATAGAGCCTCAAGCCTAACGACCTTCAACCTCGAAAGATTATGGCAACCCTTCAAAAGCAAAAAGACTATCTGAACTTCCTTCAGGACGTTTATACAACAGAAGTGGAGAGCTTCAAATTTAGTAGAAGTTTTCTGTAATAAAGGAAGGAATTGCTCCTAAATAGAGCTCTCATAGAAGCATAAATTAACAGCTCTATTCAACTCAGCTCTGAATGTACTGCATACAAAGAGCTTAAAAAGTTATTCTTTGTAAATGTGATTAAAAAGAATAGTTTAGGCATTTCATACTGCAACCTTACCATCTCGCCTGTTGAGCTTTGCAAAGCTGGGACTGTGAGTACCGAAGAGCTCAGAGGAACTGGTAAGGGCTGTTGAAGGTAAGGGCGATACCAATGCATCATCACAATTATCTAAAAAAAAGCAAAAAACACACAGAGGTCATCACATGAGCAACAAATATGCCAGTTTGTGCTGTCTCAGGGTGGTGTTTGTTTCTACTTAGTACACAGAGCTGGGAGAAATAGCACACTTGTGCTTGAATTCACATGCGAGACAAAGTTACCCTCCAGAACGACAGTCTAGTGGGATGGCAAGTGGATAGGAGCTGCTGTTAAGACATGAAATACTTGAAAAGCTGGAAAATATTTTCCTTTCCGTGAATGAAATTTGATGATCTACCCTCTAGTTAATGACTCTCATTGCAAAAGCCACTGGAAGAATGTAGTAACGCCCCGGCAGACTTTAGAGAACACCCCAGCTGTTGTGTTCAGTAAAGTGTCTCCACAGAGCAGATACATAATGTAGGGCTTACAACTTCATACTTCTGTACAGTAGTGACACACAGGGATATGCCACCTGGCCTTTTGCAACATATAAAAGCGTGTCCTCTGCTTCACACAAGTCCTGTGTTGCATTGTGATTACAAAACCTGAACACTTCATTTCATCCACAAGCTCACACACATATACATGGCCAAATCAGTTTTGGTTGCTTAAATGAGCAGTCTACTATGTCTTTCCCCTCTTAATTTCACATCCTCATCTGAGGACAGATGGGCTAGGCTAACAAATAGAATTCTTGAGCCTATAATGTTTGAATAAGGATGGAACTGGGTAAAGTAAGTTTGCTCATTACAATGCTGTCATATACACACTCAAGAACAGAGTGCAGGGTTTCAGTAGGCAATAAAAATAATAATAAAACCCTCATTTTTAATTGAATCTCCCATGGAGCAAACATGAATCTAATTACTGGAAAAGTCCTGCAGGTTAGCAGGATCTCAGGCACCACAGCGCTCTCACACTCACAGAGCAAATACACAAGTTGCAAGGACAGAGGTTGGGGAGGAAGTAATGCATTAATGAGCTTTCAGGGCTACAAAAGACAAGGAATAAGAGTTATATATATATATAACTTTTTCTATATAGTTATATATAGTTATATATAGTTATGACAGCAAATTTAGACTATTCCAAAACTGGGTGATGCCCTTCTCATAGTGAGCCAGATTACATAAAATATTTCTCATCTTTCTACAACGATGTGGTAGGTTGACCTTGGCGGGACACCAGGTGCCCACCAAAGCTGCTCTGTCACTCCCCCTCCTCAGTTGGACAGGGGAGAGAAAATATAAAAGGCTTGTAAGTCAAGATAAGGACAAGGGATAGATCACTGAACAGTTACCATCATGGGCAAAACAGACTTGACCTGGGGAAAATTAATTTAGAAACAAAATAAAATCTTCAAACACCTTCCCCCCACCCATCCCTTCTTCCCAGGCACACCTTTACTCCCGATTTCTTTACCAACTCCCCCTGAGTGGCACAGGGGGACGGGGAATGGGGGTGATGGTCAGTTCATCACACGCTGTCTCTGCCGCTCTTTCCTCCTCAGGGGCAGGACTCCTCACTCTTCCCCTACTCCAGCCTGGGGTCCCTCCCACAGGAGACAGTCCTCCTCAAACTTCTCCAACGTGGGTCCTTCCCACGGGCCACAGTTCTACACGAACTGCTCCAGCATGGGTCCCTCCCACGGGCTGCAGTCCCTCAGGCACAGACTGCTCCAGCGTGGGTCCCCCACGGGGTCACAAGTCCTGACAGCAAACCTGCTCCGGCCTGGGCTCCTCTCTCCACGGGGCCACAGCTCCTGCCAGGAGCCTGCTCCAGCACGGGCT
>JAVKLA010000001.1:38797235-38809172 GCA_034782735.1 Sagittarius serpentarius
TACTCCATATATTAAACCATGGATTAAAAAAAAAAAAAAAAAAAAAAACCAAAAACCCACCACCCCAGAACAGCATTTGCCTTAAAATACTGTAATACCTACAATTAAGACAACACTGAATTTGCAGAAAAAAATTAATACATCTGCACCCATCAGCAAGGCTGCCAGGCTCATTATTAGAAGAAAAACACAAAAATGATCAGAGGCAGCTGGACTGAGTTCAGTATAGGCATTCACCAACATAAAATTAAAATGCAGAGGGGGTAAGGCATATTTTTTGCTGATGTTACTCAGTGTTAAGATTGTTCAGAAATTCATTGGTGAAGCAGTTCTTCCAAGTTGTCTAAATACAATTTTTTAAATTGGAAAGTAAATAGCTGTTTCAATGAGAATAAGGTTTATTGGGGGGGGGTGGTGGGGGAACGACCCAACAAAAAAAATCAGTAGAGAAATAAAGAAAAGCTTTCTGCACAACAGCAGCAGCAAATAGGTTACCATGCTGACTGAAACATGAAAACCTATTTGGGAAAACACAAGAGCTTGGGGGGGGGGACTGGGGTGTGTGTGGAGTTGACCATCTCAGGTAACTGACAACACTGGAGAAAAAAATCCGTTTTCTAGTCTAATTCAGAAATAGAATAGCTTCAGCAATCTAAGTAGAGCCATGCCACCTTCTACCACCTGATATTCAGCCCAACAAGACAGAAATACAGTTCTGACTACTTCTCCAAACTGGATGAGTCTTTCACACAGACAGACAGCTATGCTATTCCCCACACCTAGAGTGACCTTCAAATTCAGCATGCTTGCAGCAGCACCGCTGCAAACTTCAGTGTAACATCTCAATACCAACTGCTTATCACCATCACACCTGTGACCACAGACACACAAGCTCAGACCCTTAGGTGAGGACTCCTGTTACCTTCCTCTGCCTTTGCGGAAGTGCACAGTGTTAGCACGGGTACCTTCGAGAACAAAAACCAAGAATCTGATTCCCATGGTGGGTTTCCTTTTTGAGGATTCCCACTCGACTCCAATTTCCACGAGTTCAGGAACGAATGTAAAAAGGGAAGTTACGGGAGAATTAGCCCTTTATAAATTCTTGTCTCTTTCTGCTTTCCCAGAACAGTACTACAGTTCACATACTCTCAGGTTCTTTGCAGTGCAACAGTTTCCCCCCACCTTGGACCAAGACCCATGAGTATCTGCATCAGTGTGATGCCCCATTCCCATTCTCTCTCTTTTTAATCCAACCACCACTTCAAAAGGGCAATGAAGCTGAGCAACCTTCAACACGTGGGAAACTCAATCAGGCCTCAGCTTTCTCAAACAAGATTTTTCTGCTCTGGTTTTCCTATGGACCTCTATGAAATGGGCTCATTTATACAGGCAGTCATTGCAAAGGCTTTCAGACAATGCTGTATCTTTGTCTGGTAAGGTTATTCCGTGCACATCTAAGTTTACAGCTGCTATCTCTAAGCAAACAGCAGAAGCAGCTAGAAAGGTGTGGAATGCTGATGAATTTCACAGGCATATCCAGGTAACAATGTACAACAATTTAAAAGCCATCGGTAACCAAAATGTTGTCCCTTGAATTTTCAAATCAATCAGGGTCAAGTGAATCCAATTTTTTTTTTTTCCCTCTGAATCTTCGCTGAGCTTATGGATAAAACTGATTAAAGGGAAAAAAATACACAGCCCAGGGTTCACTAAATGTTTTCTGTTTGGAAGGCAAGCTCTTCAAATTGTGTTACATACAGGATGGCATACTGAAAAGCAATTATAACTCTGAGAATTGCAGTGCATCCCATAAGGCTGAGAATGTTCAATTTGCAGGCTATGAGCAAGGATTAACAGAGATGAAGCTAGTAGTAAGTGTCCATGTACCACTGCATTTAAATGTAATGTCATTTCAAGGGATGATAAGTAATCATTTCATGTCTCAATAACCTCCAACAAAAATGCCTTATTTAGCCCCAAACCACCAATTTTTAAGACTCTTCTATGCAAGGTAATGGTTTAGATAAGGGACTGGATTGAAAAAAGTTTAAAAATTCCCATTCTTAAGAAAGGTGAATGCAGCTTTGATGTCAGTTTAAAGATGAAAATATTGTCAGGCGTTTCTTAGGGCATCATGTTCTCTCTTCATCAGTCACAGTGTCATTTTTAGTGCCACAGGAGAAGAAAACCTATAGATCTCTTAGATCTAACATGTCAAATAAGCAAGAGAGTTTATGCACAAATGTTGATTTTTCTCTCTAACTAACCATGATTATTTTGGGAATCAGTATCGAGACCTTCATGTTATAGCCTTTGCTACAATCTTATGCTATGTTGGGCTCCAATACTGTGCTCTGAACAAGAACTGTGGCACTAAATGATAATGGTCCTTAGCCTTCACATCTATACAGTTCTGGCCCATGACTTTAGACTCTCCAGCACCTCTGAATTTTGTAATTCATTTCACTGAATTTTCTTGTAAGTGGAAGATATTTCCTGACCCTCTGAGAAACTTTCATCACCCACTGGCATTACACAAGTATACTAGAAGATGTTGGCAAACACAAGGACAGAGGACTTCCCAGAAAGAAGTCAGAAGACTGGGGCACACTGTGAGGGTGATGGCAGCATCACCTTTCCCAGTGATGCCCTATTCATTGCCCTCAAATACAATCCTAGAGCTGTTCAAAAGGATGGGCTTGTGGTTCAGATACTGAACGGGTAAAGATTTTTAATTATCAGTTCAGTCACAGACCCATTCAGGATTTGAGCCTTGCTGAGGGTAGCTTTTAAAATGTGTTATTTCCTGCCCTCATTGGTCAGGACAGCAACAGTTGGAGGAAAAGGTGTTTCTCACTCTCATAGCAAGCAAGGGTGAAAGCTATGCAGCCACTCGAGAGTACAGAGGACAAGCTGAGGACTGCAGATGAAAATGCAGAGCTACTCAGGACCCACAGGGACTACCAAAACTTGAACTTTATTTGCATGCAGAAACAGTATCCTTCTCAGTCAATACTGAAGATGTTTTAGAGAACAGATATGCCAAAAAAAGATCCATTAAAAGAGAAGATTATTTATATTATCTGTTATTAACAAATTCATCATACATGTTCCCTTCATCTACATTGGCGATGCTTTTTAATTCAGTATTCAGGAAAATCTGTATGAACCCTGGAATACCTTTGACAATCCCAAAGAACGGTATTCTTTAGTGAAAATCTTAAAAGCCAGCTAGAGTGGTGGTGTCAAGGCTTCACTTGTCACACCTGGTTAGTGACTCACTTTCTAGTCCTGTTCAAAATCAACTAGAAGTTTCACATGCAAAGATACAGACTTGATACAAACACAAACCTACCTAGTGTTTTCTGCACCAAAGATTTTCAAAGAGATCACCAGTAGCCCTCCTTGATTTAACACAATACAGGAGGACTGGAAAGTGGCGGAGAAAACTAACCTCTGCAAGTACAGTATAATAGAAAAGAAGGGAAAAGGACATAACCAGAACATAGCAGGACTGTTTAGTCTATGGTTTTGCAAAATTTTTTCTGCGACAAGCTCAAACATTAACAGAATTAAGAGGTAAAATACGCTAAGGTTTGCAGTGGGATTAAATAAAACCAGGCATTCTTCATTTTAAAAAACAGTGAAAATTCAAGCAACTAAAAAAAACAAAAAGAGGAAATTCAACAAGATGGCAATTTCAATTTAAAGTTTTGATTAACGTTCCAGTTTAGAAGCCAGCAGAACTCCAGCAGTCAGCTACCTTTTATTTTGTCTGAAGAGGCCATTTTTCACCCAACAAGGAAAAAAGTTCACCTTCTATCAGTAGTCCTCCTTGTGACAAACTTTGTATATGGAAAATAGGAACCAAAAAACCTATGTTCCACTGCCCCCTGTCAAAAATAGTATACAAAACAGAGCCATCTTTGCAAAGTCACTGTAAGGAGCCTTTATAGATACAACTGTCAGACATGGAACAATTTGGGTAATAACTTTATTTTCAGATATGACAACACCCCCTAATTGCTTTTCACTTTATTTAGACAGATCTTAGTTCTTCAATAATGAATTACTAGCTCAAATGTTTTCACATATAGTTGTGGCTCAATCCAGGCATGCTTCCTTAAAAATAAAGAAACTGCATGTATTATGGTAATAATCTTTTAAACACAGAGGAAAGCCAGGTGTGTTTTTTCTTACTCTCTAAGCCAAATTCAGATGCCACTTAGATTTCTGCTAGTTCACATCCCATTTTAATACACAAACTCCCACAGGTCTTCTCTCTTCAACAAAGCAATTAATAAAGCATGGCTCAAGCCATTAAAGGTTTGTTTTATGCCCCCTCAATCCCTTGAGATAAATAGGAACTGATGTTTATTTTGAGCCTTTTGAAATCTGAATCATTTCTGCAGAGTCCTGCAGCCCTGAAACTAAAATCTAATTACTTGCAAGTGTTTGCAGATATAAGTATACATTCAAACTCACTCCCCTATGTGGCAAGCTTTTTAAAGATCAAAGAGTTACCTCTAGCCTTGAGGCTCCTTGTTTGAAAATGCACGTTAACATTTAATGGTGTCACACACCAAAGCCCTGCACGTTGCTTTGAAAACATACCCCTCAATGGCAGAAGTAACTTTATTCACTGCTAGCACTCAAAGGGACCAGGAATACGTCTTCAGAAGATCCATGGCCAAGGCCTCCCCCAGGAAACGCAAAGCCCAGTTGTCTCAAGCAGATATTTGCAGCAACCTAACTCAGTACATCAGCCCAATGAAAAGGCATGAGCGATCCATTCCCTTCAATTTTGCCCTGAAGAAGTCAACTATCAGCTGTTATTCCTTTTCTTGCCATTGAACAGAATCACTTGTGAAACTCAGAATCAAAGAATGGTTGAGGTTGGGAGGAACCCCAGAGGTCATCTTGTCCAGTCCCCCTCCCTACCGCAGATTGCCCGGGACCATGTCCTGACTCATGCTGGTAAGGCTTTTCCCTAACCCTTAGGGGCAGAGAAGCAAGCTCCACTTTGTAGGTTCATTAAGTCTGTCCTATCTTACAACAGAACACAACATTCAGGAATAAAGAAGCTTTTACAGTGTCCTGATGAGCTGTAGCCTGGAGAAACTCTATGAAAAGCTACCTTCTGCATCCTACTAAGCTGCATGGAAGTGGGAAAGCTTCAGATAAATTAATTCTCCAGGACAGAATAAAATTTTAATATGATAATAACATCTCAAAATTTTTGTTTATATGATAATGCAGAACATTAGTCTAAAGAGATGATGATATGGAATTTGTCACGTGTCTTTGGGGAAGGGTTAAGGAAGGCAGATCATTTTCTTCTCCATCTGTATTCTTCCTACTTGTTTTCCTATTTTCTTGAAGAAAAAAGTTCCAAATCAGCACACTATGTAACAGTTTATATTTAGGTGTTTCTTTGGGTAGGGTTGTTCAGAGATACATCTAAAATATGGAAAGAGTCAGGAATATGCTTGAATAACAATGGGGGGGTGTTGTTTTGTTTTTTTTACAATTTTGAAAGTCCTTGAGGTTAAAAAAAAATGTCAGTTAATTCTAAAGCATATTTCTCTGCTACACTAATTTTTAATTGTATGAAACCTGTGTTACCCAAAAGATGCTGAGGTTGGACCACATATTATTAGAGACCATACAAGATATCACACTGGCTTTTGCTACTTTTCAAATTGCTCCTTTCACCTACATTGGTAATAAAGAGAATAATGAGGGAAAGTTGTCAAAGCCCCTCCCAGCAAACCCATGAAGCTCCAGAATGACCTGAGCAGTCCCTGTCACACACTCATCCCTGGAAGGTTAAGTGGATTTTGATGAAGCCATCAGCTTCAGCCACAAAAAGATTGAGCCAATGCCAAATGATGTCAAAGGGATTTTTTTTTTTTCCCCTCCATTAGCTTCAATGGGCTCTGAATAAAACCCAGTGGGCTCAAGCGTGCCTACTAATTATAAAGGGAATTAGAATCCCAGTAAATCGTTCCAACTATGGACACTTGAAACCACAATGCCAGAAGGAAATTACATGATCCCCTGCCTATCACTGAATTCATGCCAAAACTGTGATAATGTCTCAGAATTTAGGAATACCACCTCAGGCAATGCAAACCAACACCTAGTACACCAGATTAATTCCTGTCCCCTTGAATTCCAGAGCAATAATTCCTCATAAATCTAAGTGATTTTTTATGTACTCACAAACCCCCTAAATAGCCTCTCTCACTCTCAAAGGTGATCTACTTTTTGCAAAAAGATTTCAAAAGTTCATTGGTATAAAGCAGAGACTGATTCAAAAGGACATGACACTATCTCTTATGAATAAGAACTATCAAGTGAGAAAGGTCTATACAGCCATATATAATCTTGTTTTTTAAATAAAGCTAGGCCAGTTTGCTAACCATATTTACAGCACAGTGACTGACAAGCTGTTGCCGTACAGAATTTCCCATTGAAGCATTCTTTAAATGTTAGTCACCGACATGACACTACTTAGCGGTTTAGTTATTAACTGGAGAATGCCCATAGCATTTTGTCATTGTCCTGGCTAATCCTTACATATGATCAGAGTCACAGTATTTCATTTTTGTTTCTTGTCTGCGCAAGTGTTTTCAGAAGTCCACATCCCTGTGACATTTGCAGATACTCTCTGCAGACAGTTGTCCTAGCAGGACTACACACAGTAATGTCTGTGGGCAGCACATACGAAATCATGACAAGCCTAGTTAAATGAACCAAAGCAAGTCCAGGCTTGTTTGTTAATCAAGAAACATTCAGCAGTCCTAACTGAAGTAGGGACCATGCAGGGTAGGAAATGCATACAGCAAGAGACCACTATGGAATGGTGCTTTATATAACAAAACACGTGCCTTCCCTCACTCTGGCAGGGCACGTTACTTCATCTCTGCCCTGCAAACATGGAAATGAGACAGGAGGCAAGGTCACACAGAAATCCCTTGGCATAAGTGGGAACTGAACAACCCTCTGGAGCCCCCCAACACCAAGCAGCTCTGCTCCCATTACTCCTTTTTCTTGTTCTCACAGAACCACAAGAAAAAGTCAGTTAAAACTCAAATGCATGAAAAGTGCTAGAATTGAGTCTGCAAAAAGGACAGGGAAATTAAAGGAGAAAATTAAGAATACAGGCATTAGGAGGGTTGAATAGGACAAGTACAATGTGAAGAGGACAAGCCAGAACAGTTATAACCTTCCATGTTTAAAACAGTTCAGATCTGTTAGTATAGTATTTGAATGAAGCAAAATGGAGTGCTATGAGGATGGCAGAGTAGAAGCTAATTTAGGTACATGTCTGGAACTTAGGTTGATTAGGTCATTCACAGCCTGAAGCTTTCTGGCCATAATAAAGCCTATTCCAAACCATCCCTGCTGTGTCTCGCTTCTGTTTATTTGACTAGTTCTGTTCAAGGTCCAGATTTGGCAGAGCCTCTGTTCCCCCCAATGTGCATTTCATTTCCAACCATCTGCTGAAGACTCAGAGCCTCCTCTCTGAAATTTGAAAGATTTAATGACAATTAGCTTGAAAATACTTTTTAATTTTATTAACAGATTGTAGAATCAAGAAAATTCACAGGGGAAAAATGAATTAAATAGCCCTGCCTTTCCCCATCACTAGACCTGCCTACCAAGCAGTACATACAAAGCACACATGGGCAGCTGCAAAGCACTTTGAATTCAGAGCTATGACATTAATCCTGTAAGAACAATCATGATGCCCAACTTGTGCTATGGTATAACTTTACTGACTCGAATAAGACCTTGTGGAGATGCACTAAGCCATATGCAAGTCATTCAACAGAATCTTGTTATTTGGTGTCAAGTCCCCTACCGCTGGCCCAATCTGCCAGTTCCCTAACCCCTCCCCAAATATCAAATTCAGTAAGTATTACAGGAAAGCATGTTCTCATGTTACTGAGAAGTTCAAGTTAAATAAGAGTTCATCTGAAAGTTTCATCACTACACAACAGATGTACAATATGGGACAACTTCCACACTTTGAATCATTTTTACTTTCTTAAAAAACAAGCCACTCATTAAGTTTCCTTGTTTCAAGATATCCATAAATTCATGACATTTCCATAAGAGTCAAAGGCGCTTTGCTTTCATTTCTTGGAAATGACACTTTTTTTTAATACGCATTGCCACTGCGCACACTCTATCTCTGCTTCATAGTAATTCATGTCACTGGCAACCTTTAGAAACTTGACTCATACTATTAATGTAGTAAAACAAGGCAGACATGTAATTATACCCTGAAAATAAAATCTCAGACATCAATTGGATTAGTTGCACCTGTCAAAACTACAGGTGGTCAGATACGTCTCAAGAACACCTATCTACTTAAGAGTACATGTCCAACTACTTACATTTCTTGCAAAGGAGAAATTACCTCTTTTTTTTTTACATTATGAAGCCAAAATATTTTATTTTTTCCAGCTGGAAGAGGCATCAGGTCTTTCCTTTGGCAAGCTCGTACCCAACTCCGCCTTACGGACACAATGGAGAGGTATAGCTCCAGTTCATGGCCAGATTTGTTTATGACTCGGATTCCACTGTGTACTCCATGTGCCCAAGCCACTCGTTCTGCACAGGACCATCCACATCAGTGCGGCTCAAGTCTGCTCTCAAAACTCGCTTCTCCATAAAAACCATATAGGCCAGGACTCCTGAGCTAGAGTTGGAGGAGAGGCAGCACTTCAGAAAACTTGGTATACAGAAACAATCCAGAGTACTTTGGGAGGTCTGTTTGCTTTCCAGCCCTCTGAATTATGCCATCTGGAAACCTTTAGCTTCAATGGGCTGAGGATAGAAGTCAAAAGGCAAGTTACCTGTGTTCAAACAAGGTACATTTTTCAGAAACAAGGCACAGAGTCTTGCACGCACCCCCACTTCCCACGAAGAAGCATTTGTGCAGTGTCCCTTACCGAAAGCGCAACTTGATTACTTCTGGAAGCATAGAGGGAGGAGGTTGGATTTTGGAGCTAGTGGAAAAGTAATAGCTAATAAGCCAAGCAACTGCAGCATGAAAATATGACAGGTGCAAAATTAGCTTCTGTATTGCTACGCCAACTAGAGTATGCTTACTCATTCATAATTAAGCTTTTCACACCTTATGTAGTCCAAACTGATTTCTGGCAATGTTTGCTATCATAACACTTCTCTTAATAGCAGAGACCTCAGTAAGAAAAAGTGCCTTCTGATCACACAAGTAGGGACTAGGTCTCCAAGTCCTGCTTTCATATTTTATATTATTGCCTAACCACTAGTAAACAGTTTTGGGTTTAGCCTCTTCCTTTAACTAAGTAGCATTCCATAGCTCAGCAAATACCCCATAAATACAGGTAATTTGGACAGGTTAACTAGTTCTCAGAATAAAAACAGTTTTAAAAGTATAAAACTTCCATTTCCAATCTTGCAAATCATTCTTTCCCAATACATTCAATAATTTTTTTACATGCAATCTCAGTAGCATTTAGTTTAAAAAAACTCAAATATTGTTACACTTTCCTATCAACTTGGCATGTGAAATAAACTGTACTTACCTCTCTATAATTCAACAGACTGGCTACTGAGAAAACTCTGATCAACAACTAGGATGGAAAAGTATTGCAGTAAACTAGAAGTACCCAACACACTTGTCCTAACAAACTTGAATATATCTATCTGCATTCCCCTCCTGGGGGAAGAGACCTGAATATGCGTGTAGTTGAATATCCATGGATATTCTAGAAGGAATTTCCACTTGAGGAACATACTTTAAACAAATAGCACCATAGAAAAAAAATTTTTTTGATTTCTCATTTTAAAAGCTTATGCTGGAAACCTGAATTATTTTCATGCTGCTCTAACGGACCTGCCATTTATATGTCTGATGCAAGTAAAAGTTACATTTCTCATTTCATCATCTGATTCGAACAAACTATGGACTGGAATCTATGTTTAGCTCAGACCTGGAACAACCTGGCACTCCACAAAATGAAGTTTGATTTTTAAACATGACGTTTTTCTTTTTGTGAAACTTCCAAAGCAATATTATTTGTGTTGTTCTTACAAGTTCTCCAGGACTGGGCCATGTTTAACTCTTACTAGTTTCTTATTATTTCTTATCTTTAATACTTGAAGATGCTTGTTTCTGTTCTTGATGGCTGTTAACATTTATAGTCAACAGCCTTCATCTCTTTTTTGCATTAAATCACAGCTCCCACCCACTAACCTCTGGGATCCAAAGATCATTTACATCATGTTGTCCTGAAGCCCTTTATGGTCCAGCCACACCTCAGCATGCTCTCTGGTGAGAGATCACAGCCTGCAGAGCAGGTCCTACCCAAGAGCTCCTTCCTCCCTTCTTTCCAAAGGATCAGGGAACAGCTGCCTTCACAGTGAAAGCTTCTCAGACAAGCCGAAGGCCCCCCAAGCCTGAAGAAAGCCCTGCCACTACTGCTTCTGGCTCATCCCTTCCTCCCTTTTGGAAAGCAGCAGTAGAAGTGCCTTGCGTGGTGCTGTACAGCAAGGTACCTTTACTGCCACTAGAAATCAGCTATTAGTGATGGACAAGCCCATGACGTAACCACTTTCAGGACATCCAGATGTGCCTCTACAATGTGACATTGCAGGGCAGTGAGACCTCTCTCTCTGTGAGAACATGCTCCAAGCCACTGCTCATTTGCTTTATCTTCTAGTTCTCTACTCTTTCACTCCCTGGTTTTTGCTAGTCTGGCTAGAAAATGGACCATCACATAACAACCCAAGGAAGTCTGACTTTAGGCTATTCCTTCATGATTTTGCAGATGATTTCATCAACATGCAAAGGAAGAGAATCACAGGTCTCTGATTTGCTGAACTAGATCCACCAAATGCTGCCACTGACTTTTTCCACCAAGGTATTTCACTGTAGGCTTCGTTTCATTACCAATTCAAAAGACACAAATGTAAATCCCAGAGGATTCATTTATACTTGGGATTAGTCCCAGCAGGCTATTAGTTGTGGGTGGTATAGAAAGAAACTTCTAGTAATGCATCTCACACAGTCTCACTGCATAGCTAGATCTATACATTTCCGAGGCTTGAAGGGACTGTTACACTACCTTGTTTAACCTCCAGCGTAACTCAGGCTTTACAACTCCGCATAGCCATTCTTGCACCAAACACAACAGACTGTTGTCAGGTAAAGTGCTGGAAAACTTATTTGAGGTTTGGGGTGGTTTTGGGTTTTTTGGTTTGTTTGTTTTGGGTTTGTGTTTTTTTTTTTTTTTTCTTTTAAATGAGTATAGATGCTTTTTCACAGAGAAGAGCAAACTACAAAAAAGATGAAAGAACTTACAGTATTTTTTAAAAATGCACGAGGAACTTTTTTTAACATGCAATCTTGTGCTTCCTTCCTGCACTGTGAATTACTGTAATCCAACCATTATTTTCATCTCTGAACATTTGCAGGGTCAGCACTGCCTATATCCAGCTCCCCAAAGGCAATTCTGAAAATGTTCCTTCCTGCACTTTTCCTGCATAAGAACCCTAACAAAGGTATTATTTAAAGATCCCTCCAAGCTGCTGAATGACATTGCTATGTAAATGAGAAAAAGTAAAGCTGTGCTGATAAGATGACAAGGAAAAAAAAAAAAATGAACACAGGCTCCTGTGCGTGATTTAGCCCTTTACATTTTTCCTGGGAAGAGCAAATGCACTCCCTATGAACCTCATTACTCCTCTTTGATACAATCCATATCAGTCAAGATCTCCAAACACTGACACTTCTGTGTCGCATTGCAGACTCTGGACTACTGCTGCTAAACAGCCAGGAAAAAGGGACATGGAGAGACAGATCAAGTTAAAGATTTTTAATATTAAAATTAAGCTGATATTATATTTGGTTACTGGGGGGGGGGGGGGGGGGGGCGG
>JAVKLA010000001.1:38813284-38837091 GCA_034782735.1 Sagittarius serpentarius
TGCCCCTCCAGCCTTCTTGCTGGCTGGGCACGAGAAGCTGAAAAGTCCTTGACTTAGTCTAAACACAACTGAGCAACGGCCGCAACCATCAGGGTGTTACCAACATTCTTCTCCTACTAACCCAAGACACAGCACTGTACCAGCTACTAGGAAGACAATTAACTATCCCAGCTGAAACCAGGACAAGTCTTATGATTGAGCTCACCATGACAAGGTGAGCTTTGACTACAAATTTTACTGGTTATAATCAGATTCATTCCTGGGGTGGCTTTCTGACTTGCTCTCATAAGAGCAGCCTCAAAAAGTGGACAGTTGCCCTTCATTGCCCTACAACTTAGTAAAGATGTAGATTTTTGATAGGCTAAGTTTTCTTTCATTAGAAGGTCAGATTATCACTTTAGGAATATTTAATTTTAAGCTGAAATATGATGGAAAAAAACCTGGTGCAGCCCAAAGTGTGAGGGGGTGGGGAGAAGAGGAAAAACACCCTCCTAAGAGCATACGATACAATGTTTTTCTTTAGCTTTGCTACTTCCTTCCATTACTATTTTTTACCCAGTTTTAGAAACAGAGATATTTCAAAGGGCAGTTACCCTGGTTAAAATTTTTCTGAAAGTCTTTTTTCTTCAAATCACATGACTGGGTGATAACCTCAGCAGAAGCAGCACTTTTACTGTGTTCATATATTGAAGAGACTACATTTATGTCAGAAAATTCTTCTACAAGGCTGTACACAATTTTTTTTTTTAATCTCTCTTCTGTCAGTAAAGAGGAAGACCTGTTAGTCCTAATGTATCACTGGGGCAAACTCCAGTGTGGCTTTTGTTTATGCACTGCTTTAGTTTGCTCAGGTACTAAGCAGGAGAATGGAACACCCAATTTCCTCACTGAAAGCAATTTATTCACTGTGAAATAGATAGAACTCTTCATCTTCATCAAATTTACCTGCATATGTTGCCAATCAGCTTGTCACAATGAAGGCTGCCTTTGCTGATTTACCTCAGCTCACTGGATATTACCTATACCTATAAAAAAAAGAAACTGTCTTGATAATACTGAAAGTTATCACACATGAAGGAAATTATGTCCTCTCTAACTCCAGCTAGCTTAAAGTGTATTTGCCACCCCAGATATTTCTGCTAAAAAGTAACAGGGATCTCAGTTATTTTAGAACCGGTTTTAGCTTAAGACAAAACTGAACAAAGAGTTAAGAAAAAAGAAGGAAGCAACATAGCAGTTGATTTAGATTTGCATACTGGGTTAGTTACCTTATTTCATATCTTTTAAAGAGAGTTTCATGCCACAAAACAAAAGCCCTCTTAGGTCTGAGCACGAATTAAATGTACTGAATCACTGTCAACACAGGAGTGACTATTTCCATAGTGAACACTGAGTGGCGAAGTGGAGCTTCACACACATAATGATAGCAATCAAAGCACACACGGACTACAAGCAGTGAGCTATTTCACTGGAGAGCACTTTCAAGCAATTCATTGCCACAGAGAAGGAAGTAAATTCGGGAACAAGTTTAGAGCTATTTAAAGATGCTATAATCAACAGCGAGTGCATTTTTTTTTTTAAAATAAACAAAAGGTCCCAAAGTTTCAGGATGAATTATGTTTGATTTGTTGGTTAGACCCACTTGAATCTGAAGTCTTTCATGACACAGCACTAGGATCACTGGCTACAGTGGGGCTCCTCGGTCACTCAGCGCACAAGACAAAAATCAAAGTCTGTGTAAAAATCTGTAGGGTGAGTGATACTAAGGGTCATCATGCTCAGGTTTTTTTTTTCAGGATGCTCCTTTTTGCTCCTGTTGGAAAAATATGTAGTGGGTACCACAGAAAATAGAAAAAGGCAGGTTTAACCCTCACGTTCACCTAGGAGATCTTGTAGTTGGCTGAAAAAGTAGCAAGACAGTTTCTAACAGGTATTCCTATGTGGAAGGGTTAAAGCTTACACAAATTTGCCTGCTATCTGCAGAGAAAGGGTGAGCACCAAGATGAGCAAGCACAGGGGTTTGAAAGGGCTGATCTTCATATATATACTGGTCAGCAAGGGGTGTCCTCAATTCAGAGCACATAAAGGTAGTTTCTGCTCTCGTCCCTTCACTCTCCACCAACCAGCCTCCGATGCGGTCACCAGTTCACTGAACAAATCTGAAGTAACATCATATTGTATTAACTTTTGCTTGCGAGTATCAGCGCTAGTTACAGCAAGATCCAGGCTTTAAGGGCTCAGTCCTGAAAACACTTTAAAGTGTCTTCACCACCCTCGAGCTCTTCTCATTCAGCTGTTGGGCAAAGTAATCACAGAGATGGCTTAACTACTTAGGGACTTCCCAGGGTGAAGGTGGGATAGAGACCAGTGTCAGCTCTGATTTGTCCCTGTTTTCAGTCTCCTGTATACAAGGCACTAAGTTATTAATTGGTTTAAAGACATAGATTTGATGAGAGAAAGAATAAGGACATTATTAATTACCGTTACCGATTGCTTTAGTTTTAAAAATAGCTTTGGATACAAGAAATTTAAATTTTTTTTTTACTTCACCTTTCTTTCCAACTTCATTGCTGCAGAAAACTTTTCATCAAAACAGCTCGAAGCCTGAGTTTTCTCAAAATTACAGTAGGAACAACAACAAGGATTACATTCTCATTTCTCTACCAAGATCTACCTGACCTGGATGAAGATCTTGAAATGAAGATTCTATAATATGCATGTCTGCAGGGAGGAAGGATGAGCACAGTCAACCTGATGTAAAGTACCAGCTGCTGAGACCTAAAAATCAAATTTATCAAAGATGCACTAAGGTTCTGTTAATCCTTCAAAAGCCATGAAGGGTTTAGGAGGATTTTAGTGAAAGGAAATTGTAGCACTCCTGCCTTCAGACACATTAGGACAGAAAAATCTTCTCTTCTGCTTAGTTGGTCTTAGAAACTGTCAGATTCAAAATGGTATCTTAACTTCTACTGTCACTCACTCCCAAGGTCTGCAGAAAAGGGTGTTTTAAAATACTTTTTATCATCATTTAAGCAAGTATTACAAGCACACCTGAAAGTCAACTGATTTTATATTTTCGTATTAGTAAAATTCTGTGCTAACTGTACCAGCCTGATACTGATTTAAAATAATCTTTTAAGTGAGGACTAATAAATATGTATGGCATTCATCATCAGAAATATGCCTGCACTTGCTTCCAGACTGCAATTCACCTCTGCAGTGAGAAATATGACTTGAGGCTTTTAATTTCTTCTGTTAAGTAGTAAATTATGCAGAGGTAAACAAATTAGGTGTCTGCAGCTTCTGGTCTCAGCTCACATTATAGAAGGAAGACATTCTGTCATACTATTGTACAAGAACTGTATTGTATTTCCAGTTTCAACCAGGACCTTGAGTCGTCCAAGCTGGATGAAGTTAGAAATGAGCAAGAGTATACAGTAAAGTGTATAGTTATTTCTTCTGAATGTCTTCAACTGATTTTAAGTAATGATCCTGCTGTTCCTAATAACAGTGTGGATCACATACAAAGTATCAATATATTTCCACATCTCCTTCAAAGACACGCTGTGTTGCTGGGATCCCAGCTTGACATATTTCCATTCTCATGCCAATTACTTCAGCCAAAAAAGAATGACATGACATATTTAGGAAGGATTTCACTCAGCAAGCAAACAAGGACAAGTCCTGAACTACGAATGAGATCAAGGAAACTGCAAACACGCCATCAAGTTCAGCACAATGCTTCAAGTCAATAGTACCAAAGTTACCAAATTTTTTTTTTCCTTTGTATCCAATTTCCTTAAGGTATAATACTAGTAAGTGGAAGTTAAGATCACCTTTCTACATTTCAAGAGCTGTTTGGAAATTCTGTCATGATTTCCTGCTTATAAAAAACAGTTTCTAAAGAATCTTAGTCTTCCATGGAGTATGTTTTCTCTGATTGAAACCAAAGTGAAATCTGACTGTACGATTTAAACTCAAGCCAGTTCTTTTGTCCACATTTTCTTATTCAGCAGACTAAATTCAGAACTCGTGGAATGAAACTGGCCCTTACTTTCTGCCCAGTTTGCACTTAGCTATTTCGGTATAAATTGAGTAAGCAAGGACTAAAGGACATGACCTCTAGTTTGCAATTACTGAGTTGGAGATGATATCAAGAGCCCTTTTGAGAGTTACAGAACATCCTAAAGAATATAATATTCTCCATATATTAGAAGTAGAAAACATTCAGTGAAATAATTAGGTCTGCCTTGGTCAAGGAAGTATCTAGTTGTGAAAAGGAAAGAAGACACAAAGGTAACAATTTTCCTTAGCCTACAGTAGCCAACACCAGGCAAATATGGAGGACTTGATAGTTCTCTGGTAGAAATATATTCATTATGTATGCACAGCTGCACAGAGTATATGAGGGTAGAGAGTTATACTTTTTCATTCTTGTATTTATCGCTGAATGCTACTTGTTACACAAGAGATACAACTTCAATTCACTTACAGAACTGAACACCTACCTGTCTCACAGGTATGTAATTTGAATGCTAGCAGGACCGCCAACCTATCTGTAGCAAGAATACATATTTACAAGCAGCTACCATCCCCTTGCATTTCAACTGTAATGCCGGCCCACGCACACTTTGCTCCAGTCTCCACAACTAGAATTAAATTCAGCTTTTATTATGTATTCAGTAAATAAAAGGCATTTCCATAACAGCAAAAAACAAAAGCACCTGAACCCATAAGCCTGTACTTGCATTCTATTTCATGCAGCTGTTATTGTTCGTGTATAACACACTGATGTACAAATTCTACAGACAATTCATATATGGGGTTTTGTGGTGGATTCACATTGAAATGCACAACAGTGCCAGGCTGAGGATGAGTGCTGAAAACAGCAGCAAGTCCAGAATTGAACCTGTCTGACATTTTACATCAGCAGCAGTTGAGGACAGTGGCACTGAGGAAAAGTGTTCTTAATCAAATCCCAGGTGATATTCAGGAGGGGGGATGACGACAACTGCATTATCAAGCCACTTCCTCGGCAAAAAGAAGCCCAAGATTCCTCTAAGATAAGAATATGACCCACTACATTTAAATTTCTAGAGCCATGGTAAATTTAAAGCTGCTAGAAGGAGAGATTGGCTGCAGTGAAAATGAATTTCTCTGTATACTTAGAGAAAGAGATAAAAGGTAGTCAGAGCAGGACTAATTTTCCCCTCGAAGAGCTTGTCCTGCTGACATTATTTCTACCTTCACCCAGACACCCAGCCTCAAAGCTGAAAGACTATTAATGAGGTGGCAAAGATGTGTGAAAAAGAATAAAACCCTCAGCTAATCCACAACCATTCAAAAGAAACAAACAAAAAAGCCACACAACCCTTGTCTCTATGAAATTTTACTTTAGCTTCTTATAGACTGAAACAAAACGCTAAATTGTCCTACAGGCATAATCTTATTTCTAATTGAAACATATGCAACTGTTACAGTGCGCTGCATTATTAAATGCAACTTGGTAATACAATTTGCCTTAATGAGAACTGTATAATAACCACAATGACATATCACATATGATGTTTTAATGGGGATTATGGCATGTTAATTTTAAACTGAACAATAGGGCATGTAATGTAATCCGTGCCCTGTGTACAGTTCAACAGCTGCTAACGTGTTGGACTGCTTCATACTTGTGCCTGGCATAGATAAATAATAAGCCAATTACAGAGCTACTTGGTAAACCTATTTATGGTGTCAACTACTTTTTTGAACACTAAAATGAAGTCATCAGCACCCCATTCTACTCTTTTCTTGATCTTTTGTGCTTCTACAATAAGGACAACATTTACAGTCCTCACATTCCTTCCTGCATCTGATTTAAGTTGGGAGCAAATAAAATCAACCACCCAATATGGACTATATTGATCAGCCTTTATGAAGAGCTTCAGCTATTTCTAAATAAAAGTTTACTTTTCACCCCACATGTAAAGTTCAAGGAAAGTTGTTACTCTTCTACACTATTGCACAAGTCTGAAACCAGTTCCTCAGTCATTTAATAGGTGATGGTTCAAAATTATTAAGAAAGGCCATCATTTCACACGGTCCAGGTACAGTTTCCTTTCACACTGTTAGCACCATCCCCCAGCAAACAGTTCCTGCAAAGTACAGACATATACAGGGTAAAGTCTAAGCATGAAACACAATGAAATGCTGCTCCTAACAGAGCAGCTGTTGAAGGTATTGTTCTCACTAAAACGCGATACCACTGAACAGACCAAGTTGGCATGATCATTTCAGTAATTCCTACAGACTCAGGGGACTTTGAAAGAGTAAAAACCAAAACAGGCTCTCCTGAGGTGCAGGCCAAAGCTGCCATGCTTTCTAGAAAAATCTGGATGCTGGAGGTACATATAAAGTAGAAGTCGTATTCAAAGACGACCTTTGGTTTCACAAAAAAAACCAAAACAAACTACACAACAACAACAAAAAAAAACCACAACAGAAAAACCCAAAGCTTGCCAAGAGCTCCCGGAAGAGCCACACAGAACGCAACCCTTCCCTTGCCGCAGGGTCGCGCCGCAGCAGGGTCGCGCCAAAGTGGCTTCAGCTAGAGCTAAACCTGGCTCAGCAAGGCCCTGGCCATAGTGAGAAGACAAGCAGGGCTGCAAACCTTGACAGTGTTGATGCTTCCCTTCTCTGTAACCCTTATGTTCGAGCTCGAACCTCGTGCCCCTTTCAGCAAGACCCTCACTTAAAAGTGGCATCAACAGAACATTATTGTATTTAAAAAAAAAACAAAACAAAACAGACAGCACAAAACACACCCCTCACTGTTTCATCATAGGAAGGCTAAGTAGCCGAATTCTCAGACTCCTTCCCTCCCCTCTGCATTTTCAGATGATTACATGACAAGCAGCAGGCTAATGTAAAACAAAGCCTCTTTTCATGCTAGGGGCTTATTTTAGTAGGGCTTATGGCATATCTTTTTTCATCTAAAAAAACCCAAAAATATCATTAAGAAGGACATAAAAAAATGCCTAGCCCCATTGAGATTTTTTTTTTAAAAAAAAAGATGAAATATTTTTAACATGAATAAATTCTTCCTTATATTTGTTTAATTCTAGAGCTCTAACATGTCTAAAACCAGAAGAAGTAAGAGCTAAAAACAATTCCTCATAGTCCAACATGGGTGAAATTCAAGAGGTTTTTCAGTGGTTCTGCCCTTCCTTCCCCAGGAATACAGAGCTTTCCAAGGTGGTATCCACAGATATTTGACCCCAACCCTGTAGGTTCGTTATGATTTTCTTTCCCATGCCAGTCTAAAGGTGCTTTCTTTTTTTTGAAAGGAAATCTGAAGCTGTAGGGGACTTTTCCTGAGTTTAAAGTTTCAGGCAAAGAAAGTTGAATTTGCAAGAGAATTTAAAATGAGAAATTCATTTACATGAGCAATTTTGAAAAAGCAATAATGAGGTTGGTGAAAAAAAATACCATCATGTTTCAGAGACTTGATTTTGATGTATCAATTCTTGGATTTTTGGGGTTTGGGTTTGTTTTAGTTTTTTATTATTATTTTAAAAAGTTTTTTATTGAAAGCTCCAACTCAGAAGGATAAAAATAATCTTAACTGAGTTTCCATATCTAAGCAGCATCTTCCGAACTGTTACCAGTAAAACATATGCTACCTACTCTCTTCTTTCACCTCCCTCCCCAAGACTGCTTCCCTTCTCTGTTATTCTAAGAGATCATGAATTGACAGAGGATGTGCAACTTCTTACCCCTTTTTTCTCCCACACTGCAGGCTGAAAACAATAAGTCAGACTGAAGAGAGGTTTCTGCAGGGAACTGCATGGGAGATAGAAAGCCACCAGCTTCCCCACCTCAGAGCCACTAGCCTCAACCCAGCTAGGCAACCTCCCATTAAATCTCCTAAAAACTCTCCAAATGCATCTGGGTTGCAGATGATGGACATGATGCAAGATAGCTTTCTTCCATTCACAGAGTCCTACTTCCAGTCAAGGTTCTTCCTGGTGTTCACAGACATCAGGAGAGACGTTCTTGATTGACTCATCCTGTAGACCCTCCTCAGCTTCCCCAGGCACGCTGTATTGCACTCAAGCACAACTCCAAATGAACTTAATGGCCATTTTAAATGATTTAGGATTAAATGAACAGGCCATAATGTAGTTAAACATGCCAGGAATGAACAATGCAGAATGTGGGTGCCTCCAGCTGTCAGGAATTAAAAAGGGAGACTGCATAAATGTTTGTTATTTGCAAAAGCAGCTGGTTACTACAGAGGGGAAAAGCTAAGCTCCTTGGAAACATGCTTAACTTCTTGTGCAAATATTGAGCAACTGTATTATAAAAGCACAGCCACTACTGACATAGACAATGTAAGCAAGAACATTAGCACCCAACACAGTACATTTTCTACGGCATAATTCAGAGAGCATGTGTTTTCTGTTAAAAATATTTGAACAGAAAATAGAATTCAAGGGAACCAGTCCTTGTGGTTTCCCTTCACACACACTTTTCACCCTTGATACCTGCATGCACTGAACTCTACCACGAGTAACTGGCAACACTAGTAATCTAAGCTTTCCTTCATCACTTGGCTTCCAGCTTCTGGAGCACGTGAACCTCCTTTAAATGGACAGGGCAAAAAGGAACAAGTAAAATAGGAACCATCTTAGCTTTAATCCCTCCAGACTGAGTGATCATATCCTCTCCTTTGGGAAAGAAACATCATCCAGGACTGGAAGGTGGAGAAGATGCACAGACAGTTCCCTAATAAAACTCTTTTTAAGAGCAGCTCAGTTCTAGTTGAAGTGCATGCACAACATAGACAACTTAGTCACAAAGAGGATACCAGAATCTTTTAAGTTTGGCAGAAGCTGTCTTCTCCATGCTGCTACATGACCAAGAAAGAAGTGTTTTTAAAAAGGTTTCATTTCATTTTGTAAGATATGCAACCCACTTGAGTAACATTGGCAGAAGTTGTTCTTAACTTACTAGGAAACCAAACCTTTTCCCTCTCTGTGATAATTCCCTAATAATTATAACACAGTTCATTTATAAAACTAAACAGAGAAAGCAGCTTTCCTTTCTCAGGGCAGGGGAGAAAAAAACCAAAACAAAACCACAAACCAAAGCCTTAAGTCTTAACTGTGGAGACCTTCACCAATTTGGCCAAAAATTCAAAATGGTTCAAAAAACACGTTAAAAATAAGAAGTTTAAAGCACACACAATAAGATAACACTTGTAACAGCTTCCAAGACAGCCCAGAGATAGTTTAACACACTAAAAAGGAGTGATTTTCTCCTCCATAGTAGAGGGAGATAGCAGCTGGCTTTTAAGTATATTAAAATTTTGCATTTGCTCTTGAGGCATTGTCCTGCTAAGAGGCAACAGCACAATACAAAGGTACAGTGATAACATAACCATGCTTCATCAAGGAAGAGAAGCATTACAAAAGTGATACATGTTCAAATGCTCTGGAATAAAGACCCACTAAGTATAATTTAAGGAACATAAAAATCTATTGAGAGTCAGCTACTATGATTTAAAATACTTAAAAATGAACAACAATAAAATTCACTTAATACTTTTTGCAAGTTCTGTGTTGCACCCTCATTATTTCCAGAGTGTCTTACACTACAGCATCAAGACACTAACTACAACACTTTAGAATTATAGAGTATTGTGCTTTGAGGATTTCACAAGTCATTTTCCTCTTTGCATTGCATTTCATTTTTGCAAGTTGATAGTTCCATATCAGCAAGACAGGTTTTGATCCCATCTTACCCTTCCTCAGACAAAGAAGCACCTGATTATATTCACTTTAGATCTTTTGATCATCACCCTTAAGCTTTCTTGGATTAGGATATTCTCAGTAAGTCACAAATGGAGCAAGGCTTTACTGTAGTATATCTTGTCCCATCAACAGGCTTTGAGATTGAAGGAAATTAACTGTGTGAAACACTGATAGGATATACTCAACAATTCACTGTGCTAAGGACCTGGCTTGCTGTAATAACCCAATTTGGAAGTAATAAATGCAAGTTATACTGCAACCAGATCTAAAGGAAAAATAAAAAGCACACACCCTCCTCTGTAGCACAGTGCTGCACCCCATGCTATGTATCTCTTACTTTGGAAGATTAGCTGGCGACTTTCTTGCCTTAAGTAGCCTGGATGAATTTGGGGGAAGAAACAGATTTTTGTCTAGAACAAGCACTCTGCTCTATCAAGGAACAACAGATAAACACAATAACTAGTGGTGTCTCTTGACGAGCAAGCATTAAAAGGGCTGCAAACTGTTTAAAGCAAAAGGTTCCAGAAGCAATTAATGCCTAAGTGAGCAGCTGTGTTGGACACAGGAAACACTACACATCTATTGCTTTCAAAACATTTCCTGATATTTCCCTGCCCACCTGCTACAGAGGAACAAAATGAGTTCTTTAAAGTTCCTCACTAAAGGCGGAAGTTCTTGTTCTGACTTTATAGTCTGGATTCCTTTCATCCGCTGCTTTAACAAGCCATGGTTCAATGCCATCACATACAACTTGCCATCGATTAGCTTGTCTGCATGCTTTGGGACCAAACTGCAGCTGCAAGAGGTCAAAGACATGCATAAAACACTACAAGATCCGGTGACGGTGTATCTATGACCCAGGCATAGATCTGTTACTGGAAGCTGTACACATACTTCCCCATCCAAACAGCACATGTGGTCCTTCAGAAGCATTTTACCTTGGGGCACCAATAAGAAACACTAAGCAATGAGCCATCCCACTGAAGCTAAAGGAATTACAGCCAGCATAAGAATGATTTAGGTGAAAAATAAAGGGAGGGAAGGATTATTAGTAGCTACCTGATTTTCCATTTACCTAATTAAACAGCTTTAGAAGTCAGGGAGGTGTTTTTCTACCTTTCCACCACAACCTGACAATCTTCAGCTAGCAAGTTAGCTAGCAAGGACCATTCTAACAAGCACTCAGTTTAAGTTCCAGGTGAAGCAACAACTACATAAATCAGTTTTCTTCTGAGAAGTCAGGGTAATGACTAACCTAATTACACTCTGACATTTCAGCTGAGAGAATACGAGGAAAAAGGAAAAAAAAAAAAAAAACAAAAAACCAGACACCCAAACAACTTATTTCATGGACATCACTTATTTCATTGTTCAATGAGTTTCTACTGCAACAAACTCTGATACTCCTTCCTCCGCAAACTAGTAATTTATTTTTTAATCTTTGCAACTTCCCCTTTACTAACAAATACTGCAAAAATTGTGTGCTACTTCTCTCTACTGATGCAGCTCACTTACTGCCTAACTTTTAGTACAGCTGAAGCTTCCATAATTCATTTCATTTCCACTCCCAGTTGCTTTTGCTAATAACAGGCATAATTTCCCCTTTTTCTTGGGGCAGCAAACAGAATATCTTCTCTAGTTTGCCTCATTATTTTTGACACCCATCTTATTCAGTGGCATAAGCTCTGCAAGTCTATGCTCCTGCTGTTTTTGTTTGCAGCACTATACATCTGAAGCCTCTTTGGGCTGTGGTACTTGCAGTGCAATCTCTGAAAAAAAAATCATTAAAAAAACAAAAGAAAAAGACGACAAGTGGGCAAAGAAATACCTGCTGTTTGTCCAACTGGTTGCAAACATTCAAAAAGCCCCTAACTCCCAAGTAATTAAAGAAGATGGCTTGAATAATTTAAATATTAAAAATGCATTTTATTATTTAAACATTTCATAAGAGGAACACAGAATTTCTGCAGCAGACAAAACAGAGGTACAGTCAGAATGCCAAGTGCATAGTATGCTGTCAAAAAGAAATAGGACTTTCCTGTATTTGGTACAATATAAATTTACAAACCCTGCAGCACAAAGAGGGAAATTGCCTTGTGTTAAACTTAAGCACAGGGTTCTGGAACAAAGCTTGGTCACAGCTTGTGAACTCCCTGCTTTGTAGCCATCACAAATTCACTACCCGTGTCTACAAAGGTACCATTCAGTTCGAACCCAGAGATCAGCTAGTAATATTCCATTATTCTACAAAATATGCAAATACCTCCTCCCCACCTCAACACCCTCAGCTACGCATTGGTATGTACTGCCTTCAATGACCACATTACTGATGTAGTAGCTCTGAAGGAAATGTAGGGAGTTTGTTTTGGTTTAGGGCTTTTTTTGTTTGGTTTTGGGATGGGGGGGGGGTGTGAGTCAAAAGATGAGAATTAAAAATGGAGGGCAGGACAGACCCAGATGAGCATCTGGTCTCCTTGATTCCCCCAGAGATTCATTTGCACACAAACTCCAACTGCCAATTTATGATTAAAGAACATTATCTTTAAGTGAGTGGACAAAGCTACAGCACCAGGACAGATTCATTTGTGTCTTGAAACATACACGTTACTGAGGTTGTGCCTTACTCCTTGAGAGCTGGTATGGTGGCACTGCTCTCAAAATGCTACCGCCTTTACTCAGAACAGCAAGGGCAAAAAGCAGGCAGAGATAAAGGTGACTCACACGTGCTTTGAATTACATTTAGAGGGAAAAAAGAGCAAACAGAACACTAACACATTTTAGTTGTCTCAGGTCCCCCCTACGCTGCGTTCAGGCTCCCACCTACAGCTGTCAGCCATGCCTGCAGAGCACGTCTCGGTCAGTCCCTGTACTGACTTTAGCCCTGCTTTGGCTTCCCACACCTAAGTGGGACTGTCTCTGTTAGCAGGCCTCTTCACAGATTCAGCTCTGTCTCATACCTTTCCTATTGTTTAATAAGGGCCACAGTTTCCAAATTACTTAATTCCAAGTATGCTTTCCCTTACACCCCATAGAAGAAGTGTCAGCTTTCCTCTCCTCCCACTGAAAAAGGCTTCTAGAAGTCTAGAGTCCTTTTGACCTTTTATTCTTTTGCAAATTATGGCCGGTAACCTATTTGAGGCTGAAGACAAGAATGTGGAAGTTAACAGCTTTCCCCATTGCTTTGGGCACCAGAACGTCTCTAGCTATTATATGCCCATCTTGATTGGTTTTCACACAGATCCCATTAAAAGTTACAGTACTAAGCATTCATGCAGGATGCACTTAAGATACTCATAGTTAGATGAGCTTTATTTCCCTGACAGATCACTTCCAGACCCACACTGTTACTCTATGTTATTATTCAGAGACCAACACTTCCCAGCAGCTGCACAAGCTCCACACATTTAATAACATGCCTCCACACTCAAGTCAGATTTAAGCAGTTCAAAGCTAATTTTCCAGGAACATCAGAGACTTTGACTAAATATAACTAGCTATTGAAGGACACCTCAAACATCACACCACAACAGTTTTTGATCAAAATATCTGCACTTGTTATCACCTTAGAGCTATCAGACTTCAAGTCTGAATCACCCCAGGATAACAGGGCATTTCCAAGATGCCGTAAGGTATCACAGGACTACACTAAGAGATAAAAAACACTTCCCAGACAGCAGTTGCTATCACCTGGGGCTTTTTACTTCTGAAAACCACCACCTTTCCCACCAGATAGCCCCACTCAGAAGGGAAGAAGCACAATACCGACCTTGTACAAGTTCAAGCCTCCTCCTGAAACTCTACATTGGCAGATTATTCCACTTTCTCATTAGTTTCTCAGTCTATGCCTCACTGCTGCATCTCAACAGCTTCCTCTCCCAGGCTGCTCTCTCCAAAACTCCCCCTGAAACCTACTCCACGCCAGCAGGTGAAACCCCTTTTCAGGCCCGGGTCTCTGCTGGCCCTGCCCAGGTGTAAATGGCCACCTGGTCACAGCTGAGCAGGTGTAACTGGGTCACTTACAATCCTGTCAGTACGGGCCAGACCACAAAGGCCTAGAGCATTGCCACTGTTATAAAGCAAGAATTTTAAGTTTTTGCCCTGGTGTTTTGCAAGCACTTCCACTTCTCTGTTCCTTCAAAAAACTGCTACAAACTGTCTGAGTAGTATGGGACAGCAACAAATAATCTAACTCTGCTCCAATTTATTGTTTGGGGGGTACTTGGATGCTTTTTCTCATGCGAAGTTTTACCTAGCCTTCAAGTTGTGAGCCAAGCATTACATTGCAAAATACACCACTATCACAGGAATGGGCGTAATGGAAATATGAGCTCTTGGCCACAGCCTGGGGAGTCCTTGATAGATGGACACGTGAGGAATTGAGTGAAGCAGTACGGGACTGTGAAGAAAATCTGTTAGCAGTGTATCTTCCTAAAGCATTGGGCAATGACAATATTAACAAGGCTCATTTCTCTTATGTCCCATATGATTCCAGCATGTATTATCTGACCATAAACTCCTGTGCTTTGGACTGCAATGCAGCACTAGAGAGCAGCAGCCTCTATCTACTTTGCAGCCTCCTATCTGCAAGCCAACATCTCAACAGCAAACTTAAACCTTGATCATAGAATAACAAACACCTGAAGAAGCTACTGTGCCACAGGAAGAGAACAAAGAAATTTTGGTGATGCAATAACATGAAACCTTCCAGGTGAACATTTCTGCTTGTGTCCATGTGCCTGCATACTCAAGTGAGATTTTACAGCAATGTCTTGCCTTCATTTTTCCCCACCCAGCCATAATCCATTTTACTAGACTTTTCTTATATCTGCATTACCACTTACAAGATTTGAGAAAGGACATTTATGCCTGGATTCAATCCAAAACCACACTTAAGCATACTTGAAACGTGAAGGACACAAGTGGTCCAATTGTAGTCAGTGAAATAGAGCATACACCTAATTTTTCAGAATGCCAGCTGTCCAGCAAAGTCCGTTTTCCTACTTATTTTATGAAATTTTAAAGCAAAATGAAAACTTCGTTCCTTCTTGAAATTCTAATTTTTTTTTATTCCATTTCAAATAAATATGACACGAGAAGACCAAGTTTTTGATGGAACAGGAAACATCATACTTAGCGAAATGCAGAAATGCTGGCTTATTTTCTCTCCTCTATATCAAACTATACCACTTTGAGTTGTTGTGAGATTCTTTCTTTGTCCCTGTTCTGCTCAAAGCCAAAGTCCCTGTTCAGAGTTTATCTTTCATGCTGCTCTGTGGTGGGATCAGAAAGAAGGGAGGCAGTAGTACATCACGAGGAACATAACTGAGCCAGAAATCCTGATCCAAGTAAGAGAATGAGCACACTAAGAACCTGAAAAATCCAATTTTGTGATGCACCAAAGCATATCCTATTTGAGTATTTAATAGATGTAAAGCATCTTGAACAAAATGCTTCACTTAGTGTTCCTGCAGAAAGAAAATTGTAAGGATGAACTTCCGGGAAATTTTACTTTCCATTGAAGAAAACTTTCAGACAAGGATATTTCAGTCTGAAAAATTTCAAATGTACAGAATATAAAAACCAGCACAGAATATAAAGAAGTCCGTTCAGTCAATGTTAAAATAACGAGAATGGGGTGAAAAAAATGAATCCACTTAAAAGAATCACAAAGGCTGAGATGCTAAGTGATATTGTCAACAGCTTACACAAGTATATCCTAAATGCATTTAATTTGCAGTATGTTTGGTTGTTCCCAGCTTGTTTTATATATGTGCTGTAAGAATTTTTTCCAGGCTATTTTTACCTAATTTATATAAAAATGATGGTAATTAACCCCATGTACATGTGCACATGCTTATACATGTACTTCTTAGCTTGCTTGGCTCCCCAATATTACATCTGATATTTATAAGACAGACAGAATGGAGGCAAAAGAAAAAGACCTTTGCAGCTTCAAATGGCCAAACCCATCATTTTTCAGAAAGAAAACTTCCAACTGTAATTATTCACTCTATGTCTCATCATTCTGTAGGTTCCTATCCCCTCTGCTTTCTAAGGCACTGAATACTTGCTCTCTTCCCTACAACTGAGAGCTTGTTGAAGAGATTCCTGTTGCCTGAAGATGTTTGGAATTTTTTAAAGGTTAGAACTTCATTCTTCTTTCACTTGCACTTATTCCTGATAAAGTTCAGGATTTTCCATTCTTTCCCTCTTACTTTCCTTGCCTTCCTTTCCTAATATAAGTAACCATGTAGTTTGAGGTCTGCATGTGAATTAAGTCATCCTCAGTTAGCAGATACTTCTGTAGACATACATTGCTCAGACGTGCTTTGTTAGGTTGAGCTACTGATTCTTGTAGTTCCATAACTATGTTATGGAACCTGTCCTAACTGTCTGAGTAATGCTCCTGAAATACACGGGCATTAATATATATGGGGGGAAGAAATTTCCATACTCTTGCAGTGATGTTTTGTTTGTGAAACATGGTATTTGATTATTTATAGAGGAAACGATCATATTCCAAACATGAGTTTGCTCCTTCAGCTCCACTGAAGTCAGTGTGTGACTAGCTATGTATTTCGCTGTAAGAATATGTTATGTTCTTGTTGGTGACACTGATAGATGCTTTCATAATATGTTAGAATGTGTACCTAATCATCTGGAGATAATGGAAATTATCATATGGCCTTTAACTCTTGTAAATTACTTTCTTGATAGCAAAGAAATTCTTCCTGGTCATTTCTCCCTCACTATGTAATTTTGAGTTTCACGGATCTCCTTATTCCAGATGTTTCCTTTCCTCTGTACTTACAGTGTCTCAAACGGATTTTACATATGATAGCTAGGTAGGTCAAAAGTAGCTCTACTCATAGATTCGTCCGTAAGTTCTAACAGCTACAAAGCTGTGTCTACTTTTTGATGATCAGCCTCTTTAGGAAGCTCTGTCTTTGATCTGAAATAATATTCTACAGATTCATATTTAATAAGACTATAAATTCATATAAACACCACTGAAATTTATAAACCACCATGACTTTTTGGATCTTAACTGACAAGTCTGATTGCAAGTGGAATGAAACCATTTTACACTGACTTCATTAATCACTGTAAAGAGATGCAACACGGCTTAAGGAACAAAGATCAATTTTTTTTTAAAGTTTCATTTAAAGAAAAAGGTACGGTTTTTTTAATGCACAGAGGGTCTTTTCCATCAAAAATACAGAAGAAATGTAGCCATGCAGGACTAATTCTCAGCTGTGATATCCACTGAGAGAAAACCAAATAACTTTGGGGGGAAAAAAATGAATACCCTGTTGACACACTGCAAGAGCACAGCTGAAAGCACAAATGTGGCTCTGCTGAATCATGTGTCCTTCTGTTTGTTTCATGGATCAGGATAGTTGCAACTTCAAAAGAGAATTCCTGTATTTATAACCCAGTTAGTTCACTAGCAGTTAGCAGTCGCAAAACTTCTATAAGAAGATGTAGCAATTTCAGATTGTTTTGCTGTTGTGCTTGGTCCAGAAATTGCACCTTCTTCTTGATTTTTGGCACTATTTCTTACTGATAAGCCCTGCATGACTATTTCACACTAATAATTTTCATAGTGTACAGTCATTCATATGTACTCTGTGCAATTATTTTCCTGGTGTGCATTTTATATTTTTCCTCCCTCTGACATATGAAAGAAGGAACGATACTGGTTAATAACTGCCTATTAAACTTCAAAACTTTCTAGTTTTTCAAACGAGCTCTGCATATTGCTAATTTATCTGACTTTATTAATAAATCTGAATTACAAAATGTATTTTCATTTGATTGCTAGTCCTTATCTGTAACTATAACATACAGAGACTCTTCCCTGCTAAAAGTGCAATGGAAATTAAAGCTAAGAAATACACTGGTTTTTTTTCCAAGACAGCAGGAAATATGTATACAACAACTTGACAGGCAGTAATTGCTCTAAAGAAACATGAAAATAAGAGTCAGTTGAAATGAGTGGTATTTACATGGACAAGATGTTTATTTTTACATTGAATTATTTGCCATATGCAGTTATATGAAATGGATCCAATTTAAATTCCCTGAATGAAGTCAACCCACACATAACACACTGTTCAAGATCATGGTGGATTTTCCACTGAACAAACCATGAATATAGCAATACCATCTTAATTATGTTGCTGTAGGACATGAAAATATCAAAAGGATAAATTTAATCCTTACCATGCAGCTTGAATAACTGCGTTCAGGAAAGAGGAAATGAGATTAGGGAAGAAAGGAAACTCCCACGCTAGAGGCACTTGTTGCCAGTCCTTTGTCTATCTCAAAGTTACACATACAATTGCCTGAAATATGCGTGACCAAAAAAACCCTGAAGTGATGCATGGGATGTATTAATTATGAGATCCCAGTATAGGAGAAAACACAGGTCAAAACTGAGAATTACTCTGAAAGAGAATCTCCCCTAGATTGCTCAAGCCATCAGTGTCTTTGGACATCCCAACCGCACAGCCTCTCTCACGATCTCACCCAGCCCTCAGGTAGGCAGCAGGAAGCAGGAGTTTTGGGGTCTTAGAAACACAAACATCTAATAGATAATTATCCAAGTGAAGAGGAGATATGTATTTCTTAAGATACTTCCTCCCATTTTCTGACTGACTTATTTCCTTATTGATAGTATTGGTAGGATCAACTTGTTGCCTTTTGCTATATTTAAGTCAGAAAATTATATGAGCTGCAGAGGAGTACCAAGAGGCAGCTAAGAAAATAAAAAGGGAAGAAAGGCCACAGAAAGCAAATAGTTCTGTGCTCTGTTGAAGTAGGTTTGCAGTTCCAGAATTGTCTGTTTACAATTAGAGCAATATGAGAGAAGGGATTTGGGACGTCTTGCGTGGATGTTCTTCAATGAACAGTTTGTGGTCATTCCAGACGTAACTGTAGCTGCTTCAAACACCTACTCCATAACATCAAAATGATGGAAGAGAGGTAATTACAGATCTAAAAGACCTGAATAACAGAGAAGAGATGTTTGGCATTGTTTGATCTCTCTCCTTACCTTTGATGGTACTACAAAAGCAAAACCCATGAGATATTAATAAACAGGTGGTAAGACCCCTCAAAGGCCCTCCATATCACTAAATATATAACCTATCTAAGGTGGGACTTCTCTAGAGGCTAGCAGAATAGATCCTATCCCACTGTTGTCTGAGCATGTAGTTAATTTACTGTGTATTTACACAGTGGTTTTCTCAGTCAAATTGCTATATACACAGTCTACCCTGAAAGCCACTCAGAAGTCTAAGGGTGTCAGGTGTGGCTACCTTTTAATATCTTCACAGTGAATGTCTCCTTTGCAAAATTTACATACTAAACTTAGTAACTATCATCATGACTTTCCTACTAAGTGAGCCTGCTCTGAACCTAAAGATGGATATATCTGGGGCCGAAGTTATCTCTGTATCTTCCCAAAACTCACCTCTACTGTACTGTTATGTCTTAAAAACACACCATCTGTTCTTCCTAGGAACAGTAACTCGCGTTTAATACAGTTAAAACCAAACAAGCTCCTACTGAAACAAATGGGGGAGGTTGTGTCACTACAAACCTAGGAAGAGAAAGTAAAACAGATGCTCAGTGCATTGCTAGTTTTCACACTTAATAGACTGAGTGTTGGAACAACAGTACCTGTTAATAGGCTTGTTAATTACAGGAGATGTGAAGTTTTTAAGAACTCATTAGAAAAGAATTACACTTATTACCCAACAAGTTGAATGTGCAGGTTCCTCAAAAATCAGATGCAGTCAAACACTCACCAAAGCAGGGTCATATTTATTTTTTGGCTACAGCAAAACACATATAAAGGACTTAGTCATTCGATGGGAATCCCTTGTGCAGGGGTACCAGAGCTGTGCTGTCAGAACAGGTCCCTCAGGATAATCTGAGGACACACATTACTTCTCAGAGATAAACAATCCTATGGCATTTGGCCAGTGCGGTAATTATGGTCATTTCTTTTTTCTTGTATATGATCTTTATGTATTTTTAATGCATATGACTAGGAGACATTCATATATCAAAAACCTCTACTACTTTAATTGAAAAAAACAAGTTCACCAGAATTATGCATTTTATTTACTGGGTTCGTTTCTTATGCTGTAGACAAATAACCTCTTCTAAGCCTCACTGGCTGAAGATGTCATTCATCCGCACAACCTGCCACCACTTGCCATCTGGACATTATGTCTCCCATATTGGGCAAAAAGGATCTTGCACCTCCCCTGTTGTCTGCTCAGGACCAAGTCAACTGGTCCTGCTCCAACCAGCTCAGTGAGCCCAGACAGGTTGTCCCAGTGTGGTGTAGAAAAAACTCTCACAAATCCCTCCAGCAGCACAGCTGTGAGAAAGGCAGCATCCAGCACAGGGACTCATAAAAAAAAAGGAAAGGTGCTGATGTCTCCAGCTGGCACAGCTGTTTACCTTATGAATGTCTGTTCAGTGCATTAGATGGTAATGATGAACTGAAAAAACTGATAGGAGGTTATGTGTGAGCAATAACTGAGATTCTGTTCCTGGCTCTGCCCCTTCTTTTTGACAAGGGTCAAGGCAATTCATCCATTTCCTCCTGTATAAAAATGGGATTAAAAACATTTATGAATTTACCTTAGAGTTACTGAAATGATTAGTTAATATCTGTGTAGTAATGTGAATATGTCAAACGGGCAATAAAGACTAAGTATGCTTCCCACCTCCATCAAGAGGCAGCTCACACCCACCAGTAATGTATGAAATATGTATTTAACATTTTAAAGCTTCCTTCATAAATCACTCCCATTTGTCCAGAGGAACCCAGATGGATTCCTGAAAAGCCCTTACTGGCAGACATACAAAGCCCCCAAATACAGGCACTGAAGCAAAACTTGATACATCCAGAAGCAGGAATTTTAGATTTTCATGAAATTTGCTGCTGTCATAATACAGTTTGAGAGGAAGGAAGAAAATAAAGTATCATTTTTGGAGCTATAACCACGAACTTCATCATACTGAAGGTAGTTTTTTTCTCCTGTATGTCTCATTATTTCACTTGGGAAGGTTTTTTTTTTTCCACATACACCAAAAAAGAGGGAGAAAATGTAAAATATTGATGAACTTGCCAAAAGTCAACCTTTGTTTGTGTGCCATCATTATAGGATTCATTTTATGGCTAACCAGGCAATAAATAAATAATAAATAAATAAATAAAAAGCAGTAGCCTTCCATCTAATGGAAGCTTCATATATATTGTTCCAAAACTACTTTTGCATTAATGAAACCATTATTACTAGCCACAGCCTAAGTGCGATTAATGTAAATGCCATGAAGATTCTTCTCATATTTTTTCCACAACTTAATTAGGATGGTGAGAGTTTTAATAGCTCTGCACCTCTTTCCCCTAAATGAAGAAAATCTCATTGTCCTTGTAATTCTTACTTTCATTACAACAGCAGCATGAGATATGGATTAGGTCCCTAATGAGCCTTTCAAATTAACAGTCCTGTGAACTTGCTGAGGCATTGTAGTGGGAAACGTACATTACTTAGGCTTTGGCCTTTACAAATTAGTAAAAATTCAACATGAAAATTTTTCCCCCTTTGTTTTCCCATTACATTTTGAAATGCAGGATGTTGAGAAAGTGGGAGACAACAGTCCCAAGAACAACGGCACCAAAGCATGGCACCGTTTGTCATCGGTGTCCTCTAGTGTCCTTTTTTCCCTTCGTGTTTTAAGACTACTGGATCAAAGATTTTAAATCTCTTTAAGTTAAAACTATGCATTAAGTATCTTCTTGCACTGCATTTTATTTATTTATTCTTAAAAATAAATTTCCTCATATAGCCGCAAAAGCAAAGGCTAAGAGCAGGGCTAGAAACATGCTGGGGTTTATATTAATGAGGACTTTTGCCCACGTTAGTGGTTCACATTGGGGCAGAACCTTTCATTCACACTGGAAATCTGCAGAATTTTATTTGTGTGATTTAATGTCTGTCAAACTAACTACAATGTAACAGGGGACATCAGGTGTAGAATGAAGAAATTCTGCTTTCTTGACCTTAAAAGAAAGCAACTGGAAAGAAAGATCAGCCATTGAAGTGTCCTTGAAGCAAGTGTTTGTCTTACAGTATGACCTGTGAAATCTTAACAACCCAGTGTTTTCCCCCATACACTTTGTTGGGTGACTTTCACTGAATCACAACACATACAATGCCTCTATCTCCTACCTAAAGCCTAAACTCTAACCTAAAACTCCTTTTAAATTCTCATAGTGCTTCAACTTTTCTCTAATACTGAGGGAAACTATGTACAGTACCTCTGACTACACCTATTCATATTATTATGAATATTCATATTGTATTGTTTGCATTCACACTAAAGGAGATGTGTAAATGAAAATAGTTATGAACGGAGATAAAGACATGGGGAATGTACCGGAAAATAAAAGCCAGCATATACTGCGATAGGAGAAACCTCTTTGTACTTCTCTGATCATTCCTCGGTATACGCACGTTCAACAGCCATTAGCGGCAAAGCTGCTTAAAAGAAAGTTTTTATCTTGAAATAATTTCTGCAGCTAGAAAGAAGAAGCTTCACCTTGGCAGAGAAGATAAGCTGACAAGGGTTTCCCTGGAGCACGGCTGATGCTGATTTTTGTGGTGCACGAACTCTTCCAGGAGGAAATTAGCAGGGAGCGGCGTGAGAGCCGCCAGCCAGGCCAGACCCCGGCGCCTCTAGCGCTTCGTTTGCATTTCTGTCCCCTCTGCACGGGTCTCTGCAGACAAGGACAGGGCCCATCCTCAGAAGTTCAACCCTGACTACTGAAAAGATGTAGCAGCAGGACGAAACACGCAGGAATTCAAAGGAGGATTACGACAAACGTGTGCAAAGACGTAGGCCCATGAGGCTTTCACATCCACGCAAGGTCAAAGCCTCCATGCACAGACTTGGTAAAGCTACTCCGGCAGGATCCCAGCACGGCAAGGCCAGAGGCGGACCTGGCGGCATGCCTGCCTCTTCTCCCTGAAGTACCCCCACAATCCTAATCCTGTTTCCAACCTGAAAAACTTCTTGTTTGCAGATAAATTAGAACAAGGAACTTTCTAAAGTAAAGAAAACTTAGAGATGGTGGCTAACAAATCTCCCCATGTTTCCACAGAGTCCTAAATGGACAGGTAATTTCCTCAGGCCTATTGTCAGTCCAGCACGTAACTAAAACTTTAGCAACCTCTGTGTTACAAACATTTTTTTCACCGTCTTCTGTAGGTCCCTAGAAAGAAGCCCGTATTGCCATTAGGGCATGGCTGTGTGTCTGATAACCGCTCTTTTAGTGGCCTGTGATATTTGCAGGTACATGACTGCTTCCCCAGCAGGTTCTTTACCTGCTCGTCCCTCTCCTTCCCTTTGCTCCAGCCGGCTCAGCACAGGAAGAGCCATCCTGCCTCTTTCTTCCTCCAAAGTGCAGAGTCAGGACAACAAGTAGCCTTCAACACTGTTGTCAAGTCACGCTTTACAGATCATGAGAAAATCAGATATTGCTCCTTCAAGATCTGGAAGTTCATTGTTTTTAGGCAACACAGTGGGATTTGAAAAAGTCCTAACAATGAACATGATTTAAAGTGGCCTCGAAAATGAAAGATGAAATAATACAATTGCTGGCAGCTATTTCAAAGTTATTTCCAAGCAGCAAGCCCGTATCAGGAGAACCAGGTTTTAATCAGGGACAAATAATTTTCTGTTGGGGAAAGGTTTCAGAAATGTAATTACCACACTATCCATTTACCCTGATAAAGGCTTCCCAAGCAATAAGATACAACCTGTCAAGACCACCTCATTTTTTCCTGAGCTTGAGATTATGTCCTAATGTGGACCTGTTGGAGCGAGTCCAGAGGAGGGTCACAAAGATGATCAGGGGGCTGGAGCACCTCTCCTATGAAGACAGGCTGAGAGAGTTGGGGTTGTTCAGCCTGGAGA
>JAVKLA010000001.1:38837263-38860455 GCA_034782735.1 Sagittarius serpentarius
TGAGGGTGGTGAGGCACTGGAAGAGGTTGCTCAGAGAAGCTGTGGATGCCCCATCCCTGGAAGTGTTCAAGGCCAGGTTGGATGGGGCTTTGAGCAACCTGGTCTAGAGGAAGGTGTCCCTGCCCATGGCAGGGGGGATTGGAACCAGATGATCTTTAAGGTCCCTTCCAACCCAAACCATTCTATGAGAAATTTAATGTCTAAAGAAGGTGCTTTATTGAGCTTTCTGAATTGGAGATTGGTGTCTTGTTGCCCTCTGAAAAGGAGACAGTGTATTTTAGAACAATGGTGCTTACTCCATATCAGGGGATGAAGAGTAACGTGAGGGAGAAAACACTGTACTTAAGGCAGGCAGTATTTAAAAAGCACTTCTTACCTCAACAAAATGAAAGGTTTTATTTCACATACATTGTAATCAAATCTGCGGGAACTTTGCCTTTAATTTAAAAACAGTTACATTCATATAATCTCAGCCATCTAAAAACATTCCTTAAACAAGACATCTGTCTAAGTTTTGGTAATTAGATAAATGCCAGTTCTCAACTGCATTTCTTTAGTATTATAACTTAGAGCGAATACTTCTAGCCAGACATCTAACAAGAAAGATGCAAACACAAGGTCTTTTCTTGAACACTCTCTTCAAACAAAGCAGAAAAGGAAGAAATTCATATTCTTCACATCTACTGAGACACTGATTCTCAAATTCAGACCCGAATATTTATTTTCGTAATAACACACATTTGTGTGTGCACACAGAGAGCACCACGAGGCTGCTCTGTTCCTATGTGCAGAGAGAGACACGAGGTTCAGCCCATCGGCCAAGAGAAGGGCAAGGCAGGGCAGGGAGTCTGGCAACAGCCGCACCAGACTGCTAAACCCCTCCTCAGTATACCTGCTGCTTCCCGTATGGCAAACAAGTGCCAAATAACTCCACATGGTACAGGGAAAAACCAAACACCAAATCCCTCCCAAGTCTTCCTTCCAGGCAAACACCTGTGGTCAGACCCCGTCGCTCTTCCATGTAAAAGCAAAGCCAACGGAGCTTGTACAGGAATCTCAGCTCTAATCAGTCACTACTGGACATTTTGACTGGGATACTTAATGCTGCAAAACGAAACTGATTTGCAGTTTTTCTAATGCATCACAATTTAATTAGTAATATCGTCTCTCCGGGCAAGCTTTTATCAATCACATTTCAATTAATTCAGTTTATAGCTGTCTAAATACGGGTGCTTCATGAGTTCATGTATTAGTCATGAACAAAGCGTACGTTTGTACAGGCGGAGGAAACATCACCAGGAAATACTAAACTGTGTTAGAAGGCTGGATCAGTACTTGAGGTGTATTCAGAGAGCCAGTTCTAAAGGCTGCTCCTTTTTCTGCATTTATTTTTCCTCAGTGGATTGCATGATAACCTGCAAGTTAAGATTTTTCTAACTGGCTGCTCACATACCGGTTTTGAATCTGGAAAGGGCTAGACCTCTCTTGCTTTGCACAGCTCATTGCCAGTGATTTTCTCATGTATATATATTCTGAAATGCATGGAAGCTGAGAAAAATCCAGTGTGCCTTTCTGCATCCACACAGTCTCCACAGTGCTGACAACAGTAAAACCAAATAGTTTCCTTTGGCAGGAAACCTAAACAGATATAACCTGGAATATATCCAGGAAAGTGATATTAGTAACACCAAAGTACAGCTGTGATGGAATCATTCCTCTGGTCCTAGAAATGCTTTTGAACCTGCTGTTCATTGCTTTTCTCATCCTCTCTGTCAACATGGGAGCAATTAAAAAAAAAATCCACTTGTTTTGTCAAAGGTGAGTGCATTCCTTCTAGGTATCAAGCTAAATGAAAATCTGCTTTCTAAATCTTCTGCCAGGGTTTAGGGTTGGCTTCGGGGTTTTTTTTTTTTATTTAAAGTAAAAGTTATATGAAAGGGAGTTAAATACATAGAAAAAAATATCTGCAGCCTGAAGTTAAAAATAATTCCCTCCACATGAAATACTGCTGTGTGGTATTTACGGCCAGTTCTTGGAAGCAGTGGCCTGTGGACCAACTGTGGCCCTCTACTCCAGACATACAGTTCACGTAATAGTCTTTTCCTTCATATTATTACCGGTGAATGCTAACATATCTCTTAATGTGCTGCCTTGTGAAAGGTGTTTGAGAAATCCTCAGAAAGGAATAGGTTTCCTTTCACCCTAGATGGCATACAACACAGAACTCAAGAGACAAACAAAGCCAGACAATATCAGAAATGGTCTCTCCCTCCATCAAAAATATGAATCACAGTTAAATATCTACATGGATACAAATATATGGAGAAGTGTAATGTGAAAAGTCTTGCAACATTTGAGGCAACGTCCAACGTACATAAAAAACAAGTGTTAGAGGAAAAAAAAAATAAACTTTTCGCAGCCATATAAGAGAATTTCTGCTGAAGGTACCTTGGACCCCTGTGCCAGCCTCGTAATTTGGAGCTTTTGGTTGGCACTCTTCCAACCCTGTCCCTGCTGCACATCAAACTGTAATCCCCTCTGTATTTAATGTGCACCACCTCTAAATACATTTCCTAAAACTGGCCTTATTTTGGTTTTGTTCGTTTTAAGGGACCTTTGTGAGTCATATGATAGGAGGGAAGATTTAACCAAACTCCTAAAGGATAATGTCATCTTTAGATCATGCTCATTATAATTCATAAGTACTTCTCCACTTGACAGCTCTCTGGTTGCAGTTTCAATCTTACGCTAGTTTTTTCTTGAGAGCCCTTTTCAATTTTCCACATTGCTAATAGAGCCTGAGGCGAAGCTAAAAATCATTTGCGCTTCTTGAAAGGATCAATAATTTTTGTGTGCCATGCATTTTAGAATACACAGCATCACTGACACAAATGCTGTCCCTGCACTGATAAATATAACACATCAAATAATGTCAGAAGTTTCCACACAACATTTAAAAAAAAATATTCAGTAACTACCTGCAATCCTACATGCAAAGAGCAGTGTTAAGTATATCAGAGACCAAAAAAAAGGCTTAAAATAAAGTTACTGGAAGATACATTGAATAAATTCTTTGCCAGACACTAATTTTCTCTGTGTCCTGGCTTCCATGAGAGACTACGTAGAGCTGGAAGGTCTAACAGTTTCACTACTTTTAGGTTTATACCACCACAAAGGCTGATGGAAAAAAGTTCATTCAGCTTTCCCTGTCACCCACCCAAGCAGTCAAGGATATCTGATCAAGTACTTAGACATGCTGTACTCAAACAGTTAGCTCAATAAATTATTCATTTAGCACCATGCAGAGCAAATTATATTTTAGGTGGACAGCATTTTTGCTCACAGTTCATTCACTTACAAGACAAGCAAGAGACTGCAGTGAAAGAAAGGGAAGGAAAGGATCACTAATACAGAGCTGTGTTTTTCTCAATTTAAAGCTTCTAAAGAAATTGCTTATGGAGCATATTGGGGCTGACAAATGGAGTGCTACTCCGCTGGTGTCTGTTTAACCCTTGCCAAGAGCATGATACCTCACTTCAGATATGCTGAAGCCTCTAACAGACTGAATGGAGATGCACACGTTTCTCAGAGAAAGTGAGTGTTGAAGTAGCATTAATCACACCATACGGCAAATGTGGTTTTACATAAAGAATTCTCTCATAGAGATGTATCACAAGATCGGAGTGTAAGGAAGGAGACAAACATAGCAAAGGCAGATTCTTATGTTGCTTTTTTTTCCCCAACTATGCTCCATTCTTTGCTTCTGCCCTCCCTACTACCATTTCCAATATAGTTTACACTGCCTCATCAACTCCCCGTGCCTATGATTTCCAACCTTCATTTTCCTTCTCCACTGCTGTATTCTTGAGATCTAATAGGAAACTGAGAATCAGCACACTTGGTAGGATTCTGCGAGCAGGTCCTCTGCGCAGGCACCAGAAAACAAATGAATGTCAAGTGTTGATGTGTTAGTGTTTTGCAGCTGCCGAGTTGATCTCACCTATACAGCATTCAGCAGAGCAGAGCGCATTTCGTTGTATTTACATGTCTGACTTTTACCACAATTAAAAAGACTTTCTCTAACTGAAAATGCTTCACTGAAGAAGGCTGTAAGGAAAGTATCTACAATTCGTCAAAAACTTTTCACAGAAATATTAATTTTGACAAAACATTGTTTAGAAAGTTCCTAAGGAAAAAAAATCTCCTATGTGAACAAAAAAATATTTTTAAAAACTGGGTGCTACCTCTCATCCCAAATGGAAATATCAACACTTCCCACTGATTCAAAAGGTTCCTTTTTTTCCCCTTGTGGGGATAAAGGAAGAAAAAGGAGGACATAAGAAATGGGGAGAGAACTGTAACCCGTATTCAGAGAACAAAGTATCATGGGGTATATTGGGTCCAGATCATTTGGATGAGGCTGAACCAGATGCATAAATTAAGCCAACTCCATGTGAATATCTGCCCCAAATACATTTTCATCGTGTCATCGGGTGAGGAAGCTCATTACCTTTTCCCCCCAGCTTTTCTAGCCTGCTGCATGACCAGTGAGAGACCGATCCCTGCCCTCTTGCAGGTTTTCCTCCTGTGCTTCAGCTTTCGGATCCAGAAGCATTTCTCCACCTGGACGCATGCCTCTTTTTCAGTGTCAAGAGGAGACTGAGAGGCTCTGGGTGGCAGAAAAGGAAGCTCCCCAGCGGGAGAGGGCCGGGCACCAAAGACGGGAAACACACAGGTACTCCCTGCACCGCTTAGGTGGAAAAAGGGCATAACTAGACTTATACCTAAATTGGGCTGGGAGCAAGGGTGGAAGGGCTGAGCAGTGACCCACTCTCTTCCATGCCAAATGATGCACGTAGGTGGTACTAATTGGAGGGTTACGAGCTATCTTGAGACTCCCTTAGCCCACAGTTAATGATGATTCTACTCTCCCTCCCAAGGAAGGTGTTATAACTCTTCATTAATCTGACTGACAGCTCCCCTTCTCCCTATTGATTTAGATAAAATTTGTGAGGTAAAATATGAGATTAACCTATGCTTCACACTTGAGTAATTTTTACAGCCTGTGAAGGGAAGTTGTCCCAGTTCACCACTGCAGAAGTCCAAGTAAACACATCTTCTATCCTGTGGCTTGCTTTCTTCTGGCTGCATATTTCTTTTGCCTAAGCTGTTCCTTTGCAGCAAGCCTAAACTGTTGCTCCAAAGTTTTAGAAGAAATGCCTTTAATAACTCCCACATTTATTCCTTACTTTCTGTGCTGCCACCCTTTCATCAGATCAGCTTTCTTTCATCATTGTTTCTGATCTCATTATTCAACATTTAGCTGAACTGAACTGCATTTACCATTCATTAGGTATTTCTGAGCTAGAGGTGATCATATGATCCAATACTTCTTGGATTTCATTGTAGCTTGTTATGCGCTATGTTCCCATGGTTTAGTGGTATGTTTAAATTTGGCTTTGAATACCATCATTGGGAGCAATTTGTATGAATAGCACAAATTGCAAGACATGAAAGATAATGTAGAGCAGCAATAGGAATCTCTATAGCATCACCTGATCAAGCCAGCATGCTAAAATGATGCTGACAAATCTCCAGTCACTTTGGTGATACAAGGCTGAATCCACTTTCTGGTAAAAGGGGTTTGAGTCCACTGCTATTAGCAGGCTAAATGGCAGAGACTCCTAGCATGATGATATGCATTACAGAGACAGTAAAATAAATGTTAAAGAAGAGAAGAAGAAAAAAATCTGCCTCATTTCCCAGAGTTTTTCAATGGTACATTTCCATTTGAATTGAAATTTTCATTTTTATGTTAAAAAAATGGAAACAGGTTTTTAAGTGAAAAACAATGATCAAGTCTTTCCTTCCTGCTTCTCTATTTCTCTCCCTCCAAATGGAGAGACTAATTTTCTTTTTAAACTACTCCAGCTCTGAGAAAATTACACAGATAAGAAATGAAAAAGGGAAGGGAGGGAAAGCAAGGAAATAAAGGGGGCAGAAGAGGAAGCCTAACTGTTTGGCTCTTTGAACTAATAATAAACTAAATGAGAAGCCTCCTTTTTATTAACAAATCAAACTAATTTCTCAGTAACAAAACTTTTCATTTGAGCTATCAAATCTTTGCATATAAAAATACTTTGAGACATGCTTAGCCTATTTCTCCAGTGGGACTCTGTGCACTGCAGAAATAATTATTTCTCTGCAGCTTTTTCTCTGCATATATGCCCTCTTTTAATGGCTTCTGCAGTCCATGTCCCTATGAAAGGGTAAAAGGGGATTTAAAACTGCCTCCTCCTCCTTCATATCTCCAATTACCTCTGAGTTCTCAGCAAAGAGTCATACAAATCCACGTTTTGTTTTCAAACAACAATTGACTTTCACATGTAAACTTCATCCTTCTCCTCAGTTTTCTACTTGGGTAAATACTGCTCTGAGACCCATCCTGCTGTGTGTATTTCAGCTCCAGTCACGGACTCTGAAACCAGAACCCGTGTCTAGAGTAAAATCTCCCAGACCTACAGCTCCACACACTTTATACTAACATTAACCTCCACCCTTCAGTCTCCAAGAGATACTAAAGTCTTAATTTGAGTTTCATACTGAAAACAGAGGTTAAATAGTATACAGGGAAAAAATATTCCAGGTTTCATACTGATTGCTTTCTATAATCCAGATGGGAACCAGTTGAGCTGCTCTGTGATGCCTGTTTGGCCAGCTGACTTACTAGAGAAAAAGTTTTGGAAATCCTGCCACCGTGCTGTTTTCTCCTTTCCAGAAACAGAAAAAAAAAAGAAGACATCACTGACCAAATATCACAAGTCTGTGTCACCCCTGGCATGGTCAATCTGCCAAGACACATGATATGGGACTGGAGATGAGAAGAGGCAAGGTCGTATTAGAAATGCTACAAAAAGGCATGTTTGAAAGAAGACTCTATAATAGGAAAGATTCATGGCAGTAACTTCAGATACCACCTGAGAAGTATTTTGCCGTTCATCCTGCGCAAGTATTTTTGATGACACATATGCACACGAACCACTGGAGGATACACCACAATCAAAATCAAAATAACGCTAGTGCATTTGTCTTATTGGCAGATAGAAGTCTTGTGCAGGTCCCTGTAGAGAATGCAAGGTAATGAGGTTAGGGATGAAAAATAAGATACTGTATGAACCCAGAAAAGCAAGCATGAGAGGCACCCAAGGGTAGTTGTGGACCATTTCACTTAAGCCCTGTGTTTGCCGACAAGAATGAGCAAAGTAAGCTGTGCGATATTTACAACCAATATATGTGTGAATATTGCACATGGAAGGGCTCTGGCTCAGTGCCTCCAAAGTGCTCTTGCTTGTTCTTTGACGTACAGTGTGCCAATGTGTTGGTGTAGGCACGTGTGCCCTTACAAATATTCATGTGAATCTGCTTGTTTCATATTGTATTTTCACTATTCTGCTGCAGTAACTACTTTCCCATCATGCAGGAGGAAAATTATGTGGACTTTTGAACATGATAGTTCGAATATTTGTATCTGTTTATTTTCCGTAAGAGTTAACCTTAATTGTATTCTAGGCAATTGCATATTTGTAACCATGCTTCATTATCAGAAATCTGATTTATATATTCATCTTTATAAATATGATACAATATGCTAAATATTTTATCTTACAGCAATAACTCCTTAAAAACAAAAAAAACATAGCATATTTTATAAAAGAAGCTAGTTACAACTAAGGAGAACCAAACCCCATGTCCTCCTATCTTGTGAAAATTTTAATCCTGAATGCTTGTTTGTTGTCATTCCGTTCTCCTCCCACTCCATTCTAAAACAGAACATAAATTGAAACAGTAAAAAAAGTTTGCAAAATAAGATAGGTTTTGATTGAGATCGTTGGAAGCAACAATAAAAATACTAATTCAATAAACTCAGTATCTTTAAAGTTATGTCAAAACATCCTTTGACAAGTCTTCTGTGGCTTGACTGAGTCAGCATTTTTTAGGGGGGAAAATGTGATTAAAGCACTACCACACCACTCTCCCTAATTCTGAAAAGTATGCAGGAAGATCCAGCAGAATCTGGGGCACAGAGCAAGTTGGTTAATTTGTTCAAGCCCACACAAGAAATCTCTCTTTCCTTCTTAATGATGTTTTTGTCCAGCTGGCTTACTAGCTGCAGTAATTTAAAATCCTTATTATCGCATAAGACAACCATATAATTTTCAGAGAGGACAAGTCTGTAGACAGCATATTTATGCCTTAGATTTAACTGCAAAATCTTTTAAAACATTCTAATCCCATGAATTCAAAATTTAGTATCTGAATTTTTTTTCAGATGAGATGCTAAATGTAACAAGTCCCACAGAAAGGCTCAGGCTCTGCTTTATAAAGAGGTCGTAGAAGAGATGTAAAGAAACTCTCCATTCTCCAGAGAAGCACATTATATTCTGTTAGCTCTGTACAGGTTTTTAATATTTTTTTGAGCATGAGCTTCTGAAAGCTGCCACGTAACCTATATATATGTATTTATTTATAGATACATATTTGTATATAAACAGAGCTAGTGTCTCTTTGTTTGGAGGGTGATTTTCCTGAAATCAGGAGTATTACTAGTGTTCTTCATTATGATTATTATTATTATGATGATTATTATATGAAAAGACCCTCAGTTTCCCTTCTCTTTCTGCTTTATGTAGACTTTCACCATAAACCAACACTTCCCATCTTATCAACGACCTTTAATAGAAGAGAGGCAGGATTGTATCTAGCAGCATGACACAGAGTGGTTGAAAACTGTATTTAATATTGAGGAAGAAATAACAAGATTTGGACACAGGCTGGACTGCAGAAAGCCGGGGGAGTCTACGATGGTAAGGCTGAAGGACACAAAGGACAGTGATACTGCACTTAAGTGATGAGAATTAGAGAGATCATGGAAGAAAAAGCAGCTCATCGTTAGGTTTCTTTGACTTTGAGACACAGATTAGTCGTTGAATCAGAGGGCTGAACAGAACAAGCAAGAGGAAAAGAGAAAAGGGGGGGGGGGAGAAAAAAAAGAGGTCAGTACTTGCAGTGTGACTGAAGACAAGTTGAAAGCTAGTGAGAGAACAGACTAAATGGCAGAGACAGAAATCAGGGTACATGGCCTGCATGAAGGTCCTTCTGGATGTAATCTTTCTTCTTACCAGAAACAGCAGCAAGCTTTTGAGCAGGGGGCTCAGAAGGTGTAAGGGCAACTAATGATGACCCTTTCTAGGCAACTTCTTTGGTATTCTTAAAATGGGATATAATCAGTACAAAGAGTCTACCCCTCACACCACAGAAACTTTTATGCATGAATTGTATAGTGAAACAGGGAGAGTTTAATCATAGCAGATTCCTTTAGCTCATCGTAGTGTCTTTTTCTTGGTATTGCAGAGCATCAGGGGCTCACTAGCCATTATTAAATGATAAATAATAGAAAGTCACAAATTAGAAAAATTGTTGGGAAGGACTGCATGTAAGAGTCAAATTCTTAGTGACTTATCTTCAAAAAAATTATAAATGTCTCAGCAAACAGAATATTGAAGCTACTCAATCTTAGAAAATTATTCCCTCCCCAAAAGAAAAAGAATATAACGAAGGCAATAATAAAATATAAAAATGGAAATGAATGGACTTTATCAGGGAACTGTTTGATTCTACCACCTCATTTTTTGGTTTTAGTAATAGTAAAGAAATGGGTTTCAATAAAAGCAACAATATCTAAAATATTATCCTGCTCTATACAAAGAACTGAAGGTATGCACACATACAACTTTTCAGTTAAAGTGTCATGTGTAGGTAAACACACACACAGAAGTCAATAGAAAGATTGGACATACCTATTCAAGATCAAATTTACAACAGGAAATTGTGAACTGAATAGTCACCAGAATTCAGGAGCAGCATATTTTGAGGATTTGATGTCTCATCCTCAGGGCTGAGCATTCTTTATTTGATTTCAAGGTGGAGGAACTAACATTTACATGGTAAATGAAAAGAAAAAGTTAAATACCCCTAAAAGAAGGGGAAGAGGGAGAATTTATTTTCATCATCTTGACATACTTTTCAATATTTGGAGACTATATTAGGAGGTGTAAGTACTTTTCTTCCAGTTGAACCATTCTGGCTTCTCATACTGTTTACTGGAACGCTTGACTTCAGTGAGCATACAGAGTACTCATTTCAGGTTATCATTGCTTAAGTGTGCTATCACTTTTCTAAATGATATGCTAAGAATTAAATCCTCTGGACTCAACTGGAACATGTTTATACTGTAAAACCTAACTTCAGTGGTCTTAATGAGATTCTGTAGCCATTTGCTTTTCAGGCTACAAAGGCAGGTATTTAAATGTTAAATAAACAGAGCATCAGGCAGAGAAACATAATGTGACCTGAAAAATGAAGATTATTTCCCCAAAGATTCTTAGAAACAGCACTAGAAGTGCTTTCTCACTTTTCTTTCATCAAAACCGATGAACAACCTTAGAAAACTATTCAGCCATTACTAGAAGACATCCGAGACAAATCCTTTACTGACCTGTAAAATACCAGTGCTCTTCTATATTCAGAAAGGTCTTCTCTATCGCCTTACTTATTTGACAGACACTTAATTCTACCAGCATTTCAATATTTGAGGGACTCAGCTTTTAATCTAGCTGAAATGATACCACAACACCTACGTAACTTGATGTTGCAGCCTGCCAGATTTCAGGTCTTTGACAAGCTGATGTAATTGAAATTGCTCTACCCAGAAAAAAGAAATAAAGGACAAAGCAGGGGAAAAGCAGCAGGGAAGAGCAGCCATTGCTGACTCTGTTGCGATCAGAATGGGGAAAGACTGAAAACAGTAGCTAGTGTAGATGGGAAGGTCCAAAGTCATGAAGGAGATGGTCCTATTTCTTTCCTGTTTGCACCTCATCCTGTTCCATCAGCAGCCACCAATTTTCCAAGGCTCTGGCAGAGACAAAATAGACATGACTTATTATTCTGAATTCCCCTTGAATCTCTTTTTAATTAAACCTTTTCTTCCCCCCAGGGAAGCTTAATCAAAACCACAACCCATCAAATTACTGACTTAACATAGGCAAATTTGCTTTAAGCCTTCTTCATTTGCATAGCTGATGACTGTTTCACTTTGTTTTGATCTTCTTGGTCACTCCAGTGAATGAAGTGAGGCTATGTGTTACGTGCTGTTTATTCACAAAACTTACACTTAGTATGAGCTTAAGATTTATTTGCTAGTATATGTAGGAATATTACAGGAAGCAGTTTTTAATCACTCTGACGAAACTATGATGGAGTGGGACATTCATATGGTTGCATTTGCCTTTAAATATACTAGTACTAGCCTCAGACTTTCCCTTTGGTACTCAGCTTCATTCGAGAAAGCCTTAATGAAATAAATGGACTTAGTGATTAAGGTAATGCTTTGGAGTGTCATGAATGACTCCCACTTTCTTTCATATATTTACACTCAAAATTAGGTTACGGACATGAGAAGGAGGAGGGTTTTTTCATCGGCATTATTTCCTAGTTGAAGAAAATCTACAGGTATACATAGACTGTGGATATCTAAGAAGAACTAAACTTTGCTACCTTCAGTATCAGCTTAGTGAGTCTCTTATTTATTAGTTAAGGGCTATTCCAAAAAACTTTTCATTCCTTGACGGCTGAAGGATTGGTTTACTAGTCCCAGACTAGAACAGTCTGGCTGTTCTCACCAAAGTAGCTATTTCCTGTCAGCTGTCAGTGACATATTTACAAATATGCTGAAGCAGCAGAAGATGCATTTGCATTTGTATAGAGTCTTCAGAGCAGAGACTTCCCTGCTATTGTCACTGGCATGAAGAGATCCTCCCACTAGGATGAAGACCTTGTGCTTCGCACTAACACAGAAAACCCATTCCTATCCTGGAGGAGTCTAAATCAATTACCCTTCTCTGTGCATCTCGTGGAAGAGAAGAACAGGCATTTCCAGCTGTGAACTATTTTTCTCCCTGCCTGCACACTGAATTAAGTGCCTGTCTTGGAATTTACAAAGCTTAGCTTGAACATGACTTTATAGATTTGCTCTAAATTTTCTCTAAGCTAAGATTATAGTTTCCCTTAATGTAAGAAATAAAAGGGAATAACCCTTCTCTTGTGCAGTTCTTTTGGCTATCTCAGGACAGTACCTTATAGTAATATTTAACTGGTTATTATTCTTTAACTTAGCATGAATGCACCATCTCCATCACTCAGGTTTAGTTTAGCACCAGTGCAGGCAACTTGGTGCAAACTTACATGCTGTTGTAGGGAGATGCAAGTTAGCTCTACTCACATGCCATACGGAAATGACTGGAAGGGCACAGTGCTCCAAAAAAAAAGTTTTGTTTTCCTGGCTCACAGCCAAGCAGCCCATAGCTCTCGCACTGAAGACTACGTAATTGTAGGTTTACACAAAGATCCTGAAAGTTGCTGCATACAGACCCCTGTGGAAGTCACCAGGGAGAGCCAGCACAGTCACAATGCTTTACAGACTCCATTATTCCTTGATGCAGTCAATACTTCTAAAAGAAGTGTGCTAATAGCATTAGTGCTTATATTAAGTTACCGCCTAACCCCTGTTGTTAGGTCTAAGTCTGTATACACAAGAAGAGATGAACATTTAGCGCTAATGACATAAACCAGGTAAACTCAAGCTCAAAGCAATTAAACACATTACCTAATGATGCCCAGGAAAACTTTCAAAAAGTCAACCATCAAACTCAGGCCTTTCAAATTTGAAGATGGTGCCTCTCCCCTAACACCCACACTTTCTTCCTAACACTTAGGGGTTTTATGTTAATTTTCATATGCTATATTTTTCAGCGCAGCAGAAAAAACAGATAATTGCACTTGTAATTGTGGTGTTCCCTTGTAAAATCTGTCAGGTGTTAGAATGCTGACCCCAGTGCCTGTGCTAATTAGATAAAGTTGCAAAAAAACAGGCACTATAAATCAGATGCTACTAAGGCTGGGGAGGGAACGCTGGAGAGGGTAGGAGGAAAATCTGTTCTGTTATAGCTCTGACTCACTGTCTGCTTGCAATCAGAGAAAGGCTGTCAAATCAGGACTTCCTTATTTAATTCACACAAGTCATTGATGTCCGGACCCAGTGACAGAATTGGCGTGGTTTGGATCAAGCCTGTCAGAGCAAGTGAAATAACATGTATTTGCTGTGAAAAGGGATGAGTCATGGCGGTTGATACCTCCTTCTATAAGATAAAGTAGAAAACAACACATGATTTAGTGAGCAGACCTTTTTCCTATCTCTTCTGCTGAGGTCTCAAGAAAGTAGGCCACTTTTCATGTTGGCTGACCTTGCCCAACAAAGCCAACCACAGCTCTTGAGCAAAAGTACCAGTGAAAAGCACACCTCCGTTGCTTGTCTGAAAAACAGTTTGGGCTTTTGCAAACACTCACTGATGAATGTCTGTGTGTAAAGGGGATTGTAATCCAAACTCGTAATGATGCAGTAACTTCAACTACTTAAACACACACGCAGCCACTCTGGAGGAGGCCCCAGGGAACAGTACCAGCTACCAGATGCAGATTTCAAAAAGAGAAGAGTTTATAATTTGCAAACAAATCTAATGTTATGGTTAAAATGTCCAATGTTGGTCATTTTAGGGAAATTTGGAACTCAGGAATGACTGACATTACTAGTTTTCAGCTGATTCGGTTCATGCTTTCCTCCCCATAATACCCGTTTCCAGCCTATATGCTTCACATGAATGGCAGAGCCAAACTCTTAAATTCTTTGGTGGCTTTCCTAGAGCACACAAATCATACAGTAGCCCTCCACCAGGAAACTGGGCCAGAAAACAAAGGAAATGACTCAATGCATTTCTTCAGAGCGGGGAGATAGGGATGGGAAAAAATGTGGAATTTATTTTTTTTCAATGTGTCTGTGTAGACTCTTGTACACTGTCATGAGTAACCTCATGTACCTAATGTTACTAACAAAAAGCTAGCTATACGTTTTCCAGGCTGGAACAAGCTTTCATCTGTCTACCCAGGAGCACCAGCAATGTGAGCTCACACCCGCCTGGAAGAAAGACAACCAGGAACACCCTTGGACTATCAGCTTTTCAGAGCATTTAAAATGTTTTCTGTAATGGTTGTAAAAAATTATCACAACATAATCCTATGTGTTATAGTGGCTAGTATTCACCTCAACTCAACAGAACAGAAGGACCCAGGAAACAGAACAACCGTTGGTAAAAAATGTGAAGAGGAATGCAAAAGGGTGTGCAACTTCAACTTACTGTCAATAAATTGGATACAAGGTTGGCACAGAATACGACAAAGAGCAGGCCAATGCACTCTCATATGATGTACTCAAAAGGAGCAGCAACCATCAGGAAAATGAATAGTTCTTCATACTGACAGGTACAAACACATCTTGTATTGCATACATTGCCAGACAGGTTTTAATAAAAATAAACTTCACAGGAGAATAACAACAAGGATTTACACACTGGACAAACTGACTTCTGAGGAAAAGATGATCCGAAATTCAAGTACAAGTCATTCCCTTCATTTTCAGGAAGTTTAGACGAGTCCTAGATGAACCAAGTCTGCACAAGAATTCAGTGAATAACTTTCCAAGAATAATGAGAATTAATATTACATATAAGATGAGCTCTGCGCTTAAGAAGCAGAGCTGGGAAAAGGGAATTTGATAATCTATAAATATTTGAATGCTGCAAGCTACATCTGATTGAAATTCATCAAATTTTCATTTTCTTTTCCAAACAAACAGTCTCTGAAAAATGCCATAGCTGTTTAATCTTGCTAAGGGTTGCTAAGAAGTTCTTCCTCTAAAATTAAAATGCAAAATATTTTGATACACAATTGAAAACTAATAAAACAACACAAACCAACCCCTCTGAATTTTTGGGGGCAGGTAGGAAGAAACCCAACGGCACTGTTTGCTCTGTGTAAGGTTTCTCTTCTCCCTTCTCTCTGCTGCTCTGTTTAGTGTCCACTTAAGCAGTTGCACCAAGGGTAGGGCAGCCTATGTGTAAAGTACCCACCTAGAATCCAATACATCCAAGTTCATGTTCTATTTTTTCAGAGACTTCCTAGGTAGCTTTAGACAAAACACTATCTCCTCTGAAGCACCACTCTCTGTAGAGGCGCCGATGCTCCCCCTCCTGCTGACGTGACGGTCCAGGAGCAGATGGGCAGATGCCCACCGGGATTATCTGAGTACGCAGCACCCTGCATGTTCCAGAGCTAGGAGAGGTTCACTGTGGACATCTTCACAGAGACCATAGGAAGACCATGAACCCTGACAGCTACTAAAAAGCCACTATCATTACTCACAGAGGTAGTTCCCCAGGATTATTTAGCATATCAGGTGCACTACAAGTGCTGCCAAGGCCAGGTTTAGAGGACTGTATCCTGTGAACAGAAGTTCCCTCCCCATTTCGTTTGCTGTTTCTGTTGGGTTTAGCTTACCCTCTGCACTGTGGAGAATGAGTGCTCCTGAGCTCATCCTGTGGGGCAGGCATTTCTCAATCTCTTAAATATTTAGACCTTCATAGAGCAAGTAGTGCTGCTAACTTGTTTGACTTAAATTATACCCCACTGGCAAATCAAATTAGAGAAGACCTGAGTAAATCTACCTTTTAAAACAAAAGCTGATTTTCTCCATGTTCAGCCATTTGTGGGATTAACTTTTTTAATGGGTTCTTATGTGCACAGTGTTTTTGTTTTCACGGATACTAGAAGAGGATGAATTATTCATCAGGGGAAAAATAAAATCTAAAACACGCATTTTCATAGCATATTTAGTCCCTTTTGTCCTATTCATAAATCCATCCTGATTACTACAAATGAATGTGTTACTCCTAACGGTTCACTGATGACTCACTTGGACCATTAATTCAGACCTCCTCACTGCGTGGATTAGGAAGCTGCCACTAGGAATGTGAAATTGGGAGAAGATCCTTTGTGACCTCCCCCTCTTTCCCTACAAAGAACAGGCTCCATCTCCTGCTCCTTTCCTTATGTATAATTTAATAAACACACTACATATTCCCCAGTAAAAAAATGCCATTTCCACTCCTGCTCCAGTATTAAATTTGCATGGAGGGAAGGAAGAAAATGGCCTTATTAATGCTCAGTAGGTTGTTTTTATGACTTAGAGGGAGGACAGAGAGCAATGGCTCACAGTATCTATATCAGAAGTGGGGACAATTTAGGCCCAAACACATAGAGACATCACTGAACTAATATGGGAATGACTACAGCTATGTCACTGGTGACATAGATCACAAGGTATTTGTCTCTGTTCCTGGACTGCTGACGAGCTGTCATCAGTGAAGAACCATTGTCATCGAGGAACAATGCCTCACCATTTAGAGCAGAAGTAAATGGAACTTGCCAATTCTTATCCAGGCAGTACAGCATTCATCAACTCCTTATTGCCCAGCTGGGAACAAAGAGAGGATTCTACCCATTTGAAAATTATTATTATTATTTACTACTATATTGGCAACACAGTGCACTGAATAGTTTTAGAAGAAAAATTTATGCTCCAGAATTCCTAAGGGCCAACACTCCATCAGTCTCAACACACACAATAAAATAGAGAATGAAAACGCATTTATTTCCTTTCCAGTCCAATTGCTACTGTGCCACAATGGTTAGTATTGAGTACCATTCTGTTTCATGCATTGGAGCTCTGTGTTAAACTCTAATTACCAACATCAAAAGGGAAGCATTCCCCAGAACGATACCATACTCCTTCTTTGCAGTTTCCACTGCTGTGGTTGTTGCTGAGTATCTTTTGAGTATTTCTGGGTACCGGGCTGAAAGAAGTGCAGAATGTCCCACTGCAACTCTATGCTCTTTTGTCCCATAAAGATCTCACAGATCCCAGGCAATTAAGAGTTTGGAAAACAGTACATTAACACCAGCCACTAAAAACCTTTTATAGTCTAGAATGGCATTGAATGAGTAATTAAAGCTAGATTTTTCATGTTATTGCTCTTAAGAATCCATGCAACAGTGATGTTCATTAAGAATACCCCTTAACCTCAAATTTGGTTGTCTTGTCCAGCATGCAAACAGTGTTGGCGTGTTATAAGCTAATCACTGGTGTAATGTGTCTGATGTTGACTATGACAGGAAGGAGTCACAGAGACTCTTCCCAGCAAACCTCCAGCACTGACATTCAACTCATCAATAAGCCAGCTTCTGTGGTCAGGAATCTGGACTTCCCTGGCCCAATACAAGCACACCGACACAATCCTGGAACTGGAACAACCTCCAGATCTTGAATCACAGTGATGCTGATGAACGTTTCTTTAAATTTAGTTACTTAAGTAATCACCATTCATGACAAAACAGAAATTGTTGAGCTGCTGTTATCCAAAGCCAGTTTCAATTAGACTCAAACTGAGGGAAAAACCTACTAGTTCACTTAAAAAAAACATTTGCACCCTGGTTCACTAGAAACTTCCTCCCATCCACAACACTCTGATTTGGCTTGTGCATAGGATGAGGACAAAAGTTACGCTAGTATGCCGCCACTGAAACAGAAGGAGACTAAGGCACTAGTGCCATTTTTGCCATGCAAATCATTTCTTGACATTTCTTTCTAACACTAAAGCCTTCTTCTCAACCAGGAAACGGTCTCCAAATAGATATTCTACTCTTTTTCAGACACTGTATAAGCATCTCTCTTCCAAAATTATTTCCGCAGATCACTTCTTTCACAGAAGAAACCTTTTTATGACAGATGTCCACGAACTCATCACATCCTGTTGCCCTGCCTGTAGCACACTTCCAGTATTTGGGGTTATTCAGTGCCTATGCAGGTTGAGACCTCTGGGGCTGCACTAGAGACTGAGAGGTTGAACACTGGTGAGGTCTTTATTATGGTAGAGAAACACTGGGTAAAATAAAAGCTACCATTACTTAGAAGACCACTTTGTCTCTCTGAGCTTTGTGTCTTATTTTCAGTTAAAGTACTACAATTGTACATTTAAAAAATCAGCTCTGCAGGCTTTTAATTCACAGGTTACAAAATACGATAATCATTGAACTAATCAGTATGCTAATACCCGTTTAGTATTGTAAATAGGTAGGTTCATACAGTCTTCCACCGCTTTATTCAGAACCTGCGTTGATAATCTCCGAGCACAAACTTTTGTATGAAATGGACCAAGTTATCCGAGTTCCAGCATATGTTTGTAAGAATGTGGAGAAAGAGCTAGTATCACACAGAGGCAAAATACAGCCAGAAAAAAGGGGTTTCCTCTCCTGGAATACAGATCAGGCAAGATCCTTCATGACATTTACAAATGGCTTCATGCTCTCTCTTTTACTAAGTTACTTTCCTTTATTTTTGGAGCAAATACCAGCTAAAATCTGGAATATTTCCTGCATATCTATTTAGAAGTGCAGTTACATCACCACACCATGAACTACCGATTTTTTTTTAACTGCTTAAGAGAGCGGATAATTAAAAATAAATAAATCAATGTTTTGGCATCTCCTTTTTTCCTCTAAATTCTATATTGCATTGTTTTCATCATTTTAAACATCATCAGTTGCACTGATCCATTGAACAGATGGCATTATCAGCCCACAAGAATCTGCACAGGGCAATTAGAAAATTCAGAGACAAGACTAATACAAGGAATTTAATTATCAATTATATCTGTCCAGCACCATGTACAAAAATTTTCTTGTTTTCCTCTGTCTCTACAGAGACATGCTAATAGGTCTACTGATGCTTCCTGCTTTACCAAGTGATGCAAATCCTCCAAGAATTGCCTGTAATTTTAAACCTTTGTTACATCAGGATTATACTGTTCTTTTCCCCTCTTTCTTGGTTTGAGTAGAGGGAGTTTAGTTAAGAATTAAGAAAAACCCCAACAGTCCATGTCTCCTAAAGACACTTTACTGACAGCAGAAAGAATATGTTCATACAGATCTACGAGTTTTCTCTTTTGCATCCTTCCTTTCTGCGTAGACCCAGAGGAGATGTGTCCATAGAGAACCACATCCTACAGACGATGCAAATGTGGCCTTCGTATCAGTAAGACAGCAGCAGTCTGAAAAAGTGAATGCTACAGGACCAGAATATCTTTCCCCCAATTCTGGGGGTGGAAAAACCCAGCAGAGTCCTTTATTTAAAAAAAGAAAAAGCACAGCAGGTTGCCTGGTGCCCTATGTAGACAGCCTGCTCCCTTGAACACTTGGTAGGACCCCAGAGGCTGATAGGCTAAGGGAAAGCAGATGCATAGAGAGAGCCTCTGTCATGGGTGGTGCTGGCAGATATACCTGCAGCTCCGTGTTTCTCCCATTCTCATCTCTTTCAGAGCAGGGAGAGGGGTAAGACAGTAATTCAAGTTTGCCAAGTGAGCTGAAACCTGTCACATTTATAGAAAAATGCATTTTGGGGGCTAAAAATAAATAAATGCCATCCCACACTCCCACTGCCTTCGGATTCTTATTCAGTTCAGTATTCAGCTATCCAAACTCCACTTGCTTCAAATAGCAGCAGAGAAAGGGGAGGGAGGGGAAAAGGAAATGGGGAGTAATCCATGGATTTAGAAACGATTACATATAGCAAGGCAAATATGAATATGATCTAACAACAGAGCATGGGACATGATCACACCATATGGGATCAACTCAATTGACCCCAAAGGACTTATTTTAGATACTTAAATGTACAATCAATTTGAGAATGTATCTTCTAGGCCTGCTTATGATACGCTGCCTCAGTTTCCCATTGGTAAAAGAATGATTACAGTGATTAAAAAACATTCACCAGTCCTGCACTCACTGGGGTGCTGGCAGAAGCCTGTACCTGCCATGTGCTGGGAGAGCTTCACGAGTGTGGTGTTCTACCCAGAATCACCATATTTTCCACTTTAAGTCTATACTTTGGACAAATGTACCAAGCACATTTGAAAACAATTTGTTCTTGCTATTAATTTATACAAAAAATCCTGCTGCATTTGCATGACATTAAGAGCAAAAAAAAAAAAAAAAAAGAAAAAGTGTCCAAGCAGACAATGTATTTGATACTGAGATGTTAATAACCCTGGAGAGATTCCTGTGGGCTGGCGATGCCATCTGCCTAGTGGATGCAGAATCCAAAGACCATTGTAGTCTGTGGAAAGACCATCTTTAAGACTGATTCACGGACAGCAAGTACTAGTTGAGTCAAACTGCTTGAAACCTAGATAATGACAACCGTGCAAGAGAGGCACTCATCAGCAGTGGGTCATTCACAGCCTTTTCCTCAGGAAATCTCATTATTCTGTACCGTTTCTTGATTGTTGCGTCTGAAGGCATGAAAAAGCTAACATTTGTATATGTTTTTCTCCCTGTATGGAACTAAAAGGAGGAAAGCATGTCTGAATACTAAGCTCTTGTAGAGAATATTTAAGTACTGAGGCCAGACGAAAAGCCAGAGATGTGTGTCTGATCCCCTTTACTCAGGCTGCAAGCAAATGAGCTGCGAACTAAGACCAGATGATCAATATTCTACCTATTTCCGCAGATCTCTTCAAAACTTAGCATTTCTGACCACATGGATAGAAAGGTCACTGCTTAAGAGACCTCTTGCCTTTACCACTGTTGACCCAACAGGTCTCGTTCGTGCTGTTACAAGTCCCAAATACACCTACTGATCTTGATGGCCTCAAGTATCCCAAGTCAAATTTTCTCCTGTAAGTTTTCACTTACACTTGTCTGACTCCTGCACTGTTACCATCAACTTAGATCACTGCAGAGGAAGACTAAAATCACAGTGAACATTTATGGTGCCTAAAAAAAAGTCTCCTTGTCCAAGAAAATGTATGTTCTCTTCAATTTTTTTTCTATTTCAAGATAAATAGAAAGACAGACACACACTACCTACTTTTTAAGTGAATAGAGTTATTAAAGACAGTTTCCTGTATGGCCATATCTAAAGCTACTGCAGAGTAGTGAACCGGACACTGACCTTGTATTTCAATAAGAAGTTCCATAGGAGATCTGATTCTACCACACATTAAATTTCTGCAGCTTTGAGTGACGGTTATGACTGGGTTTATGTGAAAGGTTCGAAAGTCTCATGGTCAGGTAATAAGTGCTGGTGAACTGGGATAATAAATGCCAGTGATTCTGTGGGAGGAAGAGGAGGCTGTGCTCAGAAACGGAAACATGCAATCATTTCTGAGAATAACTTCTGCAACGGGAGTTAGAAGGTGCCACTTCTCCAGAAGGTGTTTTAATCTGCTACATCTTTCTGGCCATGTGAGAAAAGGCAGTCAAGAAAGATATAAATAACAGGGAGGGGGCCACAATAGGAAAAATTTCTAAGATACACGACACCAAACCAAGTGGAGGATCACTAACCAGGAACGCTCCTGCGATTCTTTTCTGCAGCTGCAGACTAGCCCTGAACTGCTATGTCAAAGTGGCCAGGGAAAACATAAGTTCATTGGTCTTTTCATATTTTCCCTATTTCCCCCTCCCTCCAACTTTAAAAACGAAAAGTGAGAAAGAAAAAAAATTGCACTCAGCAACTGGAAATCTAGGCTTACCAGAGCTACTAATGCTTCCAGATCACCGAATATGCTGCTAAAGGGCAACTAATTTGTTACATAATGTGCAAAGCTTTGCGTCTCCTTGTCTACCTGATAAATGTAGAAGTTTCAGTTCCCCCAGATATCTTATGCAACACATTTCCAACGTTACGTACACGGCTACTTACTCATTTTCTAGTAATTAGTATCCTGGGGAGAAATCCTATTGCTACTCTATTTACCTAATGTAATAAATTATTGCAAAAAGCAAAGTAGGAGGAATTTCTTACGTTTTATTAGCATTTGGTAATTTTGATCTTTCTGATGATGTCTACTGACCCCTAGCCTGTGGCTGTGTTTCAAAGCACTTTCTTTAGCAATTCTTTGTTTAATTAAAAACTATTACCAAAGAGGAAATTGGAATCAAATATCTCAGTGGTGGGGAAGATTTTGACTTACTCAGGATTTTTACTTTACAGAAATTAAGTAAGTGAGAGGAGAATCATTTTTAAGAGTTTCCTAATTCAGAAGCAAGGAAAAAAACCCAAAATTAGATTAATACCATGTTAGATATTAGGAAGAAAACTAAGTAAGTTGTGTTCTTCCTCCCAGAAGCATACTCCTTTTCCACTGTAAATACTGTCCCCAGTCCTGCTCTCGTTCGCAAAACCTGTCAGAAACAAGCCTATTGAAGCCATTGTAAATATACCAGTGTAGGCCCCTGAATGCAATTCCTTCGGCCAAACTGTTCAAATTGAGGAAGGTACAGAAGAATGCATTTCCATTTGCACTTTGGCTTTCAAATAGAAGGACCTCAGCTCCGAACAGTGGCCTGCGCCAAAGCTTCTTCGCATTTGCAGAATTTAGTAACTTCTTCTGGAAAGTTTACTGGGTACCCGAGAGCTCACTAATCCTTAAAGCCATGGCACTTGTATGTAGCCATTTAAATATACTTCAGGATACTACTTATAGGCACATAACACTCAGTATTTTTGCCCATATATAAGCTTTCTTAGCCCAAAAGTGAGGAAGGGAGCACAGCTTCCCTGAGCTCCAATACACAGAGATGATTTATTTCAGAAGTTGATGAATTTTTATACTGCATGCAACTACTGAGGTCCGTGCGCGCACACCGATACCTTCACACGCAAATCTAACGAGGTTTCTAGGGAACTTGTAGCTATTACAGATTCACAGGCTCCTTCACTCAGCTCCTGGGAAAGCTCTTACAGCTGATTCCATGCTAATTCATTGCTCAATGAATAAGTAAAATCTGTACAGTATAATAAACCCATTGATCATTATGCTTTAAAAAGATTGACTCCTAAATATTTAGGAAGCAGCGTGTATTCAACAGAAATGTTTATTGGCACTGGGAAATTAAACTGTCACCAGTGAAATAGTAAAACTCATTAATGCAGAGTTTCTTTTTAAGTGTTAGGAATTAACTTTATGACTGCATCAGTAATGGCAAGCCTCAGCCTTAAATCGCCTGCCATTTAGTATTCGTGAACATTATTAAAACATATTAAGCGTAATTTAATTGACTGAAAATTAAAAAAGGAAAAAGGGGGGGGGAAGAGGAAGAAAAAAACTTCGCCGCCGTCAGCG
>JAVKLA010000001.1:38860797-38880813 GCA_034782735.1 Sagittarius serpentarius
GAGGTCATGGAGCGCCTTCTCCTCCGGGCCCCGGTGCCCCCCAGCGCCGAGGGTCCCCGGCTGCCCCGCGCTCGCCGAGGCGCCCCTAGAGCTGCCGCCGGTGCCCGCCCGCCGCGGCGCCGCAAAAGCCCGGCGGCCAGGGAGGCTCCCGCCTGCGGGGACAGACCCCGCGGGCACCGCCCGTGGGAGCAGCAGCAACACCTGGGAAACTTGGGAGGGGATCTCCCGAGGAAGAGGGCGAGAACGGCGATTTCCCACCCGGGGTGCTGCGAGGGAAGGGGAGCGGGGACGGCGAGCACGCCCCGGGACCCAGCCGCGCCCGTGGGAACCGACGGCACCCGCCGGGCCGGGGGAAGATCCCCGGTGCCGCCGGCTCTGCTCCGCCGGGCCGGAGCCAGGCTGCGCCCGCAAAATCCCGGCACCCCCTGACTCCTGCGGGAAGGACCGAGCCCTGCCAGCCCGGCGGGGGGAGGCGCACAGCGCCGGCCCCGTCCCAGCCGGCGGCCCGCAGCTGAGGCAGGGCGAGCAGCAGCGACACTGGCCGCGAAAAAATGCGGCCAGCTGGGAAGGACAGAAGACCGTGAGGGAAAAGCAGCGAGCGGCTCGTTGCAGGCTCTAGCGGCTCCCGTTCACTTCCACGTCCACAGCGGCGGGACGGTGGCGAGCAACCCCTCCGCCTGGCCGCAACTTTGCCTTTCTAAGCTCCATTAGCAAACGGGAGCCGGGCTAACTTTCTTAGAGGTCGTGTTGCAACAAGCCCCCCTTTTCAGGGAGGTTTTTCTTTTTCCCCATCTCTTCCTCCCGCCCCGGCCCCAACCCCAGGCAACTCCTTGCGCTCCCGCTACTCACAATTTGTTGCAGCTAATCCCGGCTGCCAAAAACTGAGGAGCAGCAGAGTGAAGCCCCCGAGGGCTCGGGAATCCATGTTCAGCCCCGGAGGAGGAAGCCAGCCGCCCGCCTGTCTCCCCCGGTCCCGGTCTCCGAGCGCCTCTCAGCCTCTGTGCGCTCCCTCTTCCTCCGCTCATTTACTCCATCCAGCATCCAGGCGCTCCGGGTGAAGGGGGAGCCGGAGCCGGGGTCGGGGGTGGGCCGAGGGGCCCTCCTCCGCGGCCCTTGGAGGAGCCGCTCCGAACGCCGGCGGCAGCGCCCGAGCCGAGCCCGCTCCCCCGGCCGCTGCCGCGGAAATTCACCTTGCGAGCGGCGGCTGGGAAGCAGCAGCCGGGCGCTGGGCACCTCCTTATAGGCGAGAGCCGCGCTGCACTCCACCTCCTCCCAGCCCCCTGGAAGTCACTCCTCCTCGCCTTCCAGGGAGGATCCTTATTGCAATCTTCATGCGTTGTTGATAAGCATCAGAGTCACGGAGTAAATCAGATGCCTGGGGGGAAAAAAAAAAAATATTAAAAAAATCTTTCCTTTTTTTTCTTTTTTTTTTTTTCTTTCTGCCGCCTCTGGGTACTGCTGCGGCTGGAACGTTTTAAAGAGCCCCCAGCTCAGTTGTTTGTTTGCTTATAAATACGTATGCTATATACACATACATAAAATATACATGTATATCCCGGCGTACACAGTGCCGACACAGCCCGACGAGCCCCAGCCCCGCTGCCGGGGCTCTGCCTCACCCCCAGCGAGCGGGGACGGAGCCTCGGACGGGGCTGATGCTTGATCCGCTCTCCTGTCGCGGCTGGTCCAGAGCCTCCCTGCCTAGCCCGCCTGGAAGGCGAGCGGAGGTGGCCCCGGGGCTCCCAGCAGAGCCGCGGGGAGCTCCTGTTTGTGCCCCCCCCCGCCCGAAGAGGAAGGCGGCCCCCGGAGTTGCGGACCGGACCAGACCCGCACCCAAAGGCTGCAACCCCCTTGCGGCTGGCAAAGGTGATGCTTGACAAAACTGGATTTCATGACTGATTGACTGAGTTCCCGACTGCTCAGCAGCTGAACAGGCCGGGATTATCTCCCGGGGGGGGGGGGAGAGGGTGTCCAGGAAAGCAGAGCACCTTGCACCCTGCCCAGCCGCCTCCCTGCACGCCTGCACCCCTGGGAGGTAAACGGCCTTTCAGGAACTCCAGCTTAATCACTGCTGAGATCTAACCTTGTTGCTTTGCTGCGGCGTCGCCCCACATCAATAGAGTGCTGCATCAAAGTCAGGTCAAAATTGCATTAGTGATTTCGGTGTAATCTGCAAGGGGAGTCTGTTTGGACCATTAAACTCTTTGTGGGGGGAAGTCGTTGGTCCTCAGCCATTATCCCTCACGATGGCGAGGAATAATCAGAAGAAATAGACTGTTCACCAAAGCCATCCTGACTTGCCAATGGAGAGCGGAGGTTTAAATTGCTGGCATGCTGTAAGCCTCATATTAGAAAGTAAGGCGGGTGGAGGAAAGACATCATGCTTAGCTATTAGGTACTATATCAAAGAGAGGTGTCAGGGGGACATCTTAGCCTTAAAGGAGCAGTCAGCTTGGAAAGCGAAAGTCCACGTTTAACAAATGACCTAATTATTTCACCTTCTGTTGTTACAAGTGACACAAGTGACACAAGGTTAAACAGGAAGGATAGCTGCCTAGCACTGAGGCTTTCAGTCAGAGTCAATAAAGGTATTAGTCAGACAAAACCAAGACTTAGGAGGAACTTAAAAGCCTAATGAGCTCTCCAAGTCTTTCATTTTTGGCTTCAAATACGTCTGCACACACCAAGGTCTCATCTTTGCTCGTGCGAAGACCTGACCCAGTTGCTCTGCGCTTCACTTACGTCTGAGCCCAGTGGTATTTTGGAAAGTAGGGGTGGGACTCAGTCCAAGGCTAACACATCTACATGAAGTCTGCTTTCCCTTCCAAAGGCCCTAAAAGAGGTGTTCAACTAATCACCCCGGAGATGTCTGTGTAAGGGCACAGACACCACCTTCTCTGAGCAGGGCCATTTTTGGAGGTAGTGAGCGCTGCTCATTTCCCTCAGCGGATGGGGAGAGAGAGAGGGTCTCACCTCCGTATTTTCTGTTCCTGGTCAGAAACATCTCGTCTTCTCCATACCGATCATACACAAGACTCTGGCCCAGAAACTGAGGACTGTATTGCTGTGCTGCATTAGGCCAGGAGGCTGGCCTATTGAGAAAATCATGTTATTAACTTGACTTTTTCAGGTGAGTGATCAAGATTTAGAAGTGCTAGCAGTGCTTCCAGAGCTACCACTTGAGTAAAGCTGAGCAGTAGAATGTATCAGAAAGCTTAAAGCTGGAGTGGATTTGCTCGGAGACACACAAGTCCTTGACACAGTCACAACTTTGCAACTATGTATTCTGAAATTAGCAGAGGAATTCAGAAGAAGGAGTTTAAATACAGGGGTTTTTTTTCACGCTTTTAAAAAATGATTAAAATTAAGTGGACTGTGTTTCAAATCTTGCAGGGTCTCTTTAAACTATCTGGCACAATGGTACACTTTTCAACTGACTCACTGAACTAATTAGTGGCTTGTTTATAGGAAAGCAGATGTGGAAATGAGCTATGCAGACTAATTAAAAGCTATCCATAAATACAAGCCCAATCCTGCAATGCATCCCAGTGGTCACCAATATGGATCTGACTGCAGGATCTGGACCCCAGTTACACCACTGGTTTTCAAATCACACTGGTGAGACACACCTCTTCCGTAAGCTCCTTTGTATCATAAACGCCAGGCAGGTGCCTTAAGATTTGTGAATGTTTGGTTGCAGGAGTACTACAACTGAGAAGTTATGACCGGAGTGGAGGGCTACGCAGCTGTTGCTTGCAGGAAATTATGTAAATAATGTCATGTTTAAGGGCTTTTTGCCAGCAATATTTTTATTAGAGTAAATTTATTAATCACTATTAAAGCTATTCAGACAAAAAGTGTGGCTTGTCCTCAGCCACAGATCTGGGTACCCTGGGTTTTGGGAAAACTCAGTTAGTTTTAGTGTATCTGGACTTTATTCAAAATGACTGCGATGGTTGCCACTAAAAGCATTGCAAGCCTTGGCAATGAGTGAAGGCTTTGTTACGCATATAGTGATTACTCCTTTCTAACTCAGTGATAACTCCTTTCTAACTCTCCCCTTTACTGTGGCACATATTTTCTCTTCCTCGATGAAAGCAAAGCTGACCTTAACAGTGAAGACCCTGAGGTCTTTCCTTTCAATTCCTCCCTCTTTGACACACTTCATTGATAGCCTTTTGCCAGTCACTCGATGTTCACTCCCTGTTTGTTAAACAAGGGGAACACAGACTACCTCGTCTCGTACAGATGGCAGGAGGAGAAATATCCTCATGTCTGGCACATGTTCAGAGTCTGCAGTCATGGTGATCATATGAGCACCTTCATAATTTCAGAGGCAATGTAGATCATGATTAGGTCATCTGGGACTGTATAGAAAGGGCTACATTAGTTCTGGGTGAGAAAGCCTAACACAGGCATCCATTTCTCCTCCTCCCCGATGGCAGCTGAGTGCTCATATTAATGCTGCTCAGGACACAAGCAGTAGATGACTCGCATGATGGGGAGAGGAAGACAAGCAGCATTAGGCCAGTAGCTGTTCCGATCACAGTCTTACTGGCTTTACAGTGCAGGCAACAAATCACTGAGATGCAGCATTTAAGTTTTCAGCCCCAGTGTCCTGTCCAAGTTTGTTCTACCAGCCTGGAGCCTTGTTATTTGAGCAGAAGGAACGATTTGTGTGAATTAGATGAGAGAATATGGAGAGCAACAGAAGGACATGAACACATAAGGGAGAGCAGGAAAATCTGGCTGCCACCAGGGAAATAAGGGCATGTATTTTTGAAGGAGAAAGCTTTTTTATTTAAATGTTTATTTGAGGAGGTAAGTTTATCTGTGATCAGGTAAACTTGTTTTTTTTTTTTCCTAGAGTCAGTAAACAGCATTAGTGCTGCTATAACCCATGTTGAGTTTGCCACCAGAAGCAATAACAGTTTAGCCCATGAATTCAATCAATCCAGCTGTTTGGGTAATTGCAGCTGGAAGTTTTATGTCTGACCCCAACAGTATAGCATTCAGGGAAGGAGAATAGCATTATGTATATGAATTCTGAAGAGCACATACTACCACAAACTTTATTGTTTGTGGCTTTGGATCACATATTGCTGTTTCCTGTTGATAACTAGGAATTTGTCTGAAGAATATTATGTTTCTCATCAAAAAACCTAGAGGTCATGTCAAAAAAACCTAAAGGTCATTTTTTTTCTTTTTCCCTTAGAGTTCTCCCCTATGAAAAGAAAGGACTCCTTCATTAAAGAGAATATGTGGGGAGCTTTCATAAAACACATCGACCCCAACCAGGTGAGTGCAACAGCAGGTTGCTCATTATCCTTGGATAGTTCCACAGCATACATAAGTCCGGAGGATAAGGAAATTTAATGATCTGCTGCGATAATCTGTTGGCCAGTAGCATTTTTGAGATGCATGCTGAGATTAGGGTAAAAGAAATCAGATGTCAAGCTGTGCAGTGATTATTGGAAGACAAAGAACTAAAATCACCTCTTCCTCCCCCTCGCCTTTCCCTACATTATTTTACCACTGTCTGCTGGTCTGCTGGTATTACAGCTTTCATTACATTATCTTGTCTGCCTATGAAGATGCTTGTGTCAATCCTGGCCAGATACAGCTACCGGACTTAAAAGATCAATAACCTGACTAAATAATAGTACAAATGGCTATGGCTACAAGTTCCCTAGAGACTTCGATAGGCCTTATATGGGACACACTCCTCTCTGGTGTAATTCCAGTGACACTGTATGTTGCAGTTCTGAACAGAGTTACAGAGGTCACAGAGGACACCGTCCATGGTCTGCTTTCTGTACTGGTTCCCCACCAACCACTGTGGTTAGCTCCAGCTGGGCCAGCCACAGTTGTCCCCGAGTGATACTGTATTTTTACTAAATGCAGTGTCATCCTGGTGCCTTTATTTCCAAGAACCAGCTGTCCACCAGTATCCAATGGAAGGATGGACTTCAAGAGGTGTTGGCATAAATGCAAACCCCGTTCCTGTGATCTAATCAACCACAAAGAGCCCTGAAGAAGGAACTCATACACAAACTAAGTAACACATTTCTTTTCCCGCTGTTTTGAAGCCACACAAATTAGAATGAAGAAACCCCTAAAAGGTCCCTGGACAGTTAGGTGTCACAGGACAGATGTAATCTGTGGAGAACAGCTGGCTAACTAATGGGAACATACCATATGTGATAAGAACTATGAGTCCCAGCTGAAGTCAAAGCCTAGAGTCTGCCTTACAGTACTTAGAAAATTCAAGGCAAACTAGAGAAAAAGAAAAATGACAGAAGGTGGGGAGGCATGTTCACAAAAATCTCTGTTCAACAGACATTCCAATTCAGACCTCGAAGCTGGAAGGGAGACAGTGTTAACTGTATGAATGCCTATTTCCATATGTAAAGAAGGCAGCTTTATTTGTCATTCATTAGTGGGTATCAGGTCTCCATTTTTCAGAGTTTCAGCTATTCAGTCATGGAATTATAATATCTGCCATGTCACTGATGTAAGTAATGACATATAATGAATAGACACCGGGATAGATTTTCAGAAGCAATTAGTGATTTTGCATGAACAACCAAGGTATCCCTTAAGGGGCAATTTTTCAGAATGATTTGAGCTTTTACCTGCTGAATATCAGTGCCATGATCTGTCTGTCCAAACAGGACAGTTAAAAGGAGAGGCATCCAAAATCATTAGTCTCTATTGAACACTAGCACCTCAGTGTACCACTAATCCATAGTCTCATGCTTGAGGAAAGAAACAATCACCTGGGCCTATATACTAACGAACAACTTTGAACGTCTCCACCATTTTGCAGAGAAAGATTGCAAGGAGTGAAAAAGAGAGCTAATTTCATCAAATAAATGATTTGTGACAAATGGCTCATCCAGTGCTAGCACTCAGAAAATTATTATTAGCAACAGCTGGGCTGGGTATGACAACCTATATTCAGGCATTCTTTTTACTTTTCTGCCTGTCCTTCACTAATCTCTGTTATGGATAAAGGTCAGAGAGGAGTGAAAAGAGGATAGTTGTGTGGAAACTAATGCAATCATTAGGTCACTTTTAACCTTGCTGCAATTATCATACAGAAGGAGCCAACTGAGAATAATGGAAGGCGAGACTGTAATTTAGACTCCCCTGAAAAAGAGGAAGAAATTAATATACCTTCTCTCAGAAGCCATCAGGTTCTCTAGGTTTAATCCTGCAGGAATGAGCAGCTCCTGAGTACTCCTGTGTTGCTCACTTCTCAGCATAGGCACAGGAGATTCAGAGTCTTGGGCCCATGTTTTTACAAAAGCCTGCCTTTCTAAGGCTGACGCTGTTATATTTTTCGAAGCAGACATTAAAGGGCATGGAACAGAAAATGGGCTTAATAGAGGTTCCTTAATCACAGTATCACTGAGCTGCTTCTGGACAAAGTCCTTGCTCTTGCTAAGGGCTGGGCTGTAAGCTAGTCTGGACTAAACTATGAAAATCCCCATGTATATGTTACATTGTATACACAGATATATACACATATATATACACACATATATATGTACATATATGTATATTCAGGCAGATACACACAGAGATATGTGTAAAACAGGAAATCAAACAAGTTAAAATCACCGCTCACTAGGAGATCCATTTATTTCATACTTACTGACTAAAAATGTTTATTTCCTCTAGGAAGTGGATGCATTTTCATCAGAATGAAACAATTCCATGTAGACCTACCACTGTCTTTTCAAAGCAAAATGATTTTAACTCTGCAAGGGATAGCTGATTATACCATAATGTGTAGGCCTGAGTCAGACATCCTCATCTTACTTCTGACTTGAGCCAGCTTGGGGTATAGGAAGCCTCTGCTTTCTGCCAGTCTGGATTGCAGGTTACATTGGAGTTAATGAATCCCTCCTACTTTGTAAAGATCTGCTGACAACGTGAGAATATTAACATAATGTATCTATGTAGAGGGGTGGATATTCAGGCGTTCTTTTGCAATCAATATATTTTGCATTAGTTAAAAAAAGATCATTAGTGATTTTGAGCAACCACTATCAAAACTAAGACAAAATAAAAAATCCTACTTGATGCACTTTTTTTCTGACTCTCAGGGGCTGTTTTTTGCTTGTTCTATGTATAATAATCTATACTTGGATGATGTTGTGAATTCCAGGGTAAGGGAAAAAATCAAACTCGCTGTTGAGAGTTTTTATGCCTAGGATTTAAACTAGAGCAAACAAGTCCCTCTAGGTTCCCATCAAGGGGGGAAAATCCCAGTCGATCAAACTTTCTGTTCACTTCTTAGATGTGTGTTGAATCAGTTGAGGTTCAGGCAGAAAATGTGAAGCAGTACCGCAGAGATTTCATTGAGCTCACGTGAAGGGAGGCCCTCTTGGCTGTGTACAGGGCTGAAGACAGAGGGGTGCAGTGCAGCCAACCATGCCCTGGAGCTCACCAAAACCCCAGACTTTAACCTATCATCCACAGAGTTTGAACATGAGGTGAGTTTAAGCTTGAGACTGGACTGAGGCTCACTTTCAAAGGTTGCAGAAATGTATTCAGGGTCAAAAGAAAGGATTAAGCCACAGAGAAAGAGTGTGGTAGAGCCAGGAGGTTAGCCCAAGCTGTCTTTGCTTTCTTAACTGGAATCTATATCCTCTATCATCTCTCTGTCAGTTTGCAAATCAGTTTCATAAATGTAACAACACAAGAGGATGGTAGTCGTCTGGGACAACAGCATACAACTCAAATCTTACCCAAATAGGCAGTGAAGTACTGCATAAATGCCTTACTTGGCTTTGTTTCTCCATCTTGGGGTTAAGATGCTCATTGCAGGCAGATCCAAGCAGCAGAGAATCTCTGCAGTGACAGGAAGACCACAGGCACTCAGATGCGCCCCGTAGAAACATTTAGCATTGTCTAATATGAAGAAGCAAATGTGGAAATTAGCAGTATGTATTGACACATACCCTCTACATGTGTTACTACCACTTATGTCATTGCATTTATTATAAGCAACTCAATTCCCATAGTGCAATTATAGCAGATGGATAAACAAGATGCAATATACTGTTCACTTTATGACAATGATCACATAATTCCAGCTTCACTGCTTTTAACTGTTTGCATGAAACACTGATTAATAAAGCTTTGAAAGGCTGTCAGACAAGGATATATGAATGTGTAAGTGATACAAGCTAAATTATTCCCCAGTATAAATATCCCTAACATTGCAAAACTAGTGAAGCTGTGTCAGGGACGAGCATGATCTATTCTGTGCATCAGGTTCTCCTTGACAAAGGCTGAGCAGGGACTACAGCTAGCTGTAATCATTATCCTGCACTTTCCTTCTTTTTGTATCTACTTTTGTGCCCATTTAGACCACAAACCTTTGAGAAACAGCTGCCGCCTTTCCCATCTATATGTATACGTGCCATAGTCCTGATCCTCCTATGAAGGCTGTAGATGCTTCCACAATATTACCACAGGTCAACCGTTACAGAGAGAATTATAGCAGCCCGCAAGCACATCAGTGTGTAAAAGTCACAATACGAAAAGGAAGTAAGAGTCACAAAGAGCTTAGAAGGATGGAGGGTTAATTCCTTTATCACAAAAATGTATTACTGGAGCTGTGTTCTGTGGATTAACATTACTGATACATTCATTTCATTAAGTGGATACAGTTGTCTGCTGACATGTATTCACTTGAAATGATCGCATTATTGAGGTATCTCACAAAAACTGATACCAATTCAGGTCAGTGATTTTAGTAAAACTACAACTTACTGGTTTCAGCTTTGACGATTTCAAATCTTTTTTAAATCAGGAACGGACAATTTAACAATGTTTTTGGTCCTGAATTAGAAAATGGGTTTCTTAAGAATTACGTTATTGGTCAGTATCAGAAGAAACAGGCATGCTTAAGAAAAGATCAGATACCTAGCTACACCTAGGTGAATCCCTCCTCTTTTCTATCACCTCAACAGTGATAGAAATGAAAGGTCAAGATGAACTCTGTGATGTTGTGATTTTTAGGTGATATGCCATGACTCTAGTTTATACTTCTGGTACCTAAGATTTCCAGAGGAGTTCCTCTCTGAGAATTACTCAGTTCCCAAACCTGCTGAATATACCATGTTGCCCTTGGGAACTGCTATTCTGAAAATTACTTCTTAAACTTTCTGGGTTAGAGCATCCCCTGATGGAACTGTACTTACCTCCACCTAATTTTAATGCTGACTTATATCAGCTGGATGTCATTTGGTGCTGAAATAAGATGCAGAAGCCAAATTCTAAAGGTTTTATATAATTTTTAAGCTACCTGGAGAAATCAGAAGTGTTTAGCTCTGGGGACGTTGTGTTAGCTTGTCTCACAGTGATAAAGAAGAAGATAACATCAAATGAAGAGGACATGGAGCAAATGGATTTTTTTAATTCTGTGCTAATCTTCACAGTTGTTTTCCTGTTGGTTTTGTGTTTGTTTTTTTCTTTTTCTTTCATAAGCTGTTCTTAAAGTGTACATGATAGGCTATTTACTGGGAATAATCCTGTTAGGAGGATAGGGCTGTATACACACATCTCTTTATATATCTCATTCTATAATGACACCAACATTTGAAATGAAAAAGTGATTCCTAGCCCTATTTTTCTTAGAGATCTCACCTTTATTACACTCCATAATCTGTACCTGTGATGTCAAATCATAAAGCATAAACCATAAAGCAGAGGTGAGAAAGACACTTTAAAAATAATAGTTTTGTCTTTTTGATATCAAGAGACTTAGGGTGAGAGGGCATTATGCAGCATCCTCAGTAAGAGTTGAACAAGGGATCCCCTGCATGACAGAGGGGTCTGAAAGATACTGAACTAAATCCCACTGAAGACATTAAAAATCATTGCTTTGATTTTAATGGCGTTTTTTGATGGCTTGTTTAGTGAGCTTCTCTGTCACCCAAGTACGGGGCCCAATTTTCTTACACCAGTATGACAGCCAACAAACAACCCCCAATTCCAGAATACCCTGAATGCAAGAAAGATCAGCATCTGGCTACAGGCTCTTTCCTGTTTGACTCTTTGTCTGCTGAATGACTAAATTATACGCTTTCCTTCTCTATTATATACTTTTCTGAAGATACACAGTTATTTTAATGTAACAGGAGATTGCATAATCATTGTGAAGTCCTTGAGCTTTCTGCTGGCTGTGGATTTCTCTGTTCAAGTCCAGATGAGCTATACAACGCGAAAATATATCTGGTAAGTTTTTCATTGACATTACTAGGAAGGTGTAATGACTGTCGGTCTGATGTCAGCTGGAGGTCCTGTCAAGAAAAGGAAGGAAAAAAACCCCCTCAAAACCCCCTGCAGACATTCAAGAAGAAATCTTGTACTGTTGAGTAATTACAATTCTCAAAGAAAAAAACAGACTTGGATAAACCTGGAGGCACCTTTATGTTTCTCCTTTTGAAATCTTCCATCTCCCTGACACGACACTTTGCTGTCATTTCTGTCACCATGCCATGCTGGGCTAGTTCTTTTTTCAGGGGGAGAGGGAGTATTTCTGGTCCTTAGAGATCCCATTGTGCAAATATTTAAAACAAACAAAGTCTTTGATGAGATTTTTTAAAAGTCTTTTAATCAGCAAACAGATATATTCTTTGTCTGTTGGAAGAAAAGCTGCAATTATCAGGGGAATTTCATTTCTAATGGCACATACGTTCTTCGTGTGGGTGGTGAAGTAGGCAGGCATCTCAGTGGTAGGTTGTAGTCATGTTTATTATATACTTTGAATGTTACTTTGCTGATGTCAGTATGGTGCTTTTTTCCGAAGTGCACAGGAAGCCCAGAGCAGTAAAGAGCCTCCCTTCCATGCCATTTTCCCACTTGTAAAGAAATAACAACTGAGATTGTAATTGTTAAGGCATGCAGTCACAGAAATTGCATCTCAGGGAGGTGTTGTGTCATGCTGCAACTTATTGCTGTCCCTTTGTCTAGACAGAAAATGGCTGAACTTCTCTCTTGTGTTACACCATTTCTTCCCATTCTTTCCTGTGTGAATCCTTTTCACCGCTTTCTTTCTCATTCACTTTCTTCTCACCACTCTATCAACACCCTTTTTCTTCTTAAGTAGTTCATGGACCAGTCCGTTCATGTGCCATCAAATTATGTCCTTCCATGCAATCTCTTTGGCTCTCATAGGGTTCCTAAAATCATCAGTGATGTGGTTTGGATTTGCACTTTTTTTGGTTTTGTTTTTTTTTATTTCTGATTTAAACTGATGTTCCCTTTAACTGCTTCTTTCTTCCCTGAAAGTCTATTGTGCTTTCCACATTGTTTCTATCTCTGCTTTCTGACACTTCCATTAGTGTTCCTCCAGGCTTAGAGAGCTCCGGTGAGAGCTCTGCTATCTAGTTTTGCTTCCTGTTCTCCAGTTTGGGAGAAACACTTCTATCCCACCATGGGTAATTTTCCTACTCACTCTTTTTCATTGCTTTGCATGTTGTTTTGTTATTACTATCTTTACAAACCTATCTTCACAAACCTATCTTCACCTGTCACTGTCTGCCCTTGATTTAAAAAATGGAGGGCAGGCTATGTATCTTGCTGCATGGAGGAAATACTGCTGATAGAAAGCTGCAGGGCTAAAGCCAATGGCTAAAATGCTCAGACTTTTCTATGCAAGATTTCCCTACAACCCCGTCTTCTTGATCTATGCCTGTTTTATGACAGTGAAGCAACCGCAGATTAGATTCATCTGGCCTAGTGCTTTCGTATTTCATCTGTATATATGTTGAAATGTATTTGCTATTTGCTGTGTGTATTTGCTATCGCTCTTTGGTATTTGATGAAGTGGGTTTTTTCCATCTTGTAAAGGCTCTTTGGGTGGGACTCAGCTGCCTAAGTATAGGCATATAGTGCTATTTTAAACATTGTAGGATTTCCTGTTTGGCCAGTTACTGCCTCTCCAGAAGGGTACGAGGCTTGCACAGGTCATGTACTCCATGCAGACGTCTCACACTGCTGTGGCATGCATTACCCTGGTGCACATACCCTACTGCAACTGCGCATTAAATGGTTGTGACTAAACCACACAGCATCTCTCTTCCTATCTTGCCATCTTAAGCTTCCTCTGGCAGCTTTTCAGGAAGTCATAGGAGCCACACTTGTGCAGAAACCAAACAGAGGCACAAATTATAGCAAGTGAGAAACAAACCCATACTACAGAGCAATACTTTCCTAATGCAAATACTACTGAGTGCAAACATAAAGTCGAGCATAATAATAAAAGAGAAAAATAGAAAAAAGTAAAATAGAAGTAAAACAAAATAAAACATTAAGAGTAGCCTTCTCAGAAGGCCCTGTTAAATTCAGCCATTGCAGAGGTCAGACTGGACTGTCACATCCTTCTCTATGACTTTTGTTAGCTTAAACTTCACCTTGAGAAATTACGGCTCACCACTGTGGATCTTCCGCATAATGTTCTACTGGAAACCCTTTTTTTCTTTTCCTTTTTCTCTCAAATTTTTTTCTTGAATGAGCTTGTAGTCTGTTTTGGAATAACGTCTCCATGTGCATTAAACTGGGACTGGCACACATTTGTTTACTACTACACGGGCAAAAGGACTTTTGCAGTGCCTCTTTCAAAGATCTGAGACCCATTGTAATTCCACTGAATTAAGCTGATTAATATGAGGGCCTTGTCCATATTTCTGTCTAACAAAAAAAGATATTTCTACTGGATAAATTAGAACGTGAAATATACCTCCTTTTCCTGGCATATATATTCCCCTTCCTTTACGGACTTCATATCCCACACGGAAGAGACAAGACAGAATTTTCCACCTATTATTTCCTAAAAACAAACCACCAACAAAATTCTCCATAATTACAGAGAGTCTCAAAATGTTAGAGGTAATATTGAAATGTTGACAGGCATCTAACTTCTACTGGGGAGGAATGAGCGATTTAGTTAGGATGAGCTAATAATATATTTCCAGTGGTAAGTAACAGCTCTCCATTCTGGATAAAAATGATTATTTTAATAAGGCTTGAAATTGCAGGCATGATATGTGCTGTGATAGTACGTAGGATGAACCAGTAATGCAAAACCAAAAACACTAAATGGAGCTTGAGCAGGGATCCTCTGAGGGATTATTAAAGATTATAACAATAGTCTGTTAGCCATTGAAATTAGATTTATATGACTTTGCATAAAACATTTATATGCAATCTGGAAAAAAAACCCACCCAAAAGCCTTTTTTCCCCCGTCTTTTTCTGTCTTTTAAAAATATTTTGCTTCTTAATATTTAAAATGCATTTTCACACTTTATTGGTTTTTTCTGTTTTCAAGGATGATACACAATTCTACTACTGTTTAAAGACTGCGGGATATATCTCAGGGTATCATGTTAATATTGAGGAAAAGTCTGGCTTTTTCAGGGTGCAAGCTGGGGTTGCTGTTGATGTCCTTGTTATATTTTGTCAGCAACAGTAAGTTAGACAGTAACCAGCCCTGGAAGAGCCTCATAGTCTGCTATAAAGCAGTTCCTGTGGTAGCCCACGGCTCTCCTGGTAGCCAGCTATGTTACTTAGGGCATATCAACTTCTTCGCTGTCTCTGATTCTCTCCTCACCCCTCTTTTCTTTGTAAGCTAAAAGCTCTTTTGGGAGAAGCTGGCAAAATCTACTGCACAAGGCTGTGCTTGGCACAACAGGACATGGAACTTGGCTGGAGCTTTTTGGCAACGCAGTGATACAGATACTACACTGATAATAAAGGTTTCACACTGAAAGATCAATAGGTACAAGACATTAGTTCTTTAAAGCCTCCTCTCTTTATGATTAGTAGGGAGGGATTCATATACAATCCATCACCCTCATAAGAGTTTTGTGAGAATTAATTATATAATGCTTGCGCAGTGCTTTGAAGATGCAAAGGCAGTTCCCTGGCTGTGTTAGAGTTCGGATAGCACAAGGTAGCCTAACGCAACCAAAGCAAAAATTCATCTACAGGATTTCTTGCCTAGTGGAGAGCAGCTGGGGAGTTTATTTCACCATCTCTCCTAGCCTGGCTGTTAAGGTCAGGAGTCTCCTGCCTCTTTCTAGGCTCACCACTCCTCAGGGATGGACTCGAGATAAGCTCTTGGCAGAGAGGAGCCTGAGGATACTCAGTGCCTCCAAAAGCTCTCCTTCATGTGATCTGAGTAGAGCAGGACATGAGAGCAAAGTGCAAAACTCAGTCCAGCAGCGTATACCCAGCTCTGCATTAGCACAGCATTGGGCAGTGCACTTTATAGCAGGGCTGCAGCTGTCAGTGTGCATTAAAGATACAGAATCTCAGCACTTAACACGTCTTGAGCTTTCCTCACTCTTTCAGCAGAGACGTAACTTCAGTGGCCCAAAATCTAGTGTAGATTTCAGGGCAACCAAGTCTATGCTGTGACCCCTCCTCCCCCACCTTATTTTCTCTTTCATCGTTTTTAACACAAGATCTAACTATTGAGTTTCAGACTCCATATCCTGGGTATATATAAACTATATTTCATTCCCAGAAAATTAACTCCAGGTTCGGCACGCATCCATGAGTTACACCTACACCATTTGAAATTGATGGGCCTGGGATGGGGTTCAGTTAGGATGGAGAAGGCTAGAGGGAAGGAGTTAGCATTTTATGAACCAAATCTCATCTTGCTCAAGCCTTTTGTGTATGGAGCTTTAATTATTTCAAATCTCCATCTCCATGTCATGCTGCCATTTGTCACACTGTTGAAAATAAGTGTGAATGAAAATGAAAATAAATACATAAACCAAAGTCTGACCAAAAGAATAGATGTTTAATGGGGAAGAAGATAGCCTTTTTTAATAATGTGCTTTTATCAAGGAAAAATCTGAGGAAACCTTGCTTTTGTTTTTTTGAAACACAACAGAACTAACCAACTCATATTCTTTTCTGTCCATTTAAGCTTTTTAATGGGTCTAGATGGACATTTTTCAAGACTTGCACAGAGCCATAAAGCAAGGCCGATTCATGCCTTCCTGAGAGCTCTTTCTTTTAAACTGTAAAACAAAAGCATTTCTCAGAAACAGAAGAGAGAAGATTTCAGTCTACTTTAGAATAAGTCACTGGAACAACCTACCTAGGGAACTGTACTTGGGGCCTTCTGATTGTGTTCGATGCCTTTCTGACAGAAGGGGTTCAATGCCATCAGAAGTTATTAGTTTGGCGTAAGAGTCACTTTACAAAACTCTATGGCTTGTATTATGCAAAAGGTCTTAGAAAATTATATTTTCTGGCTTAAATGTGTATATCCATTAATTTCTTTACAGTAAATTACAGCTTATCACCCGCATTCGCCTATTTGTGGGGCAGACCTGGAAACAGAGAACCTGCTGTCTTTTGGCCCTCTGAAAGCCTGTGCTGTTATTTTGGTGGAGTAGGCAACAGAAGAACCAGTTCATTCACCATCAAATGACAGGATTCAGTACACAAAAGTGATGGCAGTCAGGGTAGGAAGCTGCAATATTTTTTCCAGAAGCAGAAAAGATACTAGGAGAAGAGGAGTGGAAACCAAGCCCTCAAAACAGCATGTGTGAGTGCTTTTGATGCTATGATTTTGGCCAAGCATGAAAAAGTGAAGAGCTGCTTCACAAGCATTTCTTTTCCTCCATTGACTTCCATTAAGAATCACAGTTCTTGCTAGCCTGAATAATACCTCTGTGTGTGTGCTTGTGTGTATATACATAGGTGCAAGCTTTCTCATCAGGAAGGACGGCAAGAGTCGATGCAGCCCTGCTTGCACCAGGTCTTACCTAGACTCTCTCCTTTCTTCAGAGCACCCTTCTGTTTCTTCTTATTTAAAACCTAAACACTTCTAGAGAAGCGGCTTCTTCCCAGAAGGTTAAGAGGTTTTATTCTCAAAGAAATCCTTTATAAAATACTAAAAAACAGCAAGCAAGCAAGCAAACAAACAAAACACTTCTATGAGTAATTGCACAGAAAGCATGAGTCTGAGAGAGCAAGACACAAGTCCACCTTGACTGTGAACACAGAGTTTTCCTAGGGCTGCTAAATAAGATTTGATGTTAAGTCTATCCCTTTAGCAGTTAGGATTCAAAACAGTCTTTGCTGTTCTAGGTTTCTGTTTAAACTGCACATAGGAGTTGTTCTGAAAAATAATCAAACCAGAATGTTCCTCCTGCAGAAAATATCATGATTTTTATTGCTTTCCATTTGCAAGAAAATGGAAAATTAAAAATATTAATTTTTTATATCAACACACAGAGATTGGAAAGTTTTAAACTGAGGATGTTAATATGGACTCTTTTGAGGATGTTTTCACATTGAAAAGTTTGCTATTTCAAAACAATTTTCTTTCCCTTGAACTAATTTTATGAAATTTTAGAATGCTCTTTTCAAGTGAGTGTGAAGGAAGCAACACAGCATTTTTTGATAGGAAATGCTCTGACAAGTCAATAAAAGCCTGTTAAGATCTACTGCAGATACTGAAGAGGTAGTGGGAGTGCAGACAGCATCTGGAAAAGTGAGGATAGCACAAGCTAATCCTTTTTGGGGTCATAGGCCCTATGGTGCTTTTCTCCAAGGGAGGAGTCAGCAGCAGGGGAAAACCCAAAGGGTAGAGCAGCACACTGTAGCTTCTGCCCTTAACTCCTGACAGGCACAATTTTCAAAAAACCTGAGCACTTCTCATGCCACTTCCAGTCGATATAACTGCAGATATTCAGCAACTGGAGAAATTGCTGTCTTGATGGGGGCCAGTCTTAAAGCTTTTCTCATTAGAAGTTTAACCGTTTGTACAGCAGAACTAATGATTACTTGCCTGCTGCACAGAGACAGGTAGTAGATGGGAGATGCAAATAATTTGAAGGATTTTGTGTTCCTTTGCTGAAAGTTACTCTAGAAGTAGGAAAATACTGTTACTGTTCTACTACCATTTTCAAACAGATTTTTCAAAGGTCATTCATTTTGCGTAGATGGAAATACTGGTTTAAAAGTCAGGGCACTAGTTTAATACTACAAAGCCAGTGAAAAAAGAAGTTATCCGCTCCTTTTTATGTTGATTATTTGAGTTTTGATTCCTTTTTTTGTTCATAGCTATTGTAAAAACAAAATGTAAATTGCACAATTAAACATTTGGAACAGCCTCCTTTATCAGCTTATAATTCACAGTGTGTCAGGGACATCTAATAACATCCTATTACGGATCACTTATCAGATAGTTGTTGAGTTAACTGCTATTATCTTCTTTGACGTCCCCCATAATTTGATGTGAATAGTTTCTGATACTTGCAGCGTGGTAATAATCTTCCTACATTGTTATGCAGCCCTTTTTCCCTCATTTTTAGGATTCGTCTCCTGTTCCTGTTCTTGTTTGGTTTATGTTACCATCTGCAGGTAGCACTATATAGATTTTACTACTTCTTCATGCTTGCTTTTTCCTTATAGCCTTCACATTGGCCACAGCTGTGGACATTACATTGGGCTGGACTGACTTTGTTCTGGTTTGATGGGGCTGCTGTTATGTTTGCAATTGCTGCTGGTGATCTGTATGTATTCTAATGCAGACGCAGATTTACCCAGGATGGCTAAGAGCACTAAAGCTCCTGCTTTAGCACTGCCTGCCTGCCTGCCTGCCTGCCTGCCTGCAGCGGTCATTGTAATTGTCTTTGATACTCCTACCATCCTATTATTTAGGCAGCTGGCTGTGACTGTCTTTAGTGCCTGTTGCTAACTAACGCTACATAGATGTGGCCGAGCACCAGTTTTGAGGCCTCATTTCCCACTCCCCTTCTACTCTCCTATCACTAGCAACAATCACAGCTTTTTGACTTGTCAAATGCTGGGACCACTCTCTGCTGCTGCTCTCTGGGCCCCCCGCCAGCCCGAAGGGGCAGGAGTGCTGGGGAATGGTGAGAGCATCTGAATGCCTGGTCTCCACCATGAGCAGCTTCTGCTCCTCTGCCCTCCTGAGCGCCCTCCATGGAGCAGCTGGCTCCCAGATTTGCTTGGAGACTCTGTCTGCAGACAGCATTCAGCCACAGGTGGGGAAGGGAGGGGGAAGAGGCAGGAGCCATAGGCTCCATGGTCATCGGCCAGTCCCCAGCTGGCTTTCTGCCTTCTCGCAGAGTTTGTCATGAGGATACAGGTGATCAGGCAGAACAGTTCTGGTCAGGAAACCCAAACCATGAGCTCTCTCTCACTGTTAGGAAAGAAGTTTTGTGCCTGTGCAGTCTCTGGTAGCAGTCAATGCTGGCAGCTTTCAGCAAGTTGATCGGGGTCTTGAGAATTATAGTGCAAACTTCTTATTTCTTATTTTTCCCTTTCAGTTCTGATTTTTAAGCACTCTGGCTCTCTGGTACATCACTACTACATATTTCTCAGCACATTATAGTGCATATTGTTTCAGTTATAATGTCCAAATATGCACCTGTTTGTTAAAGACACCTTTAATTTTTCCAGACTTGCTTTACCTAGGAATTTAATTTTTAATCAAATGGCAAAGCTGACTAAGCAGTGATTTTATAATAACTTCTCACCAACTGACCTAAAGTTGGAATGCTTAATGCATCATTAGCACTCCTCACTACAGCAGGCCTGTTACAGTGTTAATATTTCCAACTAGAAATACCCAAGACTCTTGGGTTAACTGTTGGTTCTCTCCTTGTGAAATACTCATCAAAAATGCCTGAGAATATTTCGGGATCATTGATAACAAAATAACAGAACATGTTGTAGTGCATATCTTTTTTTTTTTCGGTCCAGATACTAATTCAGCAGTCGGCTCAAGTCACCATAAAGTACATGAAAGCATTTCCTAATAAAAAGTGAAGTTTCCCTACAGGAGTAGTGAGCTGTCAGCTATTTTCCTGCCTCCCTTTATTTATTTTTCTGCCTTTCCCTTTTGCTAGCTCTTGTCAAATTTCTCTGGAACATTTTTTTCTCTCTTTGCTATTCTGCAAGAGCAGAAGAAAAGAAAATTGGGGGGGGGGGGGGAAAGC
>JAVKLA010000001.1:38882686-38894143 GCA_034782735.1 Sagittarius serpentarius
CTGAACTGAAAACACAGCGCTGTACCAGCTACTAGGAAGACAATTAACTCTATCCCAGCCGAAACCAGGACAATGAGTCACCATAAAAGACTATGAAATATGTGGCCCTGGAACAACTGTCAGTACTGCAAATACTGTCTTTCTTGCTTTCACCTTAAAAGCCACTGTTTGTTATGAGATTACCTATCAGTACCACACTACCACAGCAATGTTTGATCAGATAGATATTCCACCAACAGAACTGAGCCCAAATAATAAAAATAATGGGAAGAAACAACAACTAAAGATAAATTTTCTGATTAAATATTGATGTAGAAATTATTATTTATGTTTCCTGTCTTTCCTACATTTAGTACTTGTTAGCAGTGTCCCTCACTCATGAAACATTAATGCTCTATTTTTATAGATCACTTCTGTTCTTAATCTGAGTTATTTTACAAAATGATTCCTTTTTATGTTGCTGAGGATTCAGATTCTTTCTGCCTATTGAGCTACACCATTATTGTCACCTCAAGTGTAGCAAATTTTTTTTTAAACTATTTTTAGAAGGAAGGAGAGACTTTGTTACCCTCTACAGATTAGCCATTGTGAGAGATTTGAGTCTGCCCCTGTTCAGAGGCTGTAGAACATCCTCCAGACATACTGCTTTAGGCGTTATGCCCCTGTCAGAGAGGTAAATCCTGTAAGCCTTGAAATATGTGAAGTACTGAATCAATGCAATCTCAAATGCATGTGATATCAGCTATATGAGATCATAAACACCATGAACATCAGGACAGTCACAACCAGTCAGACCATTGTGGTCCATTTAGCTCAGCATCCAGTGTCCAGGCAGGGCTAGTAACATATACTTGAGGAGTATAACAAGGGACAAAGCGGTATAATCAAGAAAAGAATAGTGTTTGCTCACTGTATCTTCCCAGATTTCACCTAATCTGTAGCTTAGAAACTTTCTGAGTCAGAGATAATGTCTTGGTGTTTAACAGCCTTTGTGTAGTTTTTTATTCATGTATTTGTCAAAATCAGTTTGTGGGATGCACAGCCTTCTGCAGCACAAGCTATGCAAACTCATCCTGCAAAATACTACGTGCTCTTCTTTGTTTGGAATGCATCACTTGAACATTTAATTGGATTCCTCCAAGTTCTGTGTTTTGAAAAGCAGTGAACAATCATTCCTCACTGACCTTCGCTGCCCTACTTGTGATCTTTCATCCAGCACCTCTTCTTGAGGCCTGAGTCCTAGTCATTTTTGTCACTCCTCGAAAGTAAACCATTCCCTACATTTGATCATCTTTAGAGCTCTTTGAGTATTTCAGGTTTTCCTGGGAAAAGAGAAAAGCAGCAAAGCAGGAACTACTGGCTATAATTTTTGCACGTTTCTCCTCCTTTTCTCTATGAGTTCTGTTAATATTCCTCTACATGAAAGTCAATGTGGAAATTTCACTTTAAAATAACTTTAGAATAACTAATCATCAGCAAAGGAATCTGGATTTCTATAGTCTTGAAAAACTTCTATGATCTCCCTTAAGTTTCATCTTGCTTATGTGCAGATCTCATCCTGGTGTAAGGCTAATGGCTCCCACAGCTGGTGTATATTGATGTAGCTCTATTGATTAAAAGAGTGCAACACTGATTTATATCAAGCAAGGATCTGGGTCTCTATGTCCCAGCGGAACCAGTGATAAACTTTGTTTTAAAACAAGTTAGGGGCAGTAATTCTGTTGAATCACTTCCTTGTGCCAGGTACATACTCCTAATGAGAAATTTTTAAATGTTACTGGCCTTAGAAAGGTGACATCTGTGATACCAGCAGCATATCTCTGTTGTGGCCACAAGATGGCCGTATTTCTGAATACGGTTTGTCCGGAGTGTTACAGCACAGGAAGTGAGTTTGTTCCGTTCAGATGCAGAAGGCAGGCACCAGCGACAGTAGCATTGTGCTTAAGGCACTTGCTGTGCCTCCGCTGCCTGTCCGATATCACCCAACGCAAAAACCTGCAGGAATCAGGAGATGCTGATAAGCTCTAATAGAGAAAAGCGGCCAGGTTGCAAGAAGTGTGTGAACTGGATGTGAATCCTGATACCCCACAGATGACAGACCACACTCTTAATTTGACTGTGCCCAATTATTCGTTCATCTAAAGATGCCCACCATCAAATCTCTGCCTGTCAGGCATAGCAAAACTGTCCTATACAGTTTGTGGTACCAACAATATGATGCTGGAGCAACATACACGGTTCGTCACTGGCTGTCAAAAAGGACGGAGACAAGACATAACCCGTATATAGTTTGGTCTCACATTTGAAAGCAAGACGTGGCCAAGACAATACTGATCTGCCCCAAGTTATTGGATCAGCGAATCAATTAACCAATGTGGCAAGCTGTTCATTGGGAAATCAGAGCATGTCCTGATTGATAAAGCATAGCTTTCTGGCATGTACCACACAGTCAAGGTTCATCATTACAGTGGAGGAATGCCAATAACTCTTTAGTCTTTAGGGATTTTTTTAGTAAAATAATTCCTCCATTTTATAATTAGAAGCTGCAAATCACTCACTAATCTCTCAGTGATTAATGTCTGAAATTTGTTCTTTATTTAAGATATTATATCAATTTACATTTTATTAAGAACTTCAGAGGTTTATGTATCTGTTTATTTATTTATGTGCCCACTGACTCATGCAACAGAGGAATAGGGGCAGGAATCAGAATTTAGAAATTTAAGGGGTCACAAATCTCCCTAAAAAGATTTAACTGAGTATGTCTTTGTCAGATCCTGCACCCATCCTTCACAGCTAAATGGAGAACATCACTGTCTCTGTGTTTACCTGCAGGGAACTGAAGCACATGGATAAAATGGCCTGATTCAGCTCTCAATGGCTTCACCTAAAGAAATCCGACTTTGACTTCAGTAGGAATAGGATCAGGATGGAACAAGCAAGAACAGGGTTGCAGTAACATCCTCTGTTCATGGAAGAAATTGGATGATGAGCTTTTGACTCCTAGCCTAGTTCCTCTGCTGCTTGGCTGCCTTACAAACTTCTCTTTGACCCCAGTTTAAGAGTATAACCACATGATAACTTCAAGAATGTGACTCAACAGGACTACTTGTGAGCTTGTACTTATGCATGTTCTCAGGTATTCTGCTAAAAGTCCATTCACTCTTTGAATAGACCTTTCAGATATCATCTTTTCCTTTATTTCTCAAAGTATATTGAAAAGATAAAAAAACCAAAACAAGACAGGAGTCCAAGCAACAGAAGCTGATGTTAACTTGCAAAGCAGCTTCCTAGTTCATTACTATTCTTTTGTAATTATGACAGAGGTCAAGAGATCATCAATAAAATAGATTGTCTTCATTGCTTGTGCCAGTCTCAGTAAGATCATATAGTCTGCTTTTGGAGAGGTTCTTTGATATGAATGGTTTTATTGACTGAAAAACAATGATACCAAACTATTTATGAGACTTACAGAGATCCCAGACAAGCATTGAACAAGAAATCACATAGCAAGAACATGCTTCTGGGCTGCTACAAAGCTTTATCTTCAGCAGTCCCTGTCCAGCAGTCTAATTGGCATCCTTTTCACAGAGCTATACTGTGTAATATAGGCCCAAGACCAGGAAAATCCCAGTTTCTTATGTTTCAGGAAAATCTTCAATTGTATCAAACAGCTCTGCAAATAAAATGTTTGCAGGAAGTAATTTTTGTATGTCAGCAGGCTGGTATTTTAACATTCTAGAGATTCCTTGTTTTACTGTAGATAATTGGAGTACACTTAAAAATGCACATACGTTGCAATTCCAGTATTTTAAGAGAAGAAACACGGCAAATATTAAAGTGGCATACTCCTATTATTTTCTCTCTGACACTTAGAATTAGGAAGGAAGAAAGCAATTTGCAAATGTGAGTTTGAATTAGATCAAGAGACCACTGAATATTTTAGCATTGTCTGCCAGAAATGCTTTCTGAACAGTCCAGCTCTTGCAGAAAACTACTGGAACATCAAATACAAACAGTATGTGAAATGCATGCACTGTTCTTCTGATATCCCTATGGCAAGATCCCAGATGCATGGAGAATAAAAGGTACGGAGTATTTCATGCTCTCCTGATCATTATGTAGTATTATCACAGTCTTCATAAATTTTAGACTTGAGGCAGGACTTTGTGAACACAATATAAAAATATGGAACCAAAAGAAGGCACTCATCCCAATTCAATTAAAAAATAAAATAAGAGAAAACAGGTGAATGGCAAAACAGAATCCAACAGAATATTTGACAGTAGGATAAGTCATGGTCTGACAATTTACCTGTTGTCAATATTTTTTGTGGGTATCTGAAAAACATTTTAACAACGGAACTGACAGAGGGCAACGAAGTGGCTTTGGGGGTTCCTTTGGAAACTTCTCCCAGACAGCAGGACAGAATGGCAGGAAAACGCTAAGTGCTTGCTTGAAAAATTAACAAGTGAGTAAAATGGGGACCAGCACAGAGTAGGAACAATGAGTTGTCCTCTCCTCAGTTTGTAAGAGATGCGATATGGAGGGCAGACTGGAAAAGACTTTACAAGAGGAACAACTATCTCACACTTAAAAGTTTGAACTAAACTATTAAAACTGTTAATATGAAAATGACTGCAATCCTGAATTCTCTTCACTGAAAGAAGTCAATGATCAGCACAGCAGTTAAATAGATGCTCATTCTGCAAATCACTATTAAATGTTTCTTACTGTCCCTCTGCTAGACACTGAGGTTGCATGACCTCTCCTTAATCTGCTTCAAACAGACTCATTAAACCATTAAGGAAAGTGGATTGAGTTTACCCCACTCATTTCATCTGAAGCGGATTACGGAATGCTAATCCGTTTCCTACAGATTTAGGGTTACTAAGCCTTCGAACATCACTATAAAATCTGGAAGATCATGTTTATTTATGACCACATTAAAACAAAGAAAGCTTGGGCCTGACATATCCTTTGATCAAACAAGTGATTTAGGCTTTTACCCAGACCTATAGCTTTGTGACACGTCTTATAACAGGATGTAGTAAGGCACTGGAGTACCTGGCATAGCCTGTTCAGCACATGCCCCATACAGACAGGTTTCTAACGGTCCCAGAGGCCTTCATCCCTTTCCATAACGAGGCAGAAGAGGACAGAAAGGTCAGCCCTGACTACTTGGACTGCATATCCTAGGAGTCCTTGTACCAGTGTTGGAAGCAATGTGGGCAGCATGTCCTGCAACAGACAGCATTTCACTAAGCATTGAGCAAACTTCTTAGCCCAGAACAGTTTTACAGAAAGACCAGTTCCCCCCACTCAGAGTTGCTGTTTCAGGCTCTCACTAGCATCTATGAAGATATCAGTTAAACTCAGACATGTTTTCAAGCTTCTCCATAAGAATCTCCATCATTACCATTACATTTGGAAAAATGTTAATACAGTCGTGCAAAGAACCCTCTTAGAATCATAGAATGGTTTGGGTTGGGAGGGACCTTTAAAGGTCATCTAGTCAACCCCCAACCCTCTTCCCATTCAGCAAAGCAAAGCAACCAACAAGCTGCAGCAACTTTCCCCTCCTCAAACAATCTCAGCAAGTCAGTAAGCAGCATCTCCTAATGCTCACATGTGTCCTGGGACAAACTAAAGTTCATCTTTCAAGCCTGTGGTCCATTCTTTGCCAGCTTCAGAGACTTGAAGATGAAGGTGTGTTCCCAAGTTGAGGGAACTGAGAGCTCTGCACCACCCCGCTGCTCAAGAGAAGAAAGGCCATGAGAAGGACGTGTCCTCTGGGGCTGGGCAGAGTGGAGCTGGGAGGATGTGGGGGAATGAAGAATGGCCTTCAACACCCGCCAGCTCTGTCAGCTCAAAACATTTTATGTTTTTATCAAAAGCCAAGCTTAGGCTGTCTTTGCATCATTCCAGAATTCAAACCTATTGGAGGTTTCAGTGGGCTGAGAGAGCTCACCCTTCCCAGGTGCAAAAGTGGGAGTGCAACAGAGCTGAGCTGAGGCAGTGTGGATGGCTAAGGAGAGGTCCCCTCTGGCTGCCCCTCCAGCTAGTCCTGTCCTTGTGCCTTACTGACATCCCCCTCTATCTTAACAGTGTTTCTTTCTTTTTTTTTTCCCCATTGTGGGCAGAAAAGCAGTTGCCTATATTTTTTGGCATTGTCACTGTTGTGGTTTAACCCCAGCTGGCAACTATGCACCACGTAGGTGCTCACTCATTCCTCTCTGCCCCCTCCCCCCGGTGGGATGGGGAGGAGAATCAGAAAAGAGTAAAACTTGTGGGTTGAGATAACACTTTAATAATTGAAATAAAATATAATAATAATAATAATGAAAAGGACAATAACAAAAAGAGAGAGAAATAAAACCCAAGAAAAACAAGTGATGCACAATATAATTGCTCACCACCTGCTGACTGATGCCCAGCCAGTCCCCCGGCAGTGATCAGCCCCACCCCAGCCAACTCCTCTTGGTTTATATACTGAGCATGACATCCTATGGTATGGAATATCCCTTTGGCTAGTTGGGGTCAGCTGTCCTGACCATGGACTCTCCCAGCTTCTTGTGCATCATCCCTCTGGCAGAGCATGGGAAACTGAAAAATTCTTGACTTAGGATAAGCGCTACTTAGCAACAACTAAAACATCAGTGTGTTGTCAACATTATTCTCATATTAAATCCAAAATACAGCACTGTACGAGCTACTAGGAATAAAATCAACTCTGTGCCAGCTGAAACCAGGACAGTCATGTAGTGGAGTGGTTCTGTCCTTGTGTTGACAAGCATGATGACCTGGATGTGTCTTGGCTGGTTTGGGGCCACCAGATATTAAGCTTTACTACTGCTTCCATTGCAGAGAACAAAAGAAAATTCAATGTACTATTTTGCACATTATCTAAGAAGTTTCACTTGGGAATTTGTAAAAAAGCAGCTTTGCGTGAAAAAATACCTGACTTCGGCTGTAATATGGTGGGTATTATCAGACCTACATTTAATTTCACAGGTGCCAAACTGTTTAACAGCACATGATGCAGAAACAAAATTAGTAAACGACTTGTTGAGCTTGGTGGAGAAACCCAAGGATCATCCTTCGCAGAGGTCAGGTAATCTACTTAGGGGAAAAAAGATCATTAGCTAACCATCTCCCTCTTTAAAATGAGCACCTGATTATTCAAGTTGGGTTTGAATTGTCTCATTTGTACAAGTGAGTTGTTATTTTAAGATTTGTTTTAGAGATTGTACTCTGCATTTAAAATCTCCTTTGTGTGTAATCTTCTGCTATCTCCTTTGTTCTTGTCAAACAGATGAAGGAAGGAACTCCTGCCAGCTTTTTTGTTTCTCATTTGGCATATTGCTATAAATTGTACACACAGACCTTCATAAAAGCTTTTATTCACCATCTTTTATTAAGAATCTTTGTGCAAGTGTATGTGTCTGTATTTATAATCACCTGTATTTGCATAAAATGGAAGAGGCCAGTACCCAGAATAAAAACAAAAATAATGTGAACCTTAGCAGTCTGAGAATTCAGTGAAGAAATTATTAGGCTCATTAAAGAATTTGGACTAAATCAAGAGAGGTTCCATCTTTGAAACTTCCTGGGTATATGCATTTGCTTACACAAGTCCAGCAAATCAGTTAATAAACCAGAATTCTCCAACAATCTTTCCATTTTTTCATGCAGTTTTCCAAACTGATATATTGAGATGTTCTGCATTAGAATTGAACACTGTTCTTTATAACTATTATGCTGAGCACATTTATGTATGTGTAGTGCACTTTAGAAATACAAGGTAGCACTATCTAAGTGCAGTGTATTTATTCAGTGCTGTAAATATTTATGGTGTTTCTAATGTCAATAGAAAATAACAAATTATATTGTGCTCTTGGTCATGGTGATACTGGTCTTCTTTGATTATTCCACTGACTACATAGTGGTGCTCTAGACTTTAGTAAGTGTAACTAATACAGGGATATGGCTTATGTAAGAAAAGATGGAAATAAAAAAATAAAAAGCATTGAAGTACAAGGCTTTTCAGGCTTTGTGTTCCTTCTGCTCTGAAATCTGACCTAGAGTTAGATGACAGGCATTTTGTAGTCAGGCTTGAAACTGAAGCTGAAGTGTTTGCCTTGGGAGAAACTACAGGCAGGTAGGAAAACCTTTGTGGATGTTGTTAGTCATTTCTAAGTACCTGATGAAGGCTGTTAAAAAGTAATTGCTGTTTGCTAATCTGAGCTCTAAACTTTCAGATAATTACTGTGCTAATGGATACTGACTGAATTAAAATGGTTAATGTCAATATGACAAAAGATGGAAGAGGAGAAAGGAGGGAAATTAGCAAACTTTTGTCCAAACTCTCCAGACTGTCCAGACTTAAGTTAGTTAAGGGATACATTGCCTTTGTCATTTGCATAGCTGCAGGTGAGCACACTATTACTCTTTTTCAGTATCTCTTGCATTTAATCTGGAACTCTGCAGAGACTTCATATTTTAGGTACTGGAGCAGTCATATGGTCCGTTAGGAAGTGGCAGATGAATAATGGTAAGTCTGAGTCTCAGTGCAAATGTATATAGCTGGAAAGCAAAGGTTTGCAGTAAAAGCACTATGTAATAACTGTGACTTCAGGTTTCTGAAATCAAATAGCCTGACTATGGCTTTAACGGTACAGGGTGCAGACCTCAAGCTTGCCCACGATACCCGGGGGTTTAGGTAGAAGCTGGAAGAGCTGAGTCTGGGCGCACACCACTGACATCTGTTCTGCGGGATCTCTGCAGCAGACTACAATGAAGTTACCTTTTTTTGCCCTCCTTGTCTTTGGAAAACAATATTTTAAAAATGAGATTAACAGAGAAAAATATTATATATTTTTGTTGCTTTTTAATCTTGAATACTGAGATGATACCCTACCTACATCTTCACGAAAAAGAAAATCACTGAACGAGATTTCAGTGCCTCATTCTTAGATGGGTACCTTAACCTTCACCAAAGTACATTATTGGTGCTGGCTCTTACTTCTTCATTATCAAAACTTGTAAAACATTGTAGTTTCCTGATTCTGAAAAAAATGAAAACCTGAAACTTTAAGAAATAGTCTACGAATTATGAGATTTGTAATAACCCTGTAAATGAGCAACACTATTAGGTTCTAATGTAAATTGATGTTACCTGTGCAATCAGTTCATATTAAATTGTGTTCTCATTTCTTCATAGGCTATCTGATTTTTTTTTCTTCTCTGAAACTCAGAGGTATTTTTTTTGTCTTCTATAAAATAAGGTTGATACACTGAAAAGGCAGACCAAGGGTAAAAATTTCACAGATGTTTTACAAGACTAATGCAAAATCAAAGGTAACACTTCATCTGGTTGTAGCCATTTATAAGCTGACCTGCTGCAGTAAAGGAAAAGTCAAAGATCTCTCTGCTGAGTGCAGCCTGTGAAGGAATCTAAGGCTATCTATCTCAGACACCTGTTCCTTTCATCTTCAAATCTTATTTTAAATATTAACAATATCATAGAATCATAGAATCGTTTAAGTTGGAAAAGACCTTTAAGATCATCAAGTCCAACTGTTAACTTAGCACTGCCAAGTCCACCACTAAACCATGTCCCTAAGCACCACATCTACATGTCTTAAATACCTCCAGGGAAGGTGACCCAACCACTTCCCTGGGCAGCCTGTTCCAATGCTTGGCAACCCTTTCTGTGAAGAAATTTTTCCTAATATCCAATCTAAACCTCCCCTGACACAACTTGAGGCCATTTCCTCTTGTCCTATCACTTGCTACTTGGGAAAAAAGACTGACACTCACCTCACTACAACCCCCTTTCAGGTAGTTGTAGAGAGCGATAAGGTCTCCCCTCAGCCTCCTTTTCTCCAGGCTGAACACCCCCAGCTCCCTCAGCCGCTCCTCATAAGACTTGTGCTTCAGACCCCTCACCAGCTTCGTTGCCCATCTTTGGACACACCCCAGCACCTCAATGTCCTTCTTGTAGTGAGGGGCCCAAATCTGAACACAGTATTTGAGGTGTGGTCTCACCAGTGCCGAGTACAGGGGGGATGATCACTTCCCTGGTCCTGCTGGCCACGCTGATAAAACTCAGGATGCCATTGGCCTTCTTGGCCACCTGGGCACACTGCTGGTTCGTATTTAGCTAGCTGCTGGCCCTTTTCCACTGGGCAGCTTTCCAGCCACTCTTCCCCAAGTCTGTAGTGTTGCAGGGCGTTGTTATGACCCAAGTGCAGGACCCAGCACTGAGCCTTGTTGAACCTCATACAATTGGCCTTGGTCCATCGATCCAGCCTGCCCAGATCCCTCTGCAGATCCTCCCCACCCTCAAGCAGATCGACACTCCCACTCACATTGGTGTCATCTGCAAACTTACTGAGGGTGCACTCAATCCCCTTGTCCACATCATTGATAAAGATATTAAAGAGAACTGGCCCCAGTACCGAGCCCTGGGGAACACCACCTGTGACCAGCCGCCAACTGGATTTAACTCTATTCACTACAACTCTCTGGGCCCAGCCATCCAGCCAGTTTTTTACCCAGTGAAGCGTACACCTGTCCAAGCCATGAGGATCCAGTTTTTCCAGGACAACGCTGTGGGAAAAGGTGTGAAAGGCTTTACTGAAGTCTAGCTAGACAACATCCACAGCCTTTCCCTCATCCACTAAGCAGGTTGTCTTGTCACAGAAGGAGACCAGGTTAGTCAAGCAGGACCTGCCTTTCATAAACCAATGCTGACTGGGCCTGATCACCTCGTTGTCCTCTAGGTGCTGCGTCATAGCACTCGGGATGATCTGCTCCATAACCTTCCACAGCACTGAGGTCAGACTGACAGGGCTCTAGTTCCCCGGATCCTCCTTGCAGCCCTTCTTGTAGATGGGCATCACATTTGTTAACTTCCAGTCAACTGGGGCCTCCTCAGGTAGCCAGGACTGTTGATAAATCGAAAGTGACTTGGTGAGCACTTCCACCAGCTTCCTCAGTACCCTTGGGTGGATCCTATCTGTCCCCATAGACTTATGTATGTCTAAGTCATGTAGCAGGTCACTAACCATTTCTCCTTGGATTATGGGGGCTTCATTCTGCTCCCAATCACTGCCTTCCAGCTCAGATCTTAAGAAAAAGCACATGAATTACGTATTTCCTTCTCAAAGACTTTTTCTTCTGTGATTGCTTTAATGGTCATGAGACACACTGGACTGACCAGTTTTCAGAGCTGTCCCCTGTATTTTTTAGGAAGACATAAAGGGTTCTGTGCTTTGTCACTGCCTGCTGCCTCTCAACTGGTGTCCTCGTTTTGGCTGGGACAGAGTTAATTGTCTTCCTAGTAGCTGGTACAGCACTGTGTTTTGGATTTAGTATGAGAAGAATGTTGATAACACCCTGATGGTTTCAGTTGTTGCTAAGTTGTGTTTAGACTAAGTCAAGGACTTTTCA
>JAVKLA010000001.1:38894243-38915592 GCA_034782735.1 Sagittarius serpentarius
GAGAGCTGACCTAAACTGGCCAAAGGGATATTCCATACCATGGGATGTCATGCCCAGTAGATAAACTGGGGGGAGCTGGCTGGGGTGGGGGGCGGATTGCTGCTTGGGGACTAACGGCATTGGTTGGTGAGTGGTGAGCAATCGCATTGTGCATCACTTGTTTTGTATACTCCAGTTCTTTTTTTTTTAACTGTCATTATCATCATCATCATCATCATCATCATCATCATCTTCCTTTCTGTCCTATTAAACTGTCTTGATCTGAACCCACAAGTTTTACTTTTTTCTTCTGATTCTCTCCCCCAACCGACTGGGTGGGGGGGAAGTGAGGGAGTGGCTGCATGGTGCTGAGTTGCTGGCTGGGGTTAAACCACAACAACTGGTGAAGCATATTCAGGATGCAAATACATGAGCTGGTCTATGTGTCCTCTTAGGCTTCTTGACCAGTGGGGCACCTGTGCCTGCTAAACTTGGTGGTGGTTTCAGCAGTACGGATCCAGAGATCTCAGCCTTTCTAACTCCTTATGTCCCCATTTCTTAAAAAGTAATCAGAGGCTTAGAAAAAGAAGAGATGAGTCTGGTTGTTGGGACCAATCCCCCAAGTATTTGTCTGCACCTCTTTGGGAAATTAATGATCCCAAGGACAATAAACTGCCGTTTAATATCACCTTGGTTTAGGCACTTAGAGCTGCCTAAATTACCTAAGGGTAATATTGCCTGGTCATAGTTACAGAGTCCAGCATGGGGTGGGTAAGCAGAACTGCCAAAGCCAGAGAGGCTTGTAATAAATAAAGAGGGATCCCCCGCATTCACTGGTTCTTCTGCTCACCACCATATTTCTCCTTCTTCATGGCATTATGTTTATCCTGGCTAATTCTGTAAGCAGCATTTTTATCTTGCCCTCAATATCTCGTGGCAGTGAGCCCCAGAGTGTGCTCTGTGGAGCAGTAATTCATCCTCTGCATTTTACATCTGGACAGAATAATTTCTTTGTTCTGGGAGAGTAAATAAGAATGTCAGATTTAGCTTCCTCAGGTCATGTCTCGCTATATTGTGATTTTTCTAACTCTGCTCTTCTCTAAACTAAACAATATTAAGCTATTTCAATTTTTTTCTGTCATTATCCATAATGGACTTTCAGAGCTAAAAGAAGTGAGAGTAAATACGAGAAGAGATCATTGTTTTTTCACAGGAAGATGATCACATAACTTTTGTTTTACACAGCTCTCAACTGTTTACTTATTTACTGATTTAGCAGAAGAGTAGGAGCAGATAGTACTGATGGAGACAGCTATAGTGAGAGGGTAGCATAGCTAAATGAGTTTGCAGAAGAGATTGGAAAGGAAGAAGTGAAATCACTGAGCAAACAGCACAAGGAAGACAGCAGAGCCTGATTAGCATGGGGGAAAAAGCATGACAAAGGTAAAGGAAGGGTATAGTGGGCTTAACTCAACCACCTATAGGTGGTAGCACTAGCTGAAATATTTAATTGACATACTGCTGGAGAATGTTTTGCTTCTTGTGATCCAAAGGTAAAAGGAAATTATAGACCATGTCAAAACCATATACCAAATTCTATTAATTATTAATATTAAAAATGCTTAAATATTTTTCCATTGGAATTTATGTATTATTTCACTAAAAATGTTATTTTTTCCACTGAAAAATCAAACCACAAAAATTATTTTAAATAATTCTGAACTAATTACACCATATGTTTTTAATAGCCGAAATGATCAATTAAAATAGTGGAGACACAAAGAGTCAGACATGAATACCAGGCACAAAGAGGTGCAGAAGGAAGCAAAACCAAAACATGAAGATTCCCTATGTTTTCCTCTAATGACTTGTCACTTCTTTATTAAATCTGTTAGAGTTTTACTTTTCCTTTTTTTTTTGTCAGTCTGGGTTATTTATTTTTACAGTCTACCATGAAGAGCACTGGGGAATTCTGGAGTTCCCTGAGCTTTGGTAAACTGTATATTTTATAATCACTAGAGAAGAAACTGATGTTCTGTAATATCATCAACTTTATAATCTCTATATTACAGTATTTCTGCATCAAAGCTGTCAGGACAATTTCCCCATAGGAGCCCCTGCAGTAACTCCACAACAAATATGACCATAGAAAACATCCTATGTAGTTCTTTGTTTTAATGAACTAGTTTAAACAGAAGGGCTTTGGGAACTGGCTGACGATTTTGCTGAGAATGAACAAAGCAGATGAAGACTCAGTTTCTGCTTCTTCATGCTGAGCTTTGTTGGTTAAATGGAATTAAAAACTGTAGCAAAAGGCAGCAAGCAGTTGCCAGCTCCTCACCGCTCAGCAGAAGGAGTAACATTTTGGCTGGTCAGATCACAGAAGCAGTGAATGATTTGAATTTTCAAACTTAACATACTTAATAGGGCAGTCCGTAGAAGATGAAGCTACAATGAGCCTTCTACCTTACTTTGAAGTTACATTTTTTGAGAGAGGGATTTTTAGTATCACTTTTGCAACTCTTCTGGAAGAATTCTGCACAAAGGGCTGCTTATTACTGTCGTCTAATCTAGATCCTGTTAAAATCAAGGGAGGATTCAGACATTTAACTGTATATTTTCAATTTTTGTATATGTTACATAATCATAAGGAACAGAGCTGGAAGTAACATACACCAAAGCAGTGTCAGTCACATTGGAAGTAAAATTGGAGATAATTTCATGGATTTGAAGGATGGTTTAAAAATCTGGGAGGAGACCTCTCTCAAAAATCAGGCTTTTTTGTCTAGATTTAAATGAGTATTTTAGGAGAAATTACAGTATCATCTGAGGCAGATTATGAAACAGGATTTCTGTACCCTCCACCTGATTCTCTTATACCTCTGCTATACACACTCTGTGACTTTATCTGTCTGTGTTTTCTTCTCCTGTCACTTATCTGTGCAGAAAAATTCTTTCTTAAGGGATTTATTTGCACAGTGCTGAGCATACGGAGCTTGATTGCAGTAACTGTTGCTGCTATATTATTTTTTAACAGTGCTCATGAAGATGCAGTGATGTTTTGTGATGCAATTGTCTCATGACCCTTGGAAAAAAAAGTCAACAAAAATATTTTCAAATGCCTAGAGCATAAACTAGATGCATTGCCATAAATTAAAAATTTAAATATCTAGGACAGAGTTTCAGGTATTTTTTTTTAGAAAACATGCCAGATCATTTCCCTAAATGTAAGAGTGGAGTAATTCCACTTAAAATGTCACAGCTACTCTAGGTTTGCATGCATATGAAAGACAGTGCAGCCCCCCATTCAGATAAGCCAAGATGAGTAGTAAGGCTCCAAAAGATAAAAAAACAGTGAGAAGGAGCTAAACAAACTTTTAGTTCAAGCTCTGGATAACATCACTGATATCTGTTTGTTTCCATGGAGCCTATCATAACACTTTGAAGAGCTGGAAAGGGAGTGCATACCACGAGTTCCAGTTTCTGTACCCATCCCAACCAAACCAATGTCTCAGGTATAGGAATAAACCAAAAAAACTGGGTCAGTATCAGATGACAGGAATGCATCCAGCATATTCTGAACTCACTCTGTCAGGGACCTTTGTGCAATCTGTCTGCCCTGGTCTGGAATTATTCATTCTCACTTCAGACTGTGTTAGGTGGTGAACATACAAACTATCAGCAGCCCCATCAAAGCACCCTTGTGCTCTAAAGACAGAAAGCCTGCTTCCAAAAAATGTCTGCTGAAACCATTGCTCAATTAAAGGCAGAAGAGCCTCTGAAAGAAGCTGCCACATAGCAAATAAGATCATGTGTGATAGGCCTGCAAGATGATATGCCAGGGACCAGCATGGCTGTCTATGACTTTCTTGTGCTCGTTTTGCTGTTTGGGGTCAAAGCCTAAATTAAAAACAGAGATTAGATAAATGCATGGAGACTGAACTCGTCAGTTGCTATTAAACACAATGGTCTGAATGTAACTTGTTGCTAAAATATCTTTGAAGTGCTGATTGATGAAGGCTGGAAGGATAGCAGCAAGGGAAGAGTAACTTCAGATTTTCTGTTTCTTTTACTTTTTGTAAAGTATTCATACTTCGTGTCCTGGGTTCAGCCGGGATAGAGTTAATTTTCACAGGAAAAAACCTGGGAGGGGGGCCACAGACAGGACAGCTGACTCAACTAACCAAGGGGGTATTCCATACCATGTGACGTCATGTTCAGTACCTATATTGGGGGAGGTAGCGTGGCAGGCTCTCTTTTTTCTTTGGTGGTGGAGCATTAGGTTCCGGGTGGTGAGCAGTTGTATTGTGTATCACTCGCTTTGTATTTTTCGTTTATTTGTACTCCTGTTATTATTGTAATTTCTCTCTTTGTGTTATCCCAGTAAACTGTCCTTATCTCAAGCCCGAGGTTCCACCTTCTTGGTCTCCTCCCTGATTCTCCTCCCCACCGCTCTGGAGCAGGGGAAAGGGAGGAGGGAGCGAGCGGCTGCCTGGTGCTTTGTGACCGGCTGGGCTCAAAGCACGACAACTGGAGACGGAACCAGGACACTGAGATACCACACTAAGCTTAACCCTTTCTACAACAGGCCATTCATATGAATCTATTATTTCTTTAATTTATGTGAGCCAGAAAAGTCTCCTTTGAAGGTGATTTTAAGTTTAAAATCGAGTTGCCTCAGCATGAAATTTGTGTGAAAGAAGACATGGTTAATTCCACTGAGCTAAGGCAGTGTGGGAAGGAGAAATCTTCATGGACTCAGAAGAAGCTTTCTTCACATAAACTTTCACATATCCATTAGTTTCAGTGGACATATGTGGACTAGGACTTGGAACCTACTACTTCTGCATAATCTGGGAAAATACATTGCATGGAAAAGGCTTACTATTTTTGCAAGCAAGCAGAGAGAAAAGTGCCAGCTAAACATTGTGTGTCTGTTCTCAAGCAAACAGAAAAGGTCTGTGGCATTTTCCTCTTCACATACCTAGGGACATTCTGCAGCAGCTTAATCCGTTTATTTAGGCGCTTGTGGGAGACATCGCGAATCAATGCAGAACTCTACTGATGATAATATTAATAACTTTCTCAAGAGCAGACAGACTAAGACAAGGAAGAACATGGTAATGAACTGACAGAAGAAGACCTGGTGGTAGAGTCACATTGCACCACAGTTTTATTAGCATTTTGCTAACAGAGCATTTAATGATGGAAGGGAATGCCCAGATCTTTGGAACTGATCAAGTTCTAATTCCGTTGTCTTCTCCTCAGGTTGCTGTTCTGGCTGTGTCACCATAGTATATCAATGTTGTCCATTAGTGGAAGGGTGCCAAGCAGGTAACTTTTCACTTGCATCTTCCGTTCAGGGAATATGACCAGGGATGCTTTTATATAAGGACAACAGGATGCACTGTCTCTTTAAAAAGGAACAATTAAAGGAGTCTGAGGCAAGGTGAAAAGTAGAGCTGAAGTCCAGAACATGACTTTGAGCAAGTTCCCAAGAACTTCATTGTTTCTTCCATGACTTTTAGTTTCTCATTCCAGCTAGCACGAGACCCTGATGAGCTTTTCTTTGTTCCCACTTATTCTGCGACCAATGTCCCAAATATTTGCTCTGCTCCCAATAGCTATCACTTAAAGAAATCCTCTCTTCCAGAGCAGTGTGTGACTAGGATTTTTCCTGGCTGGGTACAGTCTTAAAGGAAAAAATGATGAAGTTTGCTGAATTAGAGCACTAGCTAGATCTTCTTAGAATATACCCTCCACACTGACAGTTTTGTACAGACACTGCCAGTCTCTCACCCAATCTCTCACCTCAGTTACAGGCTTCTGAAACTCTGGTGGCTAGCCATTCAGTCTTTGTGACAGGGATCATTTTACCAAAGAAAAAAATTGGTATCCCAAGAGCTGTATTCATCTTACTTGACGTTTGCCATCTAAACCAGGTGTCCAGACCGATCTAGCTTTCTAGTCTTCCCCTATATTCAATGGAGAGAAGAAGGAGCAATTCAGAAGGTTTTGTTGTACTTACTTTATAACCAGCATATGCACCAGTGTCTGGAGAGGAACAATCACTCTCTGAGTGATTAATGTGTGCTCTTCATTGGCTACAGGGGGAGCTGAGACAAGATGCTGAAGCATTACAGGGCTGAAGTCAGCATACATCTTCTGTCCCTCTGAAGGTCTGTCAGGAACAGGAACACAGCCAGCTCCCCTGTCCTGTTTCTTTGTTCACTCTTCCCTTTTTTTCTTCAGGAATATGAAAGACTAATTATGTGGATCTAAATTCAAAGTGCTTGCTACAACTTTTAGATTTTGAATGGGATGAAACAAGATTTCTTTCCTCCAAAATAATAATAAAAAATGAAGATATTACGTTTGGACAATCTAAGTGTCTGACCTGTGCAATCTAAGATTCATTCTTCCTGTGTATAGAGGCAGACTCGCCTCCTTTCTTCACCACAATAACAATATTTTGATTTATTCTGCTAGGCTTTTCCGCAATTACGTAAAAGAATAAAACAATTTCCTAGAGCTGTAGCAATCAACTGCTCAACTATTTCCCCCCTTACCTTTAAAAGGTATCAGACAACTTAGTGTTGCAGCTGTTTCCAAAGCTCATTGATTCAAAGGCAGGTTCACACCTTCAACAGACAGCACTGACGTACTGTGGCAGCCTCCCATGTATGTCAGGGATAACGGAATGTAGGAGGGGACAGAGATGCTTCAGCCAGTCTTTGGTATAAAAGAAATCTGATTTACTGGAATGAGCTTTGGTCAGGCTCTTAGTTTATCTATTTTTCTACTGCCCGTTCACTGCAGAACATCGTTACTTAACGGGGCTCAGTGCTGCCCTTAATTGAGCTTAGAAAATAATAGATACTGGAAAATTAATGGTGAGGAGGACTGAAGGGACATTAGGGCCTATACTGCCAATGAATCACTGGATTTCTGCCTATTGCCACCAGAATGGACAAAACATCGATGGAGTTGTTTGTAGAAGTCAATGATGATAATCAAGGGATATTTTAGGACTTCCTCCAGTTTAAATGATGCTCTGGAGTCCCAGAAGCAATATAAGGTTCCAATATTTCTGCTGGTCAAACTTTCAGATGAATAATCTCCATTTAAAACTGAAAGATAGGCTATTACCTTTTTGTCTGAGAAGTGAATGATATTAAATCCATTAAAATTCTTTCTCATCATTTTAATAAAAATATTGTCTGTTTGCTTTCCCTTCTCAGATCCTCAAATTCTGTTAGGAAGCATCCAGATTTTGGTAAGATTTTGTATGTAGGTTTTGGTGAGGGAAAAGAAACTCAACAAAAAGGCACTTTTACATGTGAAAAAAATCCAACTTTATTACAGTTTAAAATATTTCATAAGAAGTAGCTTTTAAGTGAAAATAATTTTCCAATTAGAATAATACAAAGAAAGTGCTACCATTCTTTTTTTTTTTTTTTTTTTTTTCTTTTAAACAAGGTTTATTATAGGAATCCCTTGAAAGGAACAATTCAGTCTTTCATCAATTATCAAATCCCATCTCAAAATGTATCACTCTTTGCTGGTTGAATTATACTGAATTTTGGAATTTTACTTTGAGGTAATGCTGCATGATGTGTGACTTGCTATTCAATATGGTTGTTAGAAGGACTTATCTGCAAAGCAATTGCATCATATCATACCTGTAGCACAAGAAGGTATTTTTTTAAACTTTCCATTTTCAAAGGAAATCTGCTTTGTTTTCCTCATTTCAAAAGGCAATTCAAGGTTCTCTGAGCATATGTAAAACTCTCCTGGCACCTAATGTATGCATAAAAGACTAGCTTCAATTTAGCTGGTTGCATCCCTCATTTCAAGCTACTGCAGACTATTAACTCCAAAGTAAAGCTTTCTTATAGAAAGCTAGTGACCTTGCTTTCTCTCCCAGCAGTCTAACCATAATTTATTTAGTACGTGGTGTTACATGGTACTTTGATCCTGCAGGATACAATGTTGTTACTGGATACAGTTTCAACTGGCCTTTATATAGCCCAGAAAATGCTGCATCCAATACAGACCTTTGAACACACAACCTGACTTTTCAGACTACTGTTCTCATGCTAAACCCATTGCTGCTCGGAATCTGACTGGACAGCAAGTCATCCATTCAATCCGCACCAGCTGCGTATGGAAACCAGCTGCAATTGCAGGGATAGCACAGAAACCATAAAAGCTTATTCACAAAATACTGCCCTTGACTTTGGCTCAGTATAGGTCAGTTTGTCTCCTTTATAGTCTGGCCAAGGAAAAGGACAGTGTGCAGTGCTCCTTCCCAAGAAGAGGGTATATTAGCCTTGGCAAGCTGCTGTGCTAGTCTCCTTTCTGTCCACTACACTGAGAATTAGCTAAGGCATTTCTGTGCTGTGCTTCCTAAGTCCCAGCCACTTTCATGTTCAAGAAGTGTTTCTCTTGAGCAAGAGAAAAATATTTAATCCTTTTTCACATACTGCTGTTTTACGCATACTCCAGAATGTGTTTAGGTGGAGGAACTCCCACGCCCATTGTACAGCGTCAGATGAACGATCCCCACTGCACCAGGCAGGGGGATGAATAACAGGTTTTGGCTTCCCAGCATAAGGACCACATCTTATTTGAATGGAAAAACTGAGCCTCTGAAGTCAATGTGTAAAAACTTGAAAAATCAGTTTTAAGAGGCTGGGGTACTTGTTCATGTGCCACCAAGTATTTTGGCTGAGAACATTTTTAGCAAGAAGAAAGGCAGTGTTGAGGAGAAATAATTTTCCCTCTGTGAGTGGCAGCATTATTAATCTGTGTGATTAACTCCGTGACTATTAAAGAAACTGCAAGGCACTCTCCATTTAGTTAATATCACTAACAAATACAGATCTGTCACTCAAAATGCTGTGTACTCAGCAATGTTGTTCTTACGATATTAAATATTTACTATTTATTATGATTGTTACTTTTGTTATTTATTGGCTTGCAGCAGGCAAAAACATGCAGGGCAGCCTGGGGAGGGACTAGAAAAACATTTTCAAACCAGCCTGCCTTAAAGTGAGATGCTTATATACAACATGAGATATTTTGGCCTTGATTCACAGAAGTCCTTTTCAGCATATGTCCAAATCCTACAGGGTGAGTGTTAAGCACATGCTGCAGTTATTTGCTGGGGAGGAAAGGATTTAAGAGGGCTTTTGCCGGATCAGGGCTGTGGCCCATGGTTAGAAGCATCCTTCCGCCTTTTGCTGAAGAATGGCCTTCCCCCTTAGGTAGCGCTGAAAACGGGAGCAAAATTTGATGGAGATTCATGGATTCTTTTCCCATGGGGACATTTCCAGTAGATGGATCTTGATTTTGTGTTGACACACATTTACTTCTATTCTCAGCCTGAGTAGTTAGAAATGCCTGATAGAAAACTTCCTCTGTCTGAGCAGTACCAATGGTCTGCAAACCATTCACAGAAGACCCCACCAAACCATTAATGCATTTTAAAGACTTCACAGCCCTTGTAGCTCTTTGGACCTATGATTCTGCTAGTAGAAATTTAGTGGATAAGAAGGAAGCAGCAAACCAACTTATAATAATAGTAACTTAGAAGAATGCCTCTGATGAACACATTAAATTGTGTCCAAAATATATGCATTGATTTTGAGGTAGCTTTTATGAAACTGCTATTAAACTGTGGATGAGTACAACTATAGCAAATACTACTTCTTATCACATCATCTTCCTTTTCTTATGATTCCTAAGGAGCTGAATGAAGCTATGATAATAATTGCAGTGATGTTCAATTTCCATGCCTCAAAAAACAGCTGAGTTTTGACAGGAGGGATGTTTCTCTTCATGATGTAAAATTGTTTAATTTTTCAGGTTCTTCACCTCGCCTGTAACTTCTTACTCAGGTGGCATTAAGTATAGAGTTTAGAGAAACAAAACAGACTAGATAGACCTAAATGAACATTCATTCAAGTACTTACTATAATTAAGGAGTTTGCAAATTGTTAATGAAGTTGGGAAAGAAATTTCAAGTGCAGGGAAAACACGTCTTCTGTGTATTGTGTTCTGTTGTTTTCTGCCTGGTGTGACTTTATTTTTCTGTTGTATTTGTATTGCATGTTTTTTTATAAGTTGCAAAATCAAGTCAAATTGTGTTCTCAAAGCATTTCTTTCTCAGGTTTTGATAAATGACAATATTTCCATAGACTTCACTGAAATGCCTTTAATTGAGACCATTTGTTATGAGATGATAACAGCTCAAGACCAATGGCTGGGTTTTCTCTCCACAATGTTGCTCCCAGCAAACAATCAGATAGGAGACTCTTCAGAAACATAGACCCTTTTTTAACTAGCAGTATAACTCACTAGTAAATATAGAAGGTTATAACATCTTAAAATAATTTATGGTACTGTCAGGCCTGAAGAAGAAAAGACTTCTCTTGGGAAGCAGTTTCAGCAGGAACCTCAAAAATTGTATGTTTGATAAATAGCACCACAACTAACAATGTTCAAAGTGCAAGGATCAAGGGAACGTTAAATTAAGAATTTAGACTCTCAGGTCCACATAAAACTATTATGGAGGAAGATGTTATGACCAAGCAAAAGACAAACATTTAATGTGTCAATGAAATCAACAAGAGAAACATACCTACTGATCTTTTAGTTTTTGAGTTTTGACCTGTCTATATACCAGGATGTCACTGATAGAAAGTGTGAATTTTTATCCTAACAGAATAATATTCTCCACCCATATAAAATTTTTGAGAATCTTAACCATTTTTCTATCTCATATTCAGGCCCAGCATTCAACATGTTAAAAAAAAAAAAGTAAACCAATAATAAGTATAGCTGAGAAAAATTAAATATTACTGTTATATGATTTTGCAATGTTTATCATTTTTATCTTTCTGAAATGCATTTTAGCTGATATTTTAAAACAATAATTTGTTTCATCTAGGAATTGTTTCAAAATGAAATGGTTTACTTCGAAAATCTTGATTTTTTTTCTTTTAAAATAAATTGCTTCAAGAGGTCCACTGAAGCAGAAACTCATGAAAAGTACTGCTTGCTACTAACTGGCATTTTCCAATGAAAGCATTTTATTGGAAGATTTCTGACAAGTTCTATCCCTTGTGGTGTGGCTGTGGCTTTTGGAATAAACGTATTATGAAGGACTAGGTGTCACTTGCCTTAAAAGACTGGTCCACTTACCCATATGTTATCTAAGGATGGACGAATAGATATGCTTTAAAATTAGTTCTTCTTGAGAATACTGAGCTACCTAAAATGTTAAGTTTTGTTAAGTCTCTCTTCAGCTCTTGTGGACATAACCACTTGCCTGAATTTAAAGGACGTCTGCATTCTGCTACTGTTATCTTGGCTCCTTTGCAAGGACCATACGTTTTGACAGAGATAAGAAAGAGAGGATTTTCTGTTTGTGAATACTCATTATAACTGTAATGAATGAGATAACACTTATTAACAAAGAAATCAAGAGTTCTTGTCTTTGGAGAACAAGGTACCCCACTCCATCAACCCATTTAAGTACCCAGCATTAAACAGGTAAGTCATTCTACTGATCCCAATTTCTTATAGTTTAAACACCTGTTTTAGTGTTTTATTAAGACACGGATGTTTCAATGATTCCACTTTTCATCAAAAACTTCTTTTAAAAATAAAGCTAATCAGAAACAAGAAAAATATGTTTTGACAGATTGAACACAATCTGTCCGTACCTTGATGTGTCTAAGCAGTTGCATAGAATATTTTCTGTATGTCCACATCTCTGTATATTTGTGCATTACGTTCTTTTTCAATGTAATGCTCTCCTTTGAAACATTTTTTACACTATGGTGTTTAGAAAAATCTTCCTAATTTTCAATTTAAACTATTGTTTGAGTCATGGTACTTATTTCGGGATGTTTCTAATAAGGAATCACTGTCTTTACACAGAGAAGAAAGAATACAGACAGAGCATCTCTGAGCTACTGATACCTGGGTATCAGAAAGAGAATAGCAGTGTCTTTCATGTCTAAAGAGGTTTCAGGCCTTGAGCATTTCAGGCAGGAGTCCAAACCTGGGCCACAACAATAGCTTCATACTGGAATGGCCTAAATATCGCACAAACATATGGAATGGAAAATATTGCTCAAAAAAAAGACCACCCTTCTGCTAATTCAATCCTTTTGGATTCAACTAGTCCCCTGTGTAAAGCCCCAGATACTCACACAAACATACTCCCCTCCATACGCCTATGCCTCTCACTTCTTTTCTGTAGTGAGTCCTACAGAGGTGGTAACAGTTGTCTTGCTCCTGATTTGCATAAAAACTAGTCTCATTGGGACTGCTGTACTGATTCTAACACAAAAACCTTGCAATTTGTCTTTCAGCCTCACTCTTGAAAGTGGGGCCAGCAATACATCTGTGTGTCCGTCTGTCTCCTGGTATTCCTACCTAACTGATCACTGAGGATAGTTTTCCCAGATGTGCAAATGCAAATTAGTGATGGGTAGTCTGTGCATCGAGAAGGGAGGCCACAGAGTGGGAATAACAGCAGTCCTTAGGAGAGAGGTTGCTTAGTATGCTCTGCAAAGGTGTTCCTTAGTAGCAACAAGTATGTTGCCCATGACCTGACTTCTCAAAATCTTTATCATCGCAACTTCCAAGGTGGGGGGAGGGAACCAAAAAAGGCAAAAACTACAAAAGTAAGACATTTCTTCAGAAATTAATTTAACAAAGAAAAGCTTTCCAGAGGGGGTGGGACAACTGCTTGTCCCACACAGGGCTCTTTTTTACATTACTTGTTACCTTCCCGGTGTCTCCATTTAACTGTCTCTTGGTCTCTCAGCAGTCGAAAACCATCACAAGTGCTTAAAACGTGTGCCGAGGCCCACGCTGTTACACATATACAAAGCAGCCATGCAATGCTCAAAAGGCAGCCTGGCCTCTTCACTGTTGCTGCTTGCCAATTACGGCGCAACGGATCTTATTTATACCCTAAGTTGTACTCTCTTTCAGTTCCTTTCTCATATTGGCAGTTTTAGGAGAAGTTAACTGCACTGGGTAAGCTGTGATCCAAAATGCAATGTCAGGGAGCTGTTCCACCAAAACTACAAGAGCAACCTCATTTTAATACACGTTACCCTTATGTCTTCCCTCTGGGATGTGAGCAGGCTTCAGCTGAGAGTCTCATTCAGGAGTTTTGCTGATGTGATCCTTTGCCAGCTAGATAATCACCTCTTAAAACCAGGCAGGCAGGCAGGCATCTTTGTCAAACGAGTGCATTTCATGATCGTAAAGTGCCATCTTCAGAGTACTTCCAGACCCCACACTGTGATTGCAGACTGCCTGCCCCCCACCCCCCCCTTTAATTAAGAATCCCTCTCGTGCTCATGCTGGGACTGTTGCGCATGTTGAACCCTGGCATTTCCAGATCCACTTCTCTTCTTTAAAGCCTTATTGCTTCTACACAATCTGCAGAGACTGTTGCATTTCAAGCAGATCTTTAATGCATTCATTTGTACACAACGTAGCCCCAGAAAAATTCACAACAGGAATACCAAGCTGATGCCAGCTTGATGTACACACGAGTATCAGACTTAGTCTGACTGAGGTAAGTAGCCATCACCTTCAGAAAGATTCAACAAAGAGATGGCAAAAAAGAGAAATTTTTCAGCATATTTATTGTACCCACTTCCCATCGATGATGTTCAATGTAGGTCCATCAGGCCAGGTATGAGGGAGGCTGTGGCACATTGCACTTAGTGGTATAATATTTCTACAATATTGCAGTCATTGAACTAGGGATGAGGATGAGACACACATATAAAATGAGATGGAAGAGGAGAAATAGAGACAACCGCAACAGCAAGCTCAGCCCTATGAGACCCTTTCCTTCCCCCCTCCCATAACAGGAAGGTCATCCCACCTCCTCTTTCGGAGTGGCTAAATTCACTGCTACTGATAAGAGGACTGAGTGCTTGGAAGATTTTTAATCCAAAAAGAGTCAAAGTCAATCTCAAATAATCTCAATGTAAATTTTCTACTCTTGTGGTAAGATTACTTCATTATTCAGGGATTTCAAGACATGTCTGCAGGTCTTTCAAACTGAAATAACTTGACTTGTGCCAGGCTAGCCTATTCAGCTGCCCACGGCCTTAGAAATCAAAACCATAAATCACATTTTTTTATAAAGATCAAAATAAAGCACGAATGTACGTATTTGTGGTCAGATTTTGTCACAGTAGGCATTTTTTTTTCTTTTTGTCATTCTCCAGCACTTGAATATGTAACGGGAAATGATTTATAAATCCCTTTTTTTCTCCTGATGCCATTTAATAGAGGACTAAAGCTGAGCAAAAAGAGGTGGGAGATTTTTTGTGTTTTGTTTTTTAACAGTCAAATATCAGCTGTAGTGGCTCCCACAAAACAAGATACAACCTTAATAATTTATGCAGCCTTTGAGAAAAGAAGGGATTAGTGTGGTGTATCCTCAACCTAGAAATTACTATTGTTCAGAAAGAATAATAATAATGAAAGAAGATTAAGCGTCCATATCCAGGCAAGAATAGCTATTGTAAATGAGGCTGCAGACTGAGGAATTGACCCTCTTAGACAGAACAGATGAATCTTTCCATGAATTATAGGACACCCCTACAAGTTAACATCTATCTACAGCCTGTGATGCTTCATACCAGCTAGAGAAATGATGTGCTGTGATGTGGACCTTGCCGCATAAGTAATCTAGAGTGTGAAATGAGTAGTGCTCTTATAAGTAGGTGAAATGTCCCTGACAAACAGTAGTCCCAAGGAAATAATTTTGAAATCCCAGAACTCTGAATCCATGCTTTCATTCATCTTAGGGAAACAGAGAGGAAGCCCCACTGCCACATTCATCCTATCACCCTTTCATGGCGGTATGCTTTCTGAGGTGTATCTTTTGCTTTGCTTTGACTTTTAGTGATGGAATAATCATTGTTCCCAGATTTTCTCTAGGAAGTCTCAGTTGCTGAGAAGTCAGAGAAATCAGTATGATGCCTGCCTCCAGGAAGCTTTTTTTTTTATAATCCCAGGGTAAGTCAATGCCTGTAATTCTGGCACAGAAATACATATGTATGCAGGCAAATGACATTTCTGTAGAAATATCGTAAGACAGAGTCCTTGCTTGCTCTGGACAAGCCTGCAAAGCAGGAGTGAGGAAACACTTGCTTTTCTATCTGTTATACAATGGCATTCAGTGAAGTATTCCCTGGTGGCAGGGTGATGACTTCGGAGGTGGAAGATTCAGGTTCAGCTCCCTGGTTCACTGCAAAGGCAGCAGAAAGGAATAATATGTGCCCACATTTCATCTGCTCTAGTTCACAGCCACGTATGAGCACAAAGGCACCTTCCTTGCTTAGCCCAGCAGAAAAAAGTGGTTAGTTTTAACACAGATCAGTTACCACACCATTGCTTATAGCCCCATTTGCAAAGTTAGGTGCCCCTTCAGAGGCTTGTGAGTGTCATGACCTAAACTGAAAAGCAAAGGATGAGCAAAATATATTCCCACAGAGCTTGCTTAGATGATGATGTCTGCATTATTAAGCACTGCATAAGTCTCTTCACCCTTTGATTTCTTATTGTATCTTCAGACCTGTCTGTAAAGCACTGAACACAATTTTAACACTAGATAAATCATGGGAAAGAATAATAGTTTCTGATCGTTTACACTATATGATTTTTTTTTTAACCTGCCCTTTCTGACAGCTCTCCATAGATTCCAGTCATGGGCTTGCATGCTGTTTTCAAATTTATGTACTTTTGACTGCAGCCTAGCTGTCTCCCACACAGCTAAACAATTATTCGAATATTGGTTCTTTGATGTTAATACCCAACATTTATAGCTTCATCAATACTAAGCACAGGGTGAAACAGAGCCAGCTGCAACTTTTTAAGGCTTAGAGATCATGGTCATGAAGATGACAGAATCAAATTCACCTTGTCTATAGTTTATGGGTTTTGTGCTCTTCCTCACACCAGTGACATTTTTTTGTCCACAAAGTGAAATACTAAATTCAATAAATGCACCTAAGGAGAAATGCTGCAAGTCCTCCTGATCAGTAAACACCAAGTGGTCTCAAAGGAGTTACAACACGTTGAAATTAGATGTGCACATTTTCTGTTTTGTGAAGGAAAAGAAAAAATCCTTTCCAGCAACACATTCAGTTTCATTTTTCTCCTTAGCAGATTAACTGTCTTCTTTGTATGTCAAATTTTGCAATATTTTTGGCCAGATTCTCAGCTGGGAAATTTTCAGCCCCAAGTAAATGAGATGTTGAAATGCTACAAGGAAAGCAATTCGGTCCTGTGTCAGTAACTGTGCATGTGTCTCCTTATCTGGAGATTTAGTTGTCATCTTTTAAAAACAAACAAATAAAGTCTGAAGAATAACTTTGTTCCTTTAGGACTATCTGGGATTGTCGGTAACTAAAACCTGTTTGTGTGCTTATGTTCTCTGTGTTGCTTAAATGAGATATTAATTAATGAGAGCATAAGAGATCATCGTTACCTGGTCATGCATGAAGCCAAAGATCAAGTACAGCAAAACTCTCTGGTACAAATCATGGCCTAACCTGTTTTAAGCTAATACAGTTACCTGGCAGCTCTTGGGGTACAGCTGTGTAAGATCAGCTGAGAACCCAGAAAAAGGAGGCTTAAGAGTGGTGAATAAAAGAAAAAGAGTTTGCGAATTTGCCTAGATCAAGAACTGCTTCTCTGTCAAGCACTGCCCATTTGTCATCCTGTTACTGCAAAACCATTTACACAGAATAGTTGGGGAAATTGTCAGAACAGACAGGCTTTCCCCTCAGAAAAGGCAGCAAAATCACAGAATCATTTAGGTTGGGAAGGACCTCTTGAAATCCTCAGGTCTGATCGACTTGGCTGGTTGGGCAGGGAGTAGTCACACTCCCACAGTATCTAATAAAATCTGTCACTCAAATGAGAGAATATGGTACAGAAAGCATAAAACAAACAGGGTAGGGTAGATGAGAAAACACTGAAAACTAATTAAGATCCCTGGTAAACATTTTCTGTTGAAAATTTTTGATGGATAATGGGTTTTGATTAAAACATATTTTTGCAGGTAGTATTTGCTTTCTGCATTTCTTAGCTTTTTAAAGAGAGCCAACCACTCTAAAAGGTTTTCTTTTTACTCTGAGGAATTATATTTCTAAAAGAAATATATAATTAAAATTTTATAAAATATCTACATATATAATATATATATTAATATATACAAAATAGAAAATAATTTCCAAGTAACTCTATAATTAAGGATTGTCTTAGACCTTGTTACAATTTTCTTCATACAGTTTCCTGTTGCTCACATGTCCCAAATACAGTCACCTTCTGGAAACACAAAAGTCCTCAGTCAACATAAGAGTTTCAGCAAAATGCCAGGGTGTGTTTAGCCCAGCAGCATGGTGACTCTCCCTTTTTTGGGGCACTGTGTCAGCAGCACAGCTTCCCACAGCGAGGACATATGGCAAGGGCAAAGGCAGCCACCTGTGCACGCATCCCAATCACTTAGCAATATTGCTAAATATGAGTAAACAGAAACTCCTGAAAATAACAATTTATAATGCTATTATAGCTTAGGAAAGCCTGAAGAGGATTAAACGGTATTTCCCACAGGAAACAGAGATACTCAGTTCAAAGATACCATTAAAGGCAGTCACGAATGCCATGTCCCCATCCTTATCTATAAAATGATTCCTCTTAACAGGTTTTGATGAGCAAAAATGAAGGAGTGGTTTATTTTCCAGAACTTCCTCTCAGCCATTTCTCAATAATGTGAGACGTTTCATTGGCCTGTCTCCTAATGAGTGACTCCAGTCATCAACATAACACAGAGCTGTCTCAGCTGGCCATATTTCCTACCCACACGCGGTATCTATCTGCCTTGAAGGATGGCACTGCAGCAAGAGACAGAAGCACTACGTGGTTAGGGAAGCAACAGCTGAACCATAGAGAATTAGTTTCAAGGTAGAAGAAACTTAGCAACATAATCATCTGTCTTTTTACAATGTTTACAATGCCAGAGGTTTGTTGATTTGTTCCTGTGCTTATTTTTGTGATACTAAACTTGATTAGAATGAACCTTCCCTCTGGGTGCATTGGCAAACCATAAAGAAGAGATACACCGAAGCCTATTATAAAGTCAAAATCTATAAATAAATTTAGAGTTACACAAAACAATGCTAGGCATACTGAGCATTTTATTATTCAATATGTCTTTTTGCTAGTGGCATATCTACTTAATTCTGAGAGATCTGTGTTTTACTAAGCCCAGCAAGCATTTAATAACTAGCACTTTACAGAAACTTTTGTATAAACAAATATTCAAAGGTGCTTTTCAAAGATCCTAGCTCTTTTCTTCAGTAAACAAATGGAAATTTAAAGCTCTTTGGAAGGTTATGGACATTTTCTAGCTCATGAGTCAAAAAGAAACTTGGATCGGAACAGCTCAAACTGAAACCTATGACTACTTTTGGTGGAGCAGAGTGTTTTTACACAGACAGATCTGTAAACTTACATGCAGTTTTGACACCTAAATGAGATGTTTGTACTTCCTACCTGAACAACAGAGCTTTCAGTTTACTCAAACTAGGGTTTTTCTCTATTTCTTGTATAAATTAGCTCAATCCTAATCAAAACCCTTAATTTGTACGCCTAATGCTAGAGGATGTAAATATCATACACGGCTGAATTGGTTTAGCATGGCACATGGGTCCCAGGATTCTTGAAATCAGTGGCATTCAGATGTTGCCACGCAATCTTTGTGTGAAGAGAAGCTGTCCACTAAGACCTATTCTCTAGCTAAATCCACTGTTTTGAAGGAGTATCTGTCTGTGTTTCAAACCCACAGCTATCTGAATGCTGGTAATTTAAATTCACAGCCATTTCCCCAATTTAAACAATGTTTTCTTGATTCACATCAAAACCAAACAGCCATCATGAAATGCATCCATTTATACTCTCTGCATACTCAAAGTTAAATAACTAATACTGGAAGGGGTCCAATGTAATATAAGACTTCCTCTATCACCATAATTTTTGAGCTACTCTGTACAAAACTGAAAGGAAGACACTTTATGTAATCTCAGAGTTCAAAGACGTTAAAATCAGTTGCAGAAATAAAATGAAGCATCAAAGGTTTAATTTCAAAGATCATTATTTTCACAACTGAGCATCCTTAGTTAGGGTCTGCTTTTCAACTGGCCTGACAACAAACAAATCATCTTGAAACAATGGAGTGGGATAAATGCTCAGTACTTTTGAGCATCTTGGCATTTTCTCTAGATCAGATACAGAGTCCCAAGTGAAGCAACCAGTAAGTTCTCTCCTCATTGCTGTTATGGGGATGACACTGCCATTTGACTGGAGATCACCAGAAATCAAGTATAATCCTCCATTTGTCCATTTGTGGATGGATAACCCAGGTCCCGGTAATTCCATGAGAAAAGGAGAGTCCTGTCTCCAGCTCCAGGAAACCCAAGGACCAGTGTCAGTCTGTGTCTGCTGAGGTTCTGCCGTGTGGATTTCCCCAACATTTTTATATGTGCTGAGTAAGGGCAGAAATTACTTCAGTCCTTACTTAAGCAGAATTTCTTCTGAAGTCAAACAAAATTTCATCCACATCAATTTGGTAGGAAATTTTATGAACATTGCAGTTATGATTAACAGAAGCTGTAACTGACTAGATGTCAACATACTAATTTCAAAGCCCTAGTAAATGCCAGGGGAAAATCAAGTAGAATTCTCTGTTAGGTTTGAAGCAAGACAAGCAAATGGTTTTCCAGGTAGAAGAGCAGTTGAATATCTGAATGATGCTCATGTTAATAGTATTCCCAGTTGAAATTGTCCTGAGCTCAGCAAGTTTCACTTTGTGAGCACTTCTAGACCCAAATGGCTGAGCCCTAAAGCTAAATATATAGTTGATCCATAGGTCATGCTAAGCACTAGACTTGCAATTCTTAATTAACTCATTTTGATAATACAGAATTATCAGCAAACCATCAGCTTCCACAGAGAGTTGTAAATGCTGCTGCTCTGCATATTGAACACTTAACAAATTAAAATTTAAATTTTGAATAATATCTATTATTTTTAATAATTCAATTGATTGTATTTTCTTTCTCTTTATACTTATTAAATCCATCTCTCATTTTGTTGTATCCTTTACAAAATTTCCAACTTGCAAATAAAATGCCACAGCCCTTTTTACTCCTTAAACTAACTTAGTTTCTTATTAGAGATAAACACAACTTTCTCTTCTCAGAATGCTAACATATTTTATGTGGATATGGTGCATTCATTGTATTTACTGTTCTGTATTTAGTGATGCATCTAAACATCTTTAAATCAAACACACCAAGCCAAATGTCATTAACATACATTCTAGACTCCAGTTCTGTTTCAAAAACCTCAGATACCCCATGGTTTAGAAAGCATCAGCCAAAAAGTTAGGCATGGTCTACTGCATGAAGAGTGGAAGATGCTATTAAAAGAAACACTCATAATTGCAACTTGATATCTTCTTTTGTCCTGAACTCTTGTAAATCAAAATCCCTTGTGAAAGAAGAGAGGAAGGAAAGACAATTCCTTTATAGCAAAGACACAATCCATAAAAAATGGTAATATCTACTATCCATTGTATTTTTTTGCAACTCTTTGGTTTTCTGTTACCCCAAAAGGCAAAACTGCAACAGCTTTGGTTGCTGCAGAAATTTTTATTGATTTACCAAGCTGCAGTTTTCATTGTCATTGCCATCATTGTGTCTGGATTTGTTGAATGAAATTAAAAAGTCTCAAGAGACAATTAGATTGCACCAGAGAGGTAAGTTTGTTGAATGGAGTTGAGTTTTTTGCTTCAGTAAGGGTCGTTTCATTTTTATGTGTTTAAGAATATCTAAAGGCTAGTTTTGCAGCACAAACTAGATAGAAGTAGCTATGGTTCTTGCTCCCTACCGAAGTAATCTGAAAAGAGTTTTCCATTCTACAGAAAGCACTGCTGAGTTAAGAAACTGTCCTTTCCCTGAGAAAAGAGCAAAATTTAAATGGGCAGTTTCCAGTCTGAGTGACTGCGATAATACTTGAAATAATGTACCTGGCTGTGCTTGCATCAGGCTTGAAGTTGCCTCAGTACGTTTTTTTTTTCCCTGAGCCTTGTGATCATTAGACTGGATTAACAAAAGGAACTGCCCAGCTGTGCTGACAAGTAAGTGTATCTACAAGTTCATGAGAGAATGTATACAGTCTGGCTGAGATGGAGTTAACTTTCCCCATAGCAGCCTTCATAGTGCTGTGCTCTGTACCGGTAGCTAGAAAGGTG
>JAVKLA010000001.1:38915867-38948953 GCA_034782735.1 Sagittarius serpentarius
CCCTACTTCCCAGGAAGTGGCCGGGCATCACCTGCTGATGGGAAGTAGAGAATAAATCTTTTGTTTTCCTTTGCTTCCATGCATGGCCTTTGCTTTTGCTTTATTAGACTGCCTTTATCTTGACCCAAGAGGTTTTTTCCATCTTATTTTCTCCCGTATCCTGTCCTGCTGCAGAGGGATTGACAGAGCGGCTTGGTGGGCACCTGGCATCCAGCCAAGGTCAACCCACCACGGAGAAAGGAAAAAACATATGCTGATCCTAAGAGGATTACCTCCTTGCCACTGAATAAATTTTACATTACAGTGGGGTGAGCACTGACAAAAGTTTTTAATTTATTTTTAATATTTATGTTTGGTGTAAATTTTTTCTTTTTTTTAATATGGGAAGAAACTGAGTAATTGTGTCAATTCTGTCATCATCAGTGAGACAAACTTCCCAGCCACATGAACAGGCTGAGCAGTTCATGCAGCCTGTCCCCTCCTCAATGTCATGTGCTATTGATAATTGACATTCACATTTATTTAAAGACATCTGAATTCTGTTTTCTGTTCCTCAGGCATCAGTGAATTAGCAAATTTGCTTGGTTGCAAATCAAGAGCAAGCCTCACACATATTGTGCCTGAAGCCAGCAAACTTGCTGAGCAAAGTATACAACGAGTTGTTTAACACTAAGGTTATCTAGTGATTCTCCACCTCGGAAAAGAGTCCTAGATCACTTTTTTTTTGCCACAAGAGTTATGAAGGACTGGAGCCTCCCCTGACATGTGACAGGCTCCATTGCAAAGATTCACATATGCCAATTACTCCCAGAAAGAGAAAATTGTCCCCAGCCTGTTCACAATCCCAGTGAGTGTTACCTGCATTGCTGCATCGTTAGGCTGAGATTAACTGTCTTTCTCCATCATCTAATGATTTTGCAGTCAGTAGTGACAGCATATTCTTGCAGTATCCAGTGGGAATCTTGCCATGGACTTGCAAGGAAGCCAAGATTTTAAATGAAGTTGTCAGATGGTGAGGAAAGGAGGTATCCCTTTGGCTCTCTGTGAAAATGAGACAGAGCAAATGTGATCCTGCCTTGCGCTGTAAACTCGATATGGCCCCACATAGCGTGAAGTGGCTTCAGAGATGCTCATACACACGCTGGAGAAAATTTGGAAGTCATGTCAAGAAACTATTTTGTCTGAAGACCAGGTTGTAAGCACTTAGAGGCTGAGTGTAGAGGAGGGCATGGCAGCAAGTGAGAACATCTTGAGGCAGGGACCTCTCAGGCATTGACCTGACTCCCACCCTCGTCTGGGGACAGGATAATGTGATTTACACAGACCCTCAGGATTGTCTGAGCTGTACACAAAGGTTCTCCCACTCAGAGAGCCCAGGCTACTGTCCAGCCTTCCCTCTCCCTCCTCCACCTGCTCTGCACCTCTAAGGACGCAAAGTTATACCCAAAGATAGTAAATGTATTTATTTGTGGTATTTGTGGTATTTGTGTATACCTGATGGCCTATGTGGTTGATAGGTTTGCTGTCATGGACCCAGTGACTTAAAAAGATGGGTCTCAGATGGTGCAGAAGGTGACTGGTATCTGAGTGTTTATGCTATTTTTCCTGAAGCAGCCAAAATTCATCCTATTACAGCATTTACCCGATCAGAACATAGTGTTCTTTGGCTTATTTAAATGTAAATGACATGGTATTTTTATCTCTAGACTTCTGCATTCTTTACCCCAAACCTTTGGGGTTTGGGTTTTGTTTTGTGGTTTGTTTGTCGTTTTTTATTTTTACTTTTGACTGATGTTTAGTACATTTGATAGTCTGATTTAATTTGATTTCTAATAGAAGTGAGGCTGATAATCTAATGCTTGACAAATAACTACAAATTGTTATGTATTATTGAAAAATAAGGATTTAAAGTAGTGCCAACATGAAATACTAGTAACAGGAGAAAAATATTCCTGTTTCATGCCTTTGAAGAATCAGGCCTTGTCATCTTCGTATCCGTTTTATCATTCTTAAACATTTTTACTTTGTACAACTCATTTTATTATTTTTTACGTGTGTAAAAAATGAGGCCTAAAGGAAGTGCATAGTGTTCTATTAAGGCAAATCCTTATATTACATTCTACAGCTTAGGTTTTGTCTTGGAAAAAAACATTTAATGAGCTTTTGTGTAATGTTAGATATTATTCATGCAGGTACAATAGGAGAAATGGTTTCTTACATAGTTTATAAGGAAAGAAGTTCACTTGTAGGCATGTAATTTCTGAGGAAAACACATTTATTATTCACCTAGTGGAAACCTGAAGGAAAATAGAAAGGGAAAAAAAGGTAGACTAGGGCTTTTTGGAAATGCTGCTCTCATCCTCTTCTCAGAGGAAATTTGAGTGAAATTAGAACTAGTATATTTTCATACAGCATTTATTAGCATGTTGATTTGGGGGGAAAATGACGATCTGTTTTGACTAATTGTCAAAAAACACTTTAATTTTTACAACTATTCACAAAATTCAAGGCACCCACACTCAGAAGTACCTCTGGGTAACTACCTCCCCCCTCTCCCCCAGATGACTCCACACCATTGCCCTGCATGTCACTGCTTACTGATGCAACTAATCACTTCTTTTGGACCATGTTAATCTTTGACCAGATCAGCTTCTGGAAAATACTCCAGTGCTAACACAAGCAGGAAGGGCAGAAAACAGCAGCTCAGATTTAAATTGACTAAGTTGGCCCCTTACCCAGAGCAAAGCGGTGAAGTCTGGTGAGCTGGCCACATGCCTCATGAGGGCTATACAGGAGCTGGGCAGCCCCTGGAGGTAGAGAAGTCTGTCCACTATTAGCATCAAGACAGGGAAGAGGAGTAAACTGGAATGATGTAATAGAAGAGCCAAAAGTGGAAAAATTATATCGATTTACAGATTGTAGTATATGATATTTCCATTTTGGAGAAGAGATTTAAAATACCAAAGGATGGAGGAATGCTGAAATTGAGGCCCTACCCACACAGTGACCACAACCAGTGGAAGTATGCCCCGATTGCTGCAAGCCTTGGATCCATCACAGAGCCTTAGATTCCACCACAGAATATAATTTTCTTTGTTCTCAATAATCTTTCATTCTTTTTTCCTAAGCTTTAAATCCTACACCCGAGCTGGTTGGAAGTTTTTCCCACCTTGGTATCTCTCAGTCTTCTGCAAGTCACACCTTTTTAAAGAGGCCTGTGGGCCCCCACTTTAACAGAAGTATTGACAAGAACAGGAATTCCACGCAACTTGAAAAGGGAAAGGTATTTGCACCATTGCATCCCACTTCTTTCCTTACTGCATTTTGTATAAAGTTATACAAGCAAGCTACAGCTAGTTCTCAGTAACTACATTCTCCCATTCACAATACATGAAGTTAGCTCATTTCTCAAGAACAGGGAATCATGAAGTTTCTATGGAAACTTCATAATTAATAGCTCACAGTGTTAAGCCTTTTTCATATGCAGATTTCTAAGTATTTTCCAGTGGAACTGCAGGCTCCTCTACAACAAATGCAAGCCTACTGGCCACAGTCTGGCCTCATCTAGCTACAGACCACTTGGAAATATTACATGGAAAAAACACTGACCTACTTCCCTCATGTCCTTGATTCCAACTCATTTAGGCTTTAGTTCAGTAAATGGCTTAGGTCCCAATGAATAAATATGCTATGTCCCATAAATAAACATACTCAATGACTTTGGTTTCAAATATAACTCCTTATGTTAAATGTCAGCACGTACTGATATGTGGTTATGGATTAGGACCTCAGCTATTAAATCCTTTAAGGCATAACTGCTGTATTTGTACCACTTTCATACCCCAGTCTGCTGACACAACAGAAAAAAGAACAAAAATGGTATTGGGCATTCCTAACTTTTCTGTTTACAACTGGAGTATACTTGGGTGCATGAACACCTCAGATTTCTACTTCAATAAATTAAGGAGAGAATATTTATACCAAACATCACTGGAAAATTAATTACCTTTAGAGGTCCAATTAAGGTCTAAATTATTCCTGCTTGTCTGTGATATCAATGATCTTCATTTAGGTAGTAAATTTAATTTGTAATATTTAAAATCATTGTGCTGGCATTTTTTTAAATGAGATGGTTAAATGCAGAAAAAATTATAGATGCCCTGAAAAATGTGCTCATTTATAAAACTGAGCTTATTAACCTTGCTTAGATCCATTGCTTACATGGTGTGTCCATTGTCTCATACTGAGTTCTTACAAGATTTGTGAGAAAGAGTGAGTATGGAGGGGAGAATTTATGAATAGCTCCTGTGAGAAAGATGCCAATCTGGGAGTCTAAACCACATTGGACCCCAAGGAACCCCTGCTTACAGAGAACCATCCTCATGACAGACATTGGTAGGAATGCTCTCTTATTAGCCCCTTATTCCAGGACTACTTGATTTTAATTTCAGAAACATGGACATAACAGCATAAATGATTTATTTGTTTTTATTCTTTTTATCATGAAGCACCTAATGATAGATATAGGAGAATTCAATCTTATTTTGCAGGGTTTAGTGAAAAGTTTTAGGTTTCTTTGTTTTCCCCTGCATCTAATTAAAGGGTAGATGATAGGATGCTGAATAATTGAGGAAGAGAGAAGCATTATGATGAAAAAGTGTTGGTCACTTCCAACAGTGGAGTACAGAAAATAGCAGATTTTTCTGTCTTAAATTCTTCTTGTCATGGCAGTTTAAGTAGGGACTACAGTTTCTGTTTAAGAAAATAAGCTAAAAGTGTTTCAAATCCTTTGAACAATCATTGAAATGCCACAAGATGGCCTGTAATACAAACGTGAAGACATTTATTGAAGGGATCCCCAGTTCACAGCCACATCACTTCCATAATGAGCTGCACATGATTTCTTTTTACGTTAGTAGTTGCTTTTATATATAATTTCAATTATTTTTAACTTTAGTGATTCATTATCATAATGGGAGAGCATTTAATCAGAAGAATATTCTCCAAGTCAAATGCAGATTGCAAATCCACACTCTCCAAAACTGGAGGGTTTTCAATGCCCTGACATTCTGTCAGGCTCATCCACTTAGTTTAATCATGCAAGTAACTAATGGGGTTAGTGTAAGAGGAAAATTCAGGCTGAGTATCCAGAAGGGAAAAACAATAATCTGGACAGTGGACATGCACTGAGCCATGAAATTAGCCTCCCTGAGGGATGCGGAAGAAACAAGAAAAATCTAAAATACCAGAAAGTTGCTGTGAGGCAGGGAGCTAGATAGAGGCACCTGAAATCTCAGACAGGCACCCTCTGTCTTACTCCCTCTGTCTTACTCCTGGAGTGATTTAACATGTTATTGCACTTGCTCTCCTGCCAGATAGGATCACCTCCAGAGCAGAATCAGAAGGCAAATGGGAGGTTTATCGACTTCAGTACCCAGCCTTACTTCCTAGGTTGAACAGCTGATAAAATGGGGTTAAGCTCATGGGTCAGGCTGTCAGTCAGTGAATGTGACATGTAGGCTCCTTCTGGATTATGTCAAGCCTTCTACATAGTGTGGGGAAGGAGAGACAGGGGCAAGTTTAGGAAAAATAACATTTTAAACCTCTCTGGAAAAATTTGTCAGAGGACACCCGTCACAGCTCTGACAGGTTTTTTCTTCCATTTTTTGACTCCCACAATAGCTTAAAACTACAAAAAGAATAGTGAGGAAAAAAATAGACTGAGACACACCTCTCTAGAGATAGAGAAATAAAAATAGATTTAAATAAGCCAGGGTAAATAAAACTGTTAAAGGCAAATTCACTCAAATTACCTTCCACCCACTTCTGAGCTGGTCCCCCATATTTAAAGACTTTCCTCCATCCCAAGTGCTCTGGTGATGGCTAGAACAACTATTCTTGGCTCTATTTCCTTCCTTCTCACACTTTATTGGGTAAGAAAAGCTGCCAAAAAGTGGGAGTTTTATGAAAGCAATCATAAAATGTTATGGGTAATGCTAAACAAATTATGTGTTACGCTAAAAAAATGGCCCTTTCTTTGGGTAAAAAACAACAGCTGCCTGAGAGACATCAGGTTACCTCTCTCAAAGCAATGATAAAACTACTATCAAGCGCTATAGCTGGCAACTGTGGAGGCTGTGGAAAGTCAGCTTTATTGAATCTGCTTTCCTGACAGTCATTTCTGAAAAACTAATAGTGATTTGATACCTTGATGTCCCAACCTGCAACATGTATTTCCACACATAAATGAAGTCCAGTATCCTGCCCTAGGATTCAGAAGACCTCAGTTTATTGCTTGTTCTTGTCCTGCAGCTACTGGGACCTGTACTAAGACATTTTTCTCTTGGTCTATCAAGTTTATTACTGCTTTACCAAGTAGGAACTACCCCTACTCTCCTCCCTGTATCCTGTCTGGCATGATAGGACCACTTAATCAGGACCACTACACAGCTACTATAAAAGATGTTGTTAACAATATTTGGGCTGCTGGGTGTTATGGGTTTTATTTTCCCCTGTTGTTTTTGTTGTTGTTGTTGTTGTTTTTGTTTTGTTTTGCGTACGTTATTCAGGTATATTGCAGGCAGTTTCTAAAGCTATGGAAAGTAGTTCAATAAAGTCCAGCTCTGCTAGTCAGTATAAGCCCTTCCTATATCCAGCCTACCATTCTCCTAGACCGTAATTATGATACTACTATGGACAGTTCTGGAGTATCATTCCTCTGAACACAATGGAATTTCAGAAATTAAAGTGAGACGCTTGCAGTATTTAAAGTACCTGGGTGCACAATCTTAAAAACTTCCATTTATCTGGCACCAAAATTTGGAGGTGAAGTGCTTTGATTGTCTCAAGTTCTGTTTCTCCATATGCTAAGCTAAAAAATGCTTCCAGTCTGACTCACACAAGGAGTATCTAGTTCCTCAGCCCTTTGCAGTCCACGCATTAGGCATTTCTCCAAGTATTACATAGAGACACACAATTCAGCAAATGTTGGGGCACATCTACCACACCACAGTATACACAATATGCACCCATCTAAAGTATTCTCCAGTTACACCATGCAGCTGAAAAGGAAGGGACCTGGATTTAACTCTTCTTTTTGAGATGCAAATCCACTCTTCTTGAGAGTGCAATAACTACTGATCAACTGGCTAATGTGAGTTGGCATTTTCAATTTCTCCTGTAAAAACCTATTCCACATTGCACAGAAGACTGGAGGGAATGGGAGAGAGTGCAGCAGAGCCTGACTCCATGTTCTCATGATAGGCACTCACCTGGAAACTGAGAAATGTGGGTCTCTATCTTCCCTAAAAGTACTGTTTATGCATTTCATTCCATGACTATTTAATGCAAAAGATATAAAATCAGGAGTCCATGAAGCATTAATTAACTTATAACCGTTGTTCACTGGCTTTCCTTCTCTGACAGTAGAACATTTTGTGCTCTGGAATATGAATGACGTGCTGCTTCCTTGCCCTCTCTCTGTTTCCTTTGCTTCCAGTTTCACCAGATCACAAGCTCTTTTACCTACACTTAGACCTTCAGAGTGCTTCAGTGCCAGCTTGTTTCAGGTTACCCTGTAAAAGCCAGGTGTGGAGAGCAAATACTGCAATAGCATGGCAGATAAATAAAGAGAGTTTCCAAGGGCAATGCTTCTGGCAAGTGGAAGCACCATAAAAAATTCACAGTTCATCTTAGCAAATATAGTATCTACCTGTGAAGCTATTAAGCTGTAACAAGGAACATCTCTGTGGCATTCCTTCCCTTCAAGGTAATACCTGCCATTGTTGCAAATTTTAAATGACTGAAGTGATAAACATTCACAAATTCTGAAAAGCAGGATTCACCATAAAATTCCAGAGCAAAGTTATTCTTTATTGGCATGATGTAAAGTGCAGAAACACACATTGTTGTCAAGATAAACAAAGAGCTCAATTTTCCAAGCCTTTTTACCTTGCACTTATGCAACCACATCTATTCAGTGTAATAGTCTGTCCTCCTTTTCTGGTAATTCTTGCTGGCCTCTTCTAAGAAATGAAGAGAATTTTATTATCTTTGCTCACTAGTTTGTATGTGTTCCTTCATCATTAAGAAGGGGTTAGGAGTGTTATCCTCATGAAAGTCATATTTTAAGACACAGGCCAAGACTTTAAGCCACTGAGTGACTGTTGAGAGTGAATTATACTTCTGCCTCTAAAAGTTACATTTGTAGATGAAGGTGTGGTGCAAGGACTATGTAAGGGACATGAATCCTTTAGTTTGCAAATATGAATACTATTTTTCTTTTATTGGTCCATACAAGGAGTGGAAAAAGCAGTAAATTAATTAATCTATTTGAAGTGTAGGAGCAAGGAAAAGCCAGGAATCATGGTATTTGTTTATAACATTCAGAAAGCCTCTATTTTATGGAATCACTGCTGTGGTGATTTTTTCTGTTTTCTAACTACATAGCATAAAGCAGGAGATGCTGTAAGTTCTATCTGTATTTTAACTCTGGAAAAGTTATTTTGAATTGTTGCTTTTTCTTATATTATAGGGAAGAGATAATTCAATTTTTCTAATTGCCTGCTTCATTTCTGTTGCAAATTATTTGTTCTAATATGTTAGTAATTCAACAGGAGCCTATTTTGTGATGTTAAACTTGTTGTTGTGGAAAAGGAACACCTCAGTCCCATGAAAAATTTGTGTGGTGAGAAAAAATCTTTTTGGCAATGGGAGGAAAAAGGCCTTTCCTTACTTGACATACTGCAGTGCTTGAGCCCTAGTCTACCAAGAAAGAAAACCTCTCTTGGTCTTCATAAAAAGATTGGGATTTATTTTTTACTGCAAAGATTCATTTTTCACCCTTTCTTTGTGGATAACATGATTAGAAACACATGTATGCTACTAATAATTTGCACACACTGGAAGAGCAGTTATATTAGTCAATGAGCAGTTAGTTACCAGTAGGTATTCAGCTGCACTCATTGTTATGTGCAGGGCAGTAAATCTGCAGTACCTTATACTGGTACAGACAAGTCATATTGCTATTGTTTCTTTCATGGATGGACTAACCTTTACCAAACCTGTGAAGCCGTCTGGGTAAGCAGCTAATTCTTTAACATCAATGACAGACAGAGGAAGAGAAAGTTAGGATAGAAAAATAGCTATAAATTAGCAAGCATGTGAGGTATACTACAGAACACTGAGGCAGACATCACCTTCACTCTGTTGAAGAAAACTGATCTACACTGATTTTGTCAGCTACAGGGTCATGCTGCTTGACCCGAATGCAAACATATCAAATTTTTCAACTTTTTAGGAACTAATTTATTATTTTAAACCACTACATTTCTTCAAAACAAGAGCTGGAATGAGACATTAAAGATTTCTTGCAATGAGGTATAAAACTCAGGTCCGCTAGTCCATTTTTTCTACCCACACGAATCAAACTTATAATGTAAAGATCAGAGAGAAGCTTATGTAGGTATATTAGTCTTGGACAAACTGGACTTAAAAATAGAAGCAATAAATACAGTCCATGGAAATCAGCATTGTCTAGAAGTCTACATATTTACCCAGGATCCTGGGTACTTTTTACAGCCCAGGCTAAATGCCACACTCTTTCAGCTATACTATTATCAATATTGTGCTAACGTGGAAAACTATCTCAAATACAACTTAACAAGCAGTCCTACATTCCTCAGAAGCAACATTAGTAAGCAGGGATTTGCGATAGTTTTCTTTTCAGAAATAGTTCTGAAATCTGATTAATACAGCCAGCCAGCCCGTTCTTCCTCCCACATACACCTTTTGGGTAGACTGAAGAGCTTTGCCCGATCTGAAGGAAAACTTGCCTGTTCTGAACATCCATTTATTTAAAAACTGCAGTTGCAGGACTTTCTAAATACGATGTCATTTCAGAGAAACAAAACCATCTGACTTAGAAAACACTACACAGATCTGAAAAAAACTACAAAGTTTTAAAAATGATAAAAAGAAATGTTTGTCCTTTTCCAACCTTTTCCAACTTTTTCAGGTTTGTTTTTTTCATGGGCAGGAATAAGTTAGCCCAATAGCAACATCTACATTCAGGAATTCATGCATATAACCCATAATGACAAAGGACTGTAGCAGAAACTGTCTCTAGTAAGAGGAATTTAAAACACTAAAACCATATCCACTTAATAATTCTGATTAATATTTTAGATATTCTAAAAAGACTGTGAAACTGTTACCCATTTAAACTGAACTGGACAAACTCCTCTAGCCAGCTCTGCCAGTGAAATCAGAAGTTAGAAGCCTAAATTCCTTTGAGGGTCCTGGGCAAAGTTTCCTAATACTGGAGAAAATCAGATTCAGTTTCTTAAAATGTCATTATTCTAATAATTCAATAAATTTCATAATTTATTTTTTTAGGCATAACAAATACTAAGCAAGAGCTATACTGGTCTTCCAGGACTCTTTTATACAATAATGAGTAAAACAACTCAGAATGACACTACTCTAACCCATATATCATAAATTCCTAAATAGGAATAAAAAAATTACCCCAAAAGCCTAAAAAATACATCAAACACTAACAAAGCCATAATATTGCCAGCAATATGAGACAAGAGGTGCATATAAAGATTTCCTACAGTGAGACTGAAATGATCTGTTAAATATTTTACTCTAATGTCTTTTTTAACTTTACTTTTTTCAGGTTTTTGCACATTTGTCAGGGCTGAATTTGTTGTATTTTAAGACAGCCTGCAAACAACAGCAACTGTGCTTATTCTCTTTGTTCAGTCTTGGTTCTGTTAAAAAGAAAATCTACTCCCCACTTTCCCCTCTATTAATTTCTTAGCAGCTATAAGCAAACTTTCAATACTTTCACAATGTATAGTTTACTTGTAGAATTAGTCAAACTTTCTGGGTGAGAATGGGAGTATTAACGAAGCTTTGTGGCTGTTTCTGCAGACAGTCATAATTTGGAAAAAATACATTATTTTGTTACTGAACAATGAAGGAAATGGCTCACAATGCAGCACATATATTTCCATATGTGTCTGTGTGTGTGTGTTTGTGTGAGCATATAAAACCTGTGGTATTAGAAGCTAATAACTGATAACAAAATCAAATTCTAATCCAGACAGTAATGTTCTGCCTACCTGATTTCCTATGCATTTTGAATTTGAAATGCTGTTCTCCACTCACTGTCCATACACAATCATGTAATGTGGATATGTTCTTTTAAATGGGTAGTATTTCAATTGAAGTTAAAAGGTCATGCATATTTATTTTCAAAAAGCTTTTGTGTAGAAAATCAAGCAGTAAAACCTTTACTTCCTTTCTACCATCACTCATGAGACTAGTGTGATTTAACTCTCTGAGGTCTGCAAACACTTTTGTGTTTCTTAGGAAAAAAATTTCCATTCAGCTCAGTGGAGGTAAGGAAGTTTTAAGGTGAAAGTCTTGTTTGACCACCGAAAAGAAAATCTGCGTATGGAGAAAACACTAGTGTAGCCATTCAAAATCCCAGAATGCAGAGTGCGCTGAGAAAGACTACCTAAGCACTTTCCAGAATACTCAGTTGTGGGTCCTAACATCAGAGATTCATTGCAGCTATTTTGTGGATAAAGTTATAAGAAAAAATCTTAAGACAATTCAGGGCTCTAACACTCTTGTGTCTTTCCTCTCCGTACATTTTCCATCATGTTGGAATCAGACACTTCAGGTGAGATCTCAGCTGAGAATATAATCAAGAGAGACATTCCCAGATTTGATTAACCTGCTGCCCAAATAGGATAATGATAGGAGTTGGGTCACTTGTCTCAGTTTGTATAGAAAATCAGAGTAAAAGCTAGAAATGAAAGTCTATTTAAGTCCAAACCAGTTTATGCTGATAACCCTTGGACAGTATAGCTTCCCACGTGACCTATTTGACAGCAATGCAAGAGAGGAAATTGTGACACTCAGTCTTTAAGCTGATACTATATGCCAAACAGTTTAGTATTTGTTCATTTCAACATGTTGCTTCTCTTATTGTCTCTTCTTCTTGTTACTTGTCACAGATACTAGGGCATATGGCCATGTGTGTGCCTTTTGAGATGGTCTCTCCAGATGACACCAGCTGCACATTAAGACGAAAGAATACAGCCTGTGAAAATAACTTGCACCACTGTGTTGTTTGCAATGATGAGCAAAGACCCTCAATCCCAAATGTAGCTGAGCACTGGACTTGGATGATGTCAGTTCTGACGACGATGATAAATGAGGCCGAGGTCAGTTATTTATTCCTCTTATCAAGTTTGCATTGATCAGAAGGTGAAGATTTTGAGCTCCTACCTTTCCTTACAGTGGTGTTGTAAGGAATGATCCCTGATCTAACTATACTGATGTTTCTTAACTGCTAGGTCAGAAAAGATGATCAGAGTCATAAGCGTTGTAAATATTGCGAATCTATAATGGAAAGAAAATCTAATTCCCAAAGTACTCATATCCTTCAGGGCTAAGGGTTCTCTGTAACCTCTCATGAACAGAGTTAGCATTGTTACTGTGGACACTTTCTATTCTCACCTTGATAAGAAATAAGTAAATCTGGAAACAAGTAGAAACAGAACTACATGATGCTCTTTTCCCCTGTTTCTGTTGTGTTTTTTTTTTAATTCATTGCCAGCATTTCTATGTGAAACATGAAATACTTTCCCTCCCACCTTTTCCCATCAAATATAAATGAATACTAGTTATAAAGGGGAAGTATATTAACACAGTCTCAGTAGTTTAGTGAAAGAAAAATCCCTCACCAATGTTGAGCAGCACTTCTAAAATTTCCATATGTAACAGGTTAGAAGACCAAAGACCAAAGCAAGAGGAAAAGAATCCTGAGGTTGCAAATTCTTTTTCTGTGATGGCAAAAGCCAGGCTAACCAGGCAAAAAATCATGTTTGCTACATAAAAGCAACTTATTCATTTATAATGAAGAAGAGGAAACAACCGTAGGAACAAACAACAACAAAACCAATAAACATGCAAATTCTGCATGCCTTCAAAATATATTCAATTTAAAAACCTGTTTATCCTTCAGACCAGCTGAAGAAACAGGAGAGAGAAAGAAAAAAAAAGTGTAATCTCTAGCTTTAAGAAATTGCTTATGGAAAAAGCTTAAGCTGATGAGACTACTGAGTGAACAAGATGATTTCATAATACAATTTGTGCCTGTTTGGTAACGACACTAAAGATGTAGAATAAAAAACAAGAACAATCATTCAGCAATTCAAGCAAAGTCAGGGCTTATTTATTTATCTTTTTAATGCTTTTTTGCTGGTGCCAGACTTCCTCCAGAAATTAGATGGATTGAATGAAGCTGGACAGTGCAGAGTTTTAGTCTAAGAAACATTCATGACTTACGTCCTTTTCCAGTGGGTGCTCAATTTTTATTGAAGTTTGGAGGAAACATTTTCTGAGGTGTTTTCAAAAGGAAGCAGTGAACCAGGCTACAGACTGCTTTGCACCTGGGAGCTATGAAGGTACCTTGGCTGCTGCATGAAATACTATGCGGAAGGTGAGAAAGTGAAAATGATCTTTGAGTATGTGTTTAAATAAAAAAGTTACATCCAAAATGTACTTCTTAAAGGCTACAGAGAAAGTCGAGAGTCAAAGCTTTCTTTTAGATGTTGAATGAGGCGGATCTGCTTTATGATATAGACATCTCCAAAGGGTAGAGAGAGTCAGTTTAAGCACTTTTTGTTGGTTACTCTTTTTTGCAGATTCTGAAATCTTTTATGATATGGCATATGTTTCAGTAGGAATTCACATCATCTAAATACAATTGGTTAAAAAGCAGCCACTTTCTGCTGATTGATTAGAGAGTGACCTGAGACATGGTGGGACAGTCTTTTCGCTGATGGTAGACACCTAGTTCAACATGTGATGGTTCATTTTCTTTCCACTGACTACAACAGCAGCCTGTTTGACAGGCTTGGACTGGACATCTTTCAGGCAGACAAGATGAATTCCCCCACTCTTTGGCTCAGACTGGATGTGATTCATCACATCCAGCTGTAGCCAGACTTCACTTTACTCATCCTTTACTTGTGCCTGCTAAGACTTGCACCTGCTAGGGAAAGCTTTCTGGGAGAAGATGAAGCCCAGGTGAGGAGACCTAAGGGAAGGATGAGTCCAGCTTTTATCACAATGCAATGGTTTGGTGTTCAGACACTGGCTGTGTAAGTAAGTGAAAGCTTCCCCGTGTTACTTGCATCCTTGCTCACCTTCAGTGGCTTCATGGTGATTTTCAGAAGGGAAATTTATACCCTCTTAGACTTGGTCGATGGCTCCAGGGATTGATGCAGAAGAGAGACTGCTATTGCTAACGGTCTCAGGGAAGCCCCAGGAGCATGGCTATATGGTCCTTTGTAAGTCTGTCAAGTTGAGGTAGAATCACAAAACTTGTCTAGACTTTCTTGTGTCTAGTAACAGGTGACTTCTGGGCAAAACAAGCTGGTACTGGCGGTAAATAAAATAACATGCTGGTTATCATTAGAGGCATTCAAGTGATGCCACTTAGAATCCTGAGTAAGAAAAACTGCAGCCAAGAAAAGTTGAGACCAATCCTTAACTATTAAGCACCAATACAGATAATATGGGGGCAGATTATTTCTGATCTTTTCTGGGTATTCCCTGAGGCCAGCATTCCAAATTAAACTGTTTGCACTCCACGGAAAATGTAGAGCTGAATCATTTGAAAGGATAGGTAGAGCAACTATCTACTTCAATATTTTATAATAGCTTTTCTATTAAAAGATAAGTAGAGAGGTCTGCAAGAAAGAATACAAAAGTAGAAATCATGCAGTCCTGGTTTTTAGACCTCATTCTTCCATTGACCTTTTTTTTTCTTTCGTTTTGGGCAAATCGCTTCAATTGCATCTCTTAATATCCCTATATAAACTCTAAAATTCACAAAAATAAGTGTTATCCTGCTTTCCTTGCTTCAAATATCAGTTACTGACTGTACAGTGCATTGAACTTAAAATGTTAACTATTATCTTGTCATAAATATGAGATCTTAATATTGATTCACTGAAATGGTTACTTTACAGCTGTTATAAAAGTTAGTTTTATTAGCTGACCTTATCTCTCTGCTTTTTGCTTTTGTGTATTCTCTTTCAACACCTGAGGTTCATTCAGTTACATTTAAATTACTTCATCTCTATGTCTGAAAGCAGTTATTCAAAAGGTAGATTATCTTTGAGTTTACTGAATAAATATGCTTAATATATTGCTGACAAGGCTTGACTCTTAAATTCTGGTTTTTAAGTTTTACATCTTACTGCACAATTGTAGTCCTTGCAAAAATCCAGCAAATACAGATTTCTGGGTTTGTTTTGACCAGAAAAGGTACTTTAAAAGGGGCTTATACTTAAATTTGCTATTCAGACTATGAGCAGCTTAATGGATTGCTGACAGAAAATGTAGAGCTCAAGCAGGATGTGAGAATACCAGGTGTTTTCTCACTTTTATAAAATTTATGTAACTTTTATTTTCATTTCATTCCTGGCTGTCACTTAGCACATTGCAGCACCAATGACCTTCATAGTAAAACTAGAATTAGCAGAGGAAAAAGCAGAAAGAAACTATAGAACCAGAACACATATCAGAGATAACATGCTTGTTGTGGCCAAAGGAGGTTAGATGTCTGTGACCAATTGCAATATGAAGTTCAGATGATGGCTTATACTGCTTTCAGTCCCCAGGCCTGCAAAGAGGCTTTTTCATGTCTATAGTTAAGAATCAACTTTGGTTTAATAACTGAAGTTATTAAGTTTGAAGTTTACCTTATGAAATTTCAGAAGATGCTCTTTAAAGAACAGCTGTATGGTGGGGCTAGATAGGGACACTCAGAGAGAGGTAGACTAGTTTCTTGTCATAAGTCTGTCAGAGCTGTCTTCTTGCTTTTTGTTTTTCCCCTTTGGTTTTGTGTCACTGTTGCCTCAGTAGATCACTTCAGAAGAAAATTTCTAAGCAAGCAGAGTCATCATTAATCAGGAAAGATTTATTTTGTGGACAGCTGCATCTGCATATACAACTGCTTATTGCATGCTGCCACCTTCCAACACATTCGGTTCCTGTTCCCCTCCAAAGAGCCCCTGTAAGGGTATGGTGGCTGAAATGCAAAGCTACCCATCCACCGTTAGATCCATGCAGAGTGTCACCTCAGATGATGCCCAAAGAAAAGGCCTGTAAATTATCTGAAGAAACCCCTCGCAATTATATTCTTTTTCTCTGAATAAGACAGAAGGCAAGACAAAGGAATAGAGAAAATCTGCCTGTCCACCTTATTATGACATTTGCTCTCAACAATGATTTTTAAACTTTGTAGTCATTTCTCCATGCATTTTCCAGGTTTGTTCATACTAAATCATAATTACCTGAAATTGCCACAAGAGACACTCTAATACCACTAGAAAAATTATCATCTTACCCAGCAAGAGAAAAGTAGAGTTCTGCAGCAGTAGTACAGAAACAGTTTTTCTTTGCTTGCTTATTTGATTTTGGGTAAAGATGGGGGAGAATTTTTAGGAATTGATTATTGATCAGCTTTAAAGTCAGGTGAATTTATGTGTGTGTGTATATATATATTTAGTGGCCATTTTGTGTTTATTTACCTCAGGTAACAAACAGCTGACAGTATATCTTGTACTCATTTTCTACATTTTCTGTTTCTTTGGAAAGCCAAACTGACAGCTTACAGCCTGTGCAATCAAACCAGTGCCTGTTAAAAAAGGAACTGTACTATGTATACACTTCCTCTGGCATGCAACAAAATGCATCCAGTCCCACAAAGAATCAAAGACATTTTTGTCAAAATATTTATCAGGACACTGGAAATTAATGTAATAATAAAAGTTATCAGTCAACACAAAGCTGCAAACCGACAGCTGGAAATGAGAATTTGGTTTAAGAGAAAGAAGTTAGCTAGTTACTAGGAATGAAGCATCTCAGTCCTGGCCCCTCTTGCTTTATCTTTTTGTTCAAGTGTATTCGGATTCCAGAAAGTGGGCTCGACTAAAAACCGAGTCAAGAAGACACAGCAAGGGGCACATTTGCAGCCGTTCCAGTTGGAGAAAGGCCCTATTTATCTATCAGTTATGAAAATGGATTTAAATCCTGAGTCTTTGTAGTAAAATTAGTCCGCTGTATCCAAAGTGGTCTTGAATTGACATCCAGGCCCAAATTCACAACTGCTTACAGCCACGAGCAGAGTTCCTAAATTCATCGTACCTTAGGGTCACTTTCATGGATGGGGGTCCTCTAGTGACAGCAAATCAATACAAGGCACAGTGCTGGCTGCACTGTACAGCTTGTATTTAGGACTCCTCATTAGCATGGTCGTTCTGATTTCTGCATTGGTCTATTGGGTTCAGTTGCACCTGGTATGATGTTGACCATTTTAACACTAGCGGGCGCTGAGAGGATGTTGAGAATTCAAGCCCACACACACAAGTTTATAAGTATCTTTGCAGTCACAGGCTGTACTGTATAGACATCAAGTTTTTTCTATTATCACTTTTCTCACTAAGGTTCAACTAAAGCCAACTTCTATTAATAGCTCTGTGAGCAAACAGCACTATCTAAATATATCACTGGTAAATATAGGTGAAGATTTCACACGGTGGGGAAGTAAATTACAGGCAGCTATTTTTTATTTAAATCCTGCTAGGAGATCTGTGAGAAATTACATTTTCATTCTTGGATATTTAGGTTATTGCAAAGAGACCTGAGAAAAGAGTGCAAAGAGGTATCTATAAATTACCTGGGTTTAGGGCAGAGTCCTTGCAAGCCTGGAAGCAAGATGAAGGCAAGGAAAGAAGGAATTCCAACCTTGCAGGTGATTTGGAAGATAGATCAACTTGCTGACTTCATGTCAGCAGAAAATGATGCAAGACAAATGACAAATCTCTTCTTTGCTGGTAAATTCCTCATTTATTATCACTGCCTGAGCCAGTGGGAAGCTCTGACTGGGAATGCACTTCAGTGATGATTACTTGTATCTATATATACATACGGAAACGTACTTTTCCTCTGTGCCGTAGAGATGTTCTGAAGCAACTTGTAGTAAAAGACAATGTGCCCCGAATTTCCAGCTAATACTTATCCTCACTTCTACACCTCAAATGCTGTTAGGTAACTGAGATGCAAATGATGTAATTCACATAGGTGGAATACAATAAAGGTTATGAAATCTCATACTTTGGAGATTTCAGGTATGCAACCTGCATTGTCAGAAAGCAACTGTCTTCCTAATGTAAAATCAGCCAAAGTGCTTATGACTATATTTTCCTGAATTTCTTGATATGTTATCAAGTGCTGCCGAGATTCCTTTTATTTGCCTTCATCTGGGTGCAAGACTCTCAGAGGCCTCAGGGAGCAGATGTGGTATTTGCAATTTTGTTCTGAACAATCTGGCTGTTTTGAAAATATTCACAGGAAAACACCAGCCACAACAGCAGATGTGAATGTAGCATAGCAGCATCTTGTGTTTACATTTTAATTTCTCCAGCTAGGAAGGCTAGAGTGCTTATGCACTGGGAACGCATAATACAGGCTGCTTGCTCCAATAATCTATTACATTTAGATGGTGCCATCACCTCACAGTGCTCTGCAAGCCTTCTGTGTAGAGGACCCACCCACTCCAAAACTGTGTCCCCCACAGGTCTGTGATACAGCAGCTGTATATTAATTCTAGATAGTGATAACCTTAGTGTAGGAGTAAAGGGTAAATGGGAACTGCATCTAACAGCAGCTGCTGAGAGGGCTTTAAGTTGACAGGTCTCTAGGTGCTTGTGTGTGTGTGTGATTTTTACAGCTTTTGAACATCTGCAAGACTCGCTACTTTATAGTGCTGCTGCAAACACCTCTAAATAATCAGGTCCCAGGAATCTAAATTCAAGGCACACAGAGTGGAAATCCCAGCTCATCTTTTGCTGTGGAAGTGGTATTTTTCTGTTCTGTATGTTTGAGGGAGCCAAGTAATACCAAAGCAAGAAACAAACCCGTCTGGCATTGTGGCAGCCCATTTAACTCGCTGCAGGCAGTATCCAGGTAAAGAATCTGACTCTGAAATTCATGCCAGGTTTGAAGTGTGTCAGAGATGCTGCTCTCTATGACAGAAGGAAGGGATGACATTGCACAGAGCTCAGATCTCTGTATTTCCTAACAGTGGTTTCAAGATAGCGCTTAGTGTCTTCAGCATGCACAAATCTAGGAAGTAAAAACAGAAAACTCAAGTTGCTGTTAATGGGATGTGGTGAAGGCAAAGGTACGTGCTAATGGACAAAGGAGCCAGGAAACAAGACTGTATGCCCTGCCAGGAGGTCTCAGCAAGTCGCCGTGTTTGTCCTTTTATGTTTGTGCAATTAGATGGGAGAGGATTCAGCTTTGGGGACTTACAACCAGCGTGCGGCTAGTAAAGCCAATGGCAGTACTGTCAAAGATACAGAAGAGCTACTTTATCCTAAAAACCTTCTGGTAGCTCTAATAGAGACCTGGCCATGACAGCTCCTGCTCTGAAACCCAAACGTACCACCAGGCTGGGAAAGGAGCATAGCCCTCAGCAGAGGAAAGACCTATGGGAAAGAATAGAGATGTAACTGCAAAGCCAGTATCCCTGCAAAGCCAGTCTCTTAAATACAGAGCAGACCACCAACATCCTCGTTTCATCCCACTCTGCTCCACCTCAGTCTTGAGACCAAATTTTTCCCTTTTAGTGAAGACCTCTAATGACAAGGAGGAGTAAATTGAAAACGCTTCCTCCTGATTAAATCAATGAAATCTCACTGTGGCTGTTACAATAAATGTTCAAGGAGCCATAGAGCACTACGTCATTGAAAATAGGCCGAGTTTACACAAAATTGATTTGAGCCTGGTATTTTATGACTCCCATGTGAACTTGATGTGGCCAAATTGGCTCTCTCTTAGGACACTTTATCAAGGAGTTATATCTTTTGTCTAATTAACGGGACTCAGCACTAAAAGACATGACTGCATAGAGGATTTAATGTGCAGGCTGTGTAGCAAAGGAACACTTTACAATGTACTGCTATTCGAGCGAGAGACAGTGGTGGTTTTAAGAAAATCTCTCAGGGAAAAAAGAAAAAAAGGTCCTATCCTGTTTTTCCTGATACCATATCTATGTTTGGAAACTTCCTCCCTAAATCTTTAATGAAGGCAGAATGGGGTTTGAAAAACAGCTGGAGGACATTGATCTACAGATTCCAATTTGTTTATGTATAAAACATGCATAAAGGATTAAATGCTGCTTAACAGTTTGTCTGCTTTCAGCTGCTTTCATGGCTCTGCTTTGCTATAGCACCAATCCATGTCAGAAGATACCCTGGGGGGCTTTTAAATAATAAATAGGTTCCTTTGGAGGATGCCTTTTTTTTTAATCTAATATTAATTGGCACACAAAATGGTAATTATACCTTCTCTAGAAATACATCGTGCCACTCATTCTTCCCTGGTCGATGGCATTTGCCCTGTCTCACAGTAGCTGTAGGAGCATAGGAGACCAGAACTAAGGCTGGAGAGTGACATCAGACTAAATTAAGTGCTCATGCATTTATGTATCAGCATAAAGCGATGCAAATGCATTTATAAGGTATGAATGATTTATCAGGAAGTCGTTTTGATGCCTTTCTGTTGCATGTGGCTAATATGGTGAACAAGTCAGTTCATTGATTCCAGTTCAGGATCCTAGTTCATCTGTGATTATGAAGGGGCTGTTTCAAAAGCCTGAATTTTAAGTACTTTTTTTCTTTAGCTCACAGAGGTTGGTTCACCTCTATCAGTCTGAATAATTGTTAAGCAATTCTTGTTCTGCTTACAAGCTAAATGCTGACAATGGTCTCTCCAAAATAATACATTGCATTTCCTGCTCATCTAATCCTATTTTACACAGAGGCACACAAAATAGATTGGAGAGGCTGGTAATTTTAAAAGATAGGCAGCTGTCCATGCTACAGGAGGTCACAAGCACAAGCTGTGTAGAAAGAACCAAATAAGTCACCTGTCACTCAGCTCAGCAGTGGCAAAATTCTACTTCGTGATGGCCTAAAATCCAAAGCTTTGCCGCAGATATGCCACTTATAACTCACAGCTCTGTAGCATAGTATAGGGATAAGCTTGCAGATAAGATCTAAACAGTTCTAGCAGAGATGTGAGCTTCAGTCTTGTGTTGGATATGCAAGATTTCTTAACTCCCAATGATATATCTGTCTCCAGCATTCTTGGTTCACAAAGTGAGCCATGCCAAGTTTCACAACTGCATCCTATAACACAGGAAAGCACCATATGGTCACATTCTTTATTCTTATCCCAACTGTCATCATGACTCCAGGGTCTTTTAGGATCCGGTATCAGGCAGTAAGATCAGCAGAGTTAAAATGAGCACTCTAGTATCTGTAATGGGATATGTCCTGGCAACATAGGTAGTGCAGGTTCTTATCATAATGATCCAACATAACTCGCACCAGCACACTCCTAGAGAAACTTCCAAGGAATCAAAAGCATAAAGAGTTAAAAATCCATTCATTTAGCATTCTGTGTTACCTTTCTAGTGACAACAGACAAACAGACAAATGCTCTTTTAGTTTGTACTGATGCTAGAAAAAGTCACAGAATACTTTAGGAGAAAGAAACCAGGTCTTCTGGGAGATACTCCCCTAGGTATAAATGTAAGAGTGGAAAACCAGTGAAAACCATGGAATGCAAGAAAGATTTGCTAATGAAATCCCCAGAAAATCCCAGCACAGGCCAGACTTTGCTTAACTCAAGGCTAAACTAACTCAACTGATCAGATGTGCTGTCAAGCATTCAAGTTACCCACACAGTGGAAAAAAATGCTTACCACTGATCAAGTGACTGAAGCTTACAGTACAAATCTCACCTTTTCAACCCTTTTTTCTTATTTCCAGTTTAATGTTATTCCTGGCCAGTTTAAGCTAAATTTGTCTTTGCTTTCATTAATTAGCAGAAGAAATGCACACACATCCTGTCAAACTCTGTGACCAAAGTAGATTTAAGGGGCATAAAGGAAGAAAAAGGAAATCTAAAACTCCAGTAGATTTAAGGGGCATAAAGGAAGAAAAAGGAAATCTAAAACTCCAAAGGGACAAGAATGTTGGGTCATTCACCTGGTAAATATAAATTGGTGTACTGAATTCACTAGAATTCACAGGGGCATATGCAAGAAAGATGCTGGTTCAATCTATGCATCTTTTAAAAGCCTATTGGGTCTTTATCCTCCCTCTACCAAATGCCACCTAACAAACTACGCATAGAGAAGTGAAATTATTTATCCAATGTCAACAGAAACTTCACAAAGGAACTTGGAGCTCAGGTCTTCCTACACCCACAGTCCATCACCTAGTTACATAAAGGTTTTGCCTGTCCAGAAAATAGCTCACAGTAGTATGTCTGGGACAGAAAAGCAGCTGAGTATTTTGGTTTTCTTTTTCTACCAAATGATTAATTGGAAATGAGCGCTAGTTCCTTTCCCATGGAAAGGACCTGACAGGTGTCATTGCTTTCTCATTTATATGGTGAGATAACAGCTGCCTTAATCTTAGTCAAGATGCATTCATAACTAAGCTACAAAGAGATATTTTGGTGACCAGGGTGCATTCTTCCTCACCCTTCCAACCCTCTGTATCCAGCTCTTTCAAGATACAAGCCCCATGGCCATCCCTGCCTGAGGATCTTTCAACCCTGTAGTCTCCTAGCCTCCATCCACGCACATTTCTCGCACCCCGCCTGCATAGTGTCTGAATTCAGTGCTGTTGCACACAACCTGATACAGCTATTCCTTGACTCCAGCCCTCACTATTCCTGGGCACAGTTCCCATAGGTCTTTCATTGTACCTGCCAACCTTCAGCAGATGCTTAGGTCACCTAGGCACATGTGTGTAGGAACCTGAATACACCCTATGAAAAAAATTATTGAAGGAACTTAGTATTGTTTCATCAATATTATCTTTTGAGGAATATCAGGTGCTTACACAAAAATCATTGCAAATCTCGCCCTGAGGTCTGTCCCAGCCCAAGTTTTCTGCTCTGGTGGGCTTTGGATCTTGTCCTAGGTTCATTTGAAAAAGAAAACAAAATCATTATCTTTTTCTTCTTCTTTTCAATGTACTAAATATAGACGTATAAACAAAATCCTCAGCTAGATAAAGATAGCAGCACACAGATGGTATAAAAAACAAAGCATTTAGCAAGCTCTGAGACAGGCTGTACCCATATATACTTTGTATTACAGCTTGTTGCCAGCTAATATATTTCCACAACAGTTAAAATCTCACTCAACCTTGTAAATTGTCTCACCTTATTAGTGAATAAATATTACAAATAGGTCTCCATGACTCTTCTATGAAATCTGAGTGGTATTTTGTCCTAAAATATTTACATTTTATTTTGTGGGCAAGTGGTTTTCTGCTTTCAAAACACTTTGCTGGATGCCTCCCCTTCCTGACGCATGCATTCATCCAGTATGCACACTTGTGAGATCCGAGAATGTGGGGACTAGGGTTGCTGAGGTAGCAGATGTTTTTCAGTCTGACTCTCTTCTGCCAGACAAATATCGTTATCCAGAGTACATTTGGGATTACATGAGGGAGAGAGCATTCCTTCTAGGCTTTCCAGAACTGCTGAGCTAAATTCTCCTATTCACCAACTAAACTAGCTATGCTTTCCTTTGTGCAAGGCAGACAAAAAAGGTGTTCAAAGAAGGGCTTAGTTCTCTAAGTCTGTATTAAAAAAAAAATCTTGACATTTTAATGACAATTTTTTAATTTAAAAAATTATATTCCCATCGTGAATGTTTAATATTTTAACTTTCCAGATTTTAATTAACAGAAGTTAAAAGCAGAACCCTCAAGATCTTTATAAAGAAAAGTAAATACTTATCAGATCTTTTTTTAATATACATATTAACAGGTTTTGCTATTTCCTGCTTATTCTCTTTGCAGCCCATTCTCTATAGTAAATTGGGAAACATTTCAGTAAAAGAAGAAGGAAAAAAAGCAGGAAAGGGTCAAGAAGAACTGAATGCCAAAAAGGGAAAAATTGGAAAACTGGAAATATACTCTGTGTATTTGATATACAAAAATATTAACATTTCCTTTTAAAAAGTCACAGAAAAACTGAGAATGTGTGAAACATCCATACATTTTTAAACATGTCTTTTTTTTTTCTCAGAAAGATCCAGAGGCTTATAAAAAACTCGAAGGATGCTATTATTTAAAAAATGTAAATGGGATTACTTGCATAATTACAGGTCTGTCAGGTTCACATTGATCCTGGACAAAATACTAGAACAGTGGTACAAGACTCAGTAAAGAATTAACAAAAGTTGAAATAATTAATACCAATGAACAGTTTTATGAAAAATAGATGTGATAACGTTCTATGATATTATGAGTTCCACTAATAAATGTAGCAGATTCAGGTAAGGCATTTCACTTGGTACCATGCAACCACTCAGTTAGGAGCAATGTACAATCAACATAGTATGTGTTCAGTGGATATACAATCCGCTAATTTATATTTCTGAATTATTATAAGCATTCATCATTAAATGGTGTAAAATAACACAACAAAAGATTGGGAACACTGGGTCAGCGCAGCAGTCCATACATCCCAGCATTTTATTCCTAACACTGGTCAGAAGCAAACAGCCAAGCTCCTCCTGGGTCTGCATGACTCCACAAGACTCATTTTTGGATCAGTACTAATGACATTTTTTAAACAGTTCCTTGTGAGAAAACATAAATCTATCACTGACACAGTGCAGATAATGCAAAGATTGGGGGACTGGTGAATTGTTCAGTGGACACATTTTTAATATATGAAGTTTCAAAAAGGAGTGCAACAGATTTTGTGTTTCAGTATAGCCAGGTCTGAAATCATACATCTAGGAACAAAGGTGTTTATGTGCATGGGATTGCAAGTTTTGTCTCAGAAAAATAGTTTCTGGGACAGGCTTTGAGTTTTTGGTGGCAATGAAATGAACATGAGGTGTCAATGAAATGCCATGGCCAAAAGGTATAGAAAGACCTGAAGGTAAAGACAAAACACGAGTTGAGAAAGAGTAGGGTATCTATACTGTGCTGTAACTGGAATCCCATGACAAAATTGGAGTTGAAATTCAAGGAGGATATTAAGAAACTGAAGAATGATTTCAATGGAAGATGAGCCTTATAGTGAAAGATGCAAAGAACTTAGTAGTATATTTAAGAGCGGATTGAGGGGATTTGTAATGGATTCACCATCACTGGTAATTCTAAAGTCCAGATTGGATTCTTTTTCCCTTGAAAGTTATGTTCTCCTACAGATAGGAGTTACAGCTGGGTGCCTCATCAATGCTAAGGCAAGATAAACTCTGTATGTTGATGGGTATGTTTTATGAAATGGATATAGGCCTTTAGAAAACAAGTCTACATTTTAAAAATTCTGTTACATTTCTTCACTCTGTTCTGATAATTAGCTGATACCCTGCAGCAGAAAAGAAAGGAGTGAAAAAGAAAAGTAATGGAGGTGAACTAAGATGAGAAGTAAGCCAGAAGGGGAGAAAGGAAGGAAACAACTTTTTTCCCAAATCTTACCTAAACTGTACAATTGTGCATTTTTTTTTTTTCGTGACATGTACGTAGTAAAAGCCATTTACTTTCTCCCCTTTCTTACACAGACCTAACTTTCCCAAACATGCATTCACTGCCTTCTTCAGGACTAAAGTGCTCCTCATTAATCTCTAGCTTTTTGGAGGTTATCGCTTTATCTTTTTCTTGCTTATCTTCATTCTGGAATTCAATTATAATGACCACATTGGCATGCCATGAATCAAGCAGGCAGAATACAAATCAATGTAACTGGTACACTTAGTTATAGTGGATGTTACAGGGAATAGAGCTAGTGAAAATCCATGACAAATTTCCAAAAAGAGGGCGGGGAGTAGAGAGATAGTCAGTCACATTTTCTTTCTAGAGACTTTTCCAGTATGGGAAATTGCTGTAATAACTGTTTCTCAGGCTTCAGATTAAACTATAGTCCTTTACAGTGCATTGCCTAGGGATGGCTTTTGATGCAAAATAATAATTATTAATAATAATAACAATTAATACTAATGCTTAATTGATTATTGGCTGGGATCGATTCCAGATGAAATAGGAAAATTCAGGTCCCAAATCAAAAATGTCCTTGAAGTGCTGCTCAAGAGTAAGTACACCTGTATTCCCTTTGGATAACATTGGCGCTACATATGCAGATGATTCAAGGTACAAAAGCTTTTTCAGGATCAATTACGACTGGCTGAGAGATGAACTCAAAGAACTACTTAACATTTAGATCAGACTTTGTCCCTTCACTGGAATGGTACTGAACAGCCTCAGTGAAGTTGATAATATAATCCTCCAGCATAAGACCATGCTTTATTACTTTGCTGAGTGAGTTGCTAACAGTGTTAGTGGAACAGGAGTATGGTTTTCAAAAGGAAAGCTGAGTTTATAAAATAGATGATAAATTATTTTCCTTCTTATTCTCTCACCTGCTGGAACAGTGGGAGAATTTCTGAACCAAAAATTGTTGTCATTTTTATTTTTACTTGTAAAAAGTGATTTTTAAATCTTTTTATTTGGGTGGTAAAAAAAATCCCTCTGTGCACTCAGAAACCCAGCCTAACTTTTCCAAGAATCAGTCAAACACTTTTATTACATTCTTCAAGTCTCCTTTAAAGTAATTGATTAGACAATAAAAATAAAAAGTACAGTAATTATAATCTGAGAAAAATTTTACCTCAACCTCCAACTTGACACATTTTTCTTCCACAAAAGCTTCTAAATTGCTATGAAACAATTTGATACTGCTCATAATAAATTTCTAAACCTAAGCTGTGTAGATATAAAATGACAAATTTAACTGCATTTATATTAGAGCAATTTTCTGCCCATCAGAGAGATGAGAAAATTAATATGTAAACCATTAACTTATAGTCAGAAACACTGTGCCTTGCAACCAAAATAAGGATTTTTTGGATGTTATCACTTACACTTTATTGGTTTCTCAAAAGGAAAATGCTTACCAAAAATTACAATCACTGCATTTAAAGGAGGATCATTAGAAGAATATATACTTTGAGGGAAATCATCCATGAATTATGGGACAGTCATGTTTACAAACCCTTAATCTTTTTTTTTTTTATTTGTTTCACTAACCTTCAAGAAGCTTAGTGCATTTTCACTGCAGCAGTCAGCAAACACTGGTACACAGTGTAGTGTTAATGCTCTGTCGTGACCCTTGCTCTTGACCAAAATAAAGCTGACTTTGAGAAATTAAACGTATTATTTTAGAAGCTTGATGTGTTCATCTTTTCTGCATAAAAAGCAGGTTTGTTCCTTCTCTGGAACAACCTTCCCTCAGCCTTCATCCCTGCTCCATGCCATGGCATTCTTGTAGGCCTTAGCTTTCTCTTAGGTCTCACGCACGCAGCACCACCTTCCTTACGAGCTTGACATGACTCCTAATGAATCAGAAGCTCCTTGCCCTGAGCATCTGCCAGCCTAGCTTAGGTCCCAGGGCTGCATCTGTAGATCATTATGGCTTTCTTACACCGTTTCACTTATAAGGAATGATCTGGCCTTTCCTGGCCTTGCTTGCTCACTATGCACGTGCCCTCCTTCCAGTTTTTGTTGCCACTTCAGCATGGTGTCAGTGAAGCAGGTACCCATCTGGGAGGTAGACAGGGTACTCCATCCTTCCCAGGAACCAATTTTAAACTGGTCCCATGTGTGTTAAAGCTGCTCCTAGGTCTACTGCAACTTAATCTAATTAGAAGTCTAGAGCGAGAATGACATCCCTGAACTCTGGTTATCTTCTCTGTGAAGACAACTTCTCATCCTCATGTCCTCACACCCTACTGCCTGTTCTCTCAGTGCTGACTCTTCTCTCTCCCTTGTGGAAAATCCATCTCATCCTCCTCAACTGCTCTCTTTTCTGTCCAAACCAGAAAGGAAAATAATGTTTTAAAATCTTTGGGATTACAGTCACTGTTCTGCTACAAAGTATGCTTGCAGCTAGTCATCATTAATCCGTCTTCATTGCCAAGTATCTTCCCTTCTCCACCTCTGCTTCGTTTATTCCACATACTACTCCCTGCCTTTTAACTACAAACTCTCTAAGACAGAAGCAGTCACCAACTGCAGAATAGATGGCATCCTACAACACTAAGGGACAGTATGTCACTGAATAGCTTCAAAGGTATAAGAACAAGTTGCCACATTCCTTCCCAGCTCCCCCCAGGACGGATGTTGCTTCTTTGTGGAGAAGGTTATTTTCCCTCAATACAGCATCCAAATATTCTGCACAGCAGGTGAACCACAGAATCATAGGAAGATTTGAGTTAGAAGGGACCTTTACAGATCAGATAGTCCAACCCTACTGTGATGAGCAGGGACATCTTTCACTAGATCAGGTTGCTCAAAGCCTCATCCAGCCTGCCTTTGAACACTTCCAGGGATGGGGCATCCTCAACTTCTCTGGGTGACCTGTTCCAGTGTCTCACCACCCTCATCATAAGAAATTTCTTCCTTATATCCAACCTAAATCTACCCTCTGTCAGTTTAAAAACTTCTCCCCTTGTCCTATCACTGCAGACTGTGGTAAAAAATCTTTCTCCATCTTTCTTATAAGTCCCCTTTATATATTGAAAGGCTGCAATAAGGTCTCCAAGGAGTAGGAGGTCCTCACAGCCAATCTTTCTGCAACTGACAACCACAAAAAATAGACAGCAAGAAGATATAACCCTCTCCTCTCACACCCCATGCCTGACATTTGAGATCAGTCTGTACAGGTAAGCCTTTTCACATGAAACAAGAAGACCAGGCTTGAAAAAGGTGGATAGGCAGAAATCTATGTACTATCATAGAATAACAGCTCATTTGCTTTTAAGGCATCCCTTGTCTCACATCTGGTATTTTTGACTTTCTTGTAGTAATACATAACTTCTATCTCAGTCTGGGAAATCAGACTAAGGAATAGTACTGTAAAGTAAGGAGAAGTTTTGTACTATTCCTTAATCTGATACTATTTACATAGTGCTTTCTTAGCTATTAAAATATGCAAAATATACCACTTTAACAAAAACTTTAGTTCTAAAGCATATAGCCATAGTCTGAGTCCCACCTTCTCATTGTTTGCAGCCTGATTAATGAACTCCAGGTTTTCTACTTACAGATTATAAAGCCACTGCACTGTTAAAGTGTGTGCACTCCTTACTGAAGCATTTAATGGAAAAAAACCAACATGATATATTTGGATGTGTCACAAAGGCCACTTTGACCCACTCACTTTCTCATGAAAATACCCCTTGGCTCAAAGGTAAATTAACAAGCCCAGAAATACTTGTGGCAAGTGTTTCTTACACTGAACAGTTGGGGCATTGATCTACCTTCGGGTGAGAGGAATGGGAATTCCAGCAGGATGAAGTGAAGCATTTTTTTTTTTTTTCCGGAAGGACTGGGCAGAATAAGACGAATAGAGAAGGAATTATAAATGTGTATTGTCCTGTTCCTCAAGACTTTGAAATACTGCAGCTGTGTCCAAATTTAAGTTCTCTTCTGTTGTAGCACATGAACACTGAGAAGTACAAACCAGAAAGGTCATTGTTTTTTTTTTTTCTGGTGCTTGGGTGTACATAAACTTGGGCTAGCCCTCAGAAAGATGGAAATCTCCTGGGATTCACATGTTTTTCCTGTCCTTAAGGCATTTTCTTGGATCCATTGTTTGCAGGTACACAACATTACCTGTGCCTTTGAGGTTCTCTTGAGTCTATTTCAACACACTTAAAGCAGAAGCAACAGGCTTTCTCTTATTTTGCTGCTATTGCTGCAATTGAGCTGAGTAAAGGGTTGTATTCTCATTGACGAAATTGAATACATAATCACAAGTGCAAAATGAGAAAACACTAACAGAAGTGATGTCATCAGCCAAAGGACATTGCTTGAGTTGGATTACTACCTGCTGATCTGATGACCCTGGCTCTCTTCCCTCAATAGCCAACTTCAGCCATCCTGGAAGGTGTTTCTCTGACTTTCTGTGAGAGACTGAACTATGAACTGTTTGTCTCAAAGATTGCCTGCTTAGGACGACTACAATGGCATAGAGATATCAGGCTCGTGATAATCTCCTGCAGCTGCTGAGACCCATGGCTTGTGAAAACATCCTGCTGTCAAGCATGTACCCATATACAAGAATGTGGGGACTGCAAGTACATGCAGTTGTCATGGAAATCGCAGCCTCGAAGGTGGGTAAGAGGGGCTGTCGAGACAAGCAAGCCCTGTGTGATCGCCCACTGCCAAAGCACTGAGAGACTCGGACCCCTGGGACACCGTGGATCCATGGTGGTGACTGCTCTTGCAACTCTATCCCAACTGCTTGCTTGATTTCTGCCTTCTTTCCCCTTCTTCCATCCTATCCTATTGCTACTATTTTTCACTTTCGATAATAAAAGCTGTTTCTAATATACAGCATTTGACCTCGTTTGTGTCTTAATCTTGCTCTTGGGATCACATCGAAACCTCCCGTGACATTGGATCGGGACACTTTCCCATCAGATTCCACGGTGAACACAGCCCTTCTCTGCAAGTCACAAGTTTTTGGTAATTTCCTTTTTTTTTTTAGTTCAAGGCTATTTTCAACAGAAAAAAATTCACAGCATTTGTTGCAAATGCATGAACTGAAATCATATATCACAAATTACTTCAGTTCTTCATAGAGAAGGCCTGTGTTGTGTCCCAAATACGTTTTGTCAATGCTAGGGTCCTGTCCACAAATGCCCAAATATCCTCTTTTATCTGCTGGGCAGTCTTAACTCCTAGAGCCACTGCTGTCATGGCCTTATCAATGTTACTTCAATATAAGACTTTGTCGTATTGGCAGAGAGCAAGAAATTATGGTAGCTAGTGGAATAAATCCTCACTGCAGGATAAACACAAAAAAAGGCCTTCTAATATCACCTTTCCTTACACCAGTTGGATGTGGGATGCCTGAATGGGAGAGAGAAGAAAGGATCAGTCCCTTAGCAGACTCCTATCAACAGTATGTCCATTGCTCCCTACAAACTTAATCAGGTTCTGTGGCAATACTTTACTTACCTGCAAACATGATCACTGCAAGAGAATATTCAGTGTGTGTGGTAGCTGCAAACTATCCCACTATTTACATTGAATTGCAGAACCGCAAAGCAGAGCAGAGGAGCTTGACACAGGAGATAGATGAGTTATACGAACAAGATTTCTCCCCCCACAAATGAAGGCAGCAAATTCAGCTGCAATATGCGGCATCAGGATATTTATTGCTTGCAGGTGTTCATGAAAATATATGAGAATCCCATGAGGTTCACAGATTTTAGAAGGAATTATTGTGCACCTGGAAATTTGTCCTGCAAAGTGTGGTATTTGTTTCCTGTTGTTATTTGCTGTCCATTCTTTTCTAGTCACCATGCATTATTCATGGTTGTACTTGTAGGAGAGCCAAATTCTACAGATACTCTTCATCAACAAGAGGGAACTATTCAGATAGAATATCCTCCTCGGGAAAGGATGACTTGTTTGTTTAAGAGATTCAGTACAGAGTGAATTTACCTTCTTGAGTTTTTCTTTTAAAGCTAAATTTCTGTAACCTTTCTCCAGCAAAAAAAAAAAAAAGGAAGGAAAGCAAAGCCAGTAGCTTTAATATCTTTGCCACGTGGAACATAAAGCTGCCTTTGTACTAGGTCTATTGCGCTAAGCCAACCCTTTTATAAAGACTTCAGGAAGCTGTGTACAATTCCTTTTCCTTGGAAGTTTCTGAGAAAAATAGAAACTCTTTTATGCAAAGTGCCTGCTTAACTCTCCTTGCAGAGGAAGTAGAAACAGGGAAAAAAACATGCCCAGGTGAGCCCTTCCTCACACATCAAGAATCCAGACAATTCACAACCACCATGCAGGCCAGTTCTGTAAGCATAACACACTGCTGGGTAAGTCACAAGGCTTATTATAAGACACTTAAATGCCAAAAGCTATGGTAAAAAAAGTGATAGAATATGCAGATGGTCCCCCTGACACGACTTCTAGTCAGATGAAAGGCTTCACAACAGATCCTCAGGAGTGTGCAAGAGGTGCAACCATTAGTGTAGTCAGAGGGATGCCTATCACGTCCCTGCATTTTGGCTGAGGGATAAACATATCGTTTGGACAATTAATTTGGTGTGTATCAACTCCCTTCAGCCTTTAGGAAAAGAGGTGATGATGCTCCTGTAGTTGCTTGGCCAGCCAGAATGGAAGCAATTTTGCAAATCTTTAAAAATCACAAATCCTTTCCTAAAAGCAGGACAAATGAAAAAAGTATCTATCTGCAAACAGGAGGAAAAAAAAAAAATCAGATACTGTCCTATACATTGCTGAGCTGGTTGACATCAACAGAATACAGAGATTGACACAATTTTTGTCAAGTTGCATTTTCAGAGAATAAAGATTAAACCTCAAAACATTAATAAAACATATCAGGTTTTTCCATTTTGTTTTTCAGAACAATCCTGTACTGAAATGTCAGCTTTTGAAATGTAATAAAAAACTGAAAATTTTGTGTGAAATAATGTGCATTTTCTTAGTGTTTCTGTAAAATGTATTGCTGCTTTCTTCAATCATATCTAACAGTTAATTGTTGTATAGGGTTTGCATGGCAAGGTTTTAGTAGCAGGGGGGCTACAAGGGTGGCTTCTGTGAGAAGCTGCTAGAAGCTTCCCCCACATCTGACAGAGCCAATGCCAGCCAGCTCCAAGTCGGACCCACCGCTGGCCAAGGCTGAGCCCATCAGCAACAGTGGTAGCACCTCTGGGATAACAGATTTAAGAAGGGAAGCAAAAGTTGCTGAGGCACAGCAACTGCAGCCAGAGAGAGGAGTGAGAACATGTAAGGAAAACATCTCCGCAGACCCCCAGGTCAGGGAAGAAGGAGGGGGAGGAGGTGCTCCAGGCACCGGAGCAGAGATTCCCCTGCGGCCCCTGGGGAAGACCCCGGTGAGGCAGGCTGTGCCCC
>JAVKLA010000001.1:38949046-38971717 GCA_034782735.1 Sagittarius serpentarius
CCCGCGGGGGACCCGCGCTGGAGCAGTCTGTGCCTGAGGGACTGCAGCCCGTGGGAGGGACCCACACTGGAGCAGTTCATGGAGGACTGCTTCCCGTGGGAGGACTCATGGAGCAGTTCATGAAGAACCATCTCCCGTGGGAGGGACCCCAGGCTGGAGTAGGGGAAGAGTGTGAGGAGTTCTGCCCCTGAGGAGGAAGGAGCAGCAGAGAAAACGTTAGATGAACTGACCATAACCCCCATTCCCCTTCCCCCTGCACCGCTCAGGAGGAAGAGGTAGAGAAATTGGGAGTAAAGTTAAGCCCAGGAAGAAGGGATGGGTGGGGGGAAGTTGTTTTAAGACTTGTTTTTATTTTCGCATTACCTTGCTCTCATTTGATTAGTAACAAATTAAATTAATTTTTCCCCAAGTTGAGTCTGTTTTGCCCATGACAGTAACTGCTGAGTGATCTCTCCCTGTCCTTATCTTGACCCACAAGCCTTTTATTGTATTTTCTCTCCCCTGTGCAGCTGAGGAAGGGGATTGGTAGAGTGGCTTTGGTGGGCACCTGGTGTCCAGCCAGGGTTAACCCCCCACAATTGTTAATAAACCAGTCAGCTGTCTAGAGTCATGGCTAGAACTGGACAACAGAAGACTGAGAAAATTCTGTACTTCTAACAAAACATTTCCTGTTTAGCATAATAGTAAAATTATTATAATTACAAAACAGAGCTCTTTCACCCTCTTACAGCACAAGAGGAACAAGACAGCTTGACATAATGGAGGCAAATTATTAATGAAGGAATATAAAGAACTTCTTGCATGCTGGCCTGTCCCAGTGAACAGCAGGGAGTCAAATGCAAAACCAAGTAGCATTGCATCAGAGGAGCCAAAGTCCTCTGTTTAGCTTCTGCGTTTTCATTCAGTTTTATATACCATACCATTTTCTTTGAAATGTTATGTTGTTAACTGTTCAGGCATGATCTGAATAAATTTCAGATCCATAAAGGACATGGTCAGAAACCCTGTCAACTTGTCTACAACAATACTGCATGGCTCAGCCTGCCTTTCTGTTTCTCTTCTCATTGTCTTCATCCCAGGTATAAAACCTCCTTCCATTTCCCTTTTGGATTACAGGGGCTGAGTCTGCAGCGGTCTCACACATCTCCTGGATGAGGGAGAACACTTCCATTCACTGGAATTCAATTCCCATTTTCACACACCAGTTTCTCAACTCCTATCTTCTCTCCAGTTTCATAACTCATGAGAAAAATAATTGCTCCATGACAACATTTGCGATTTCTGTCACTAGCACAGCAAAATGGGTTGGAGGTCTGTTCGCAATTTGTTTTTCAGTCTGTTTGGGAGGGAAGGTTAAGACTGCCCCTATCTGAGAACACGGTAAAGTGACAGCTTTAATTTTAAATGCTTTACACCTCTAGCAGCAGTGCCTTAGCAGTTCTGAGAAAATAATTATCTAGTGGATGATTCTTTTTGAAATTTATGTCAGAAAACATCCTTTAATACCAGCTCCAAATTTTCCTCTTGGAATTCCTGCTCCCTGCTAAATGACCATCAGGCACTATTGAAAATCTCTGTTGTTACTCTTACAATTTAGGCAGCGTGATAACAGTCTCTCTAAATAGCTTTGTTCTCCTATCTGGAGAAACAAGTCCAGGCCCCCATACTCTGAAACAAATAATGTTTTGACTGAGGCAGCCTTGAAACACACTAGAGAAATTAGATTAATTAGGAAATCAACAGCCTTTGAAAAGCTTGCCCTAGAAACCTTTGTCTCCACCCCCATCCCAAGACAAAACCCATGATACACCTAGAAGCTCTGCTGCATTTGAATGTATATTTATTAGTAGCAATACAGAATTTCCTCAGCATGCAAATTGAAGTTAGGACTGTACTGTGGTAGGTGTAAATACATAGGCAACAGAAATAGATTGTGCTGAAGATTTTCTAATTTAAATAAACAAGACAAAAGGTGAAAAATAAACCAGAACTCAGAAGCACAGAGACTCACTTAGAACACAGGTCAAGAACCCTTCTAGAAACAATACCTCAGATGTTTTGGCTCCCAGTCCAGTTATTCTGCTGAATCCTTATTTCTCCTTTAATATTTTAGACAGAAAAACAACAACAACAACAATAATAATAATATTCTTACTCATTGGGGAAAAAAACCACCACAACATCACATAATTTTTCTTTCCATTTGCTTACATGACTGGCCTGATATTTGCATAGCTAAAAACCTCTCCCTCATAAACACTTTATTTCACATGCCTAACTAAGAATTATTTTGTGATAAAATTGTCTGAACTTCCTCATCATTAACTTCTTTAAATTATACTGTCTAAAGATGTTTATGGATTAGCTAAGTAATCTACTGTGGAGCACAAACTGCAAACCAAAGTGAAATTGAGTTCCCAACTGACTGAGAAGGTAATTAATGATTTAACTGCACAACTGTTAGCAGATCTATAATGCAACTTAAAAGCTAATTGAGAACTGTACAGCCAAAGGAAAGAGGAAAGCATAGAGCAGCCACAACACTCCTTTGAGTAGTATTTGGTCAGCCTGCTGTCAGAGAAAGTGGAAAAATAGCTATCCCTACCTCATATAAAAATAAAGACACTATACAAAAATATGTGCTGGCTGTGGGGAATTGGCATTTTATGATCACCTCATTAAGAGGGCAAGTTTCTAGCAGAGCACTGAATTCCACAATTTCCCCTTCTCCCTGGCCAGTAGCATTAACATGCTCCATTTCTCTCCTGCTCATAATGCATCAAAACCCACCCCAGCAAACCAGCTACCCAGAAGAGCCAGGAAATGCTTTCCGCTGCCATTTTATAGCCTGGTTATCTTAATTAGTCCCAGCTGACTAAGGAAGCCCAGAAATAAGGCAATAGATTGGGTTGTGCTTTTACCTGGAGGAACTTTTCCAGTTTCGTGGCAGCTGCTACAGAATCTTTAAGGACCAAGAGCTCTTTTGCCACCTTGTGTCTGAGTAAGTGTTAATCTTTTCACAGTACATGTGAGTAATTAACATCCTACCACAGCCAAGGAAGTGAATAGTGATTTAAGCTGTACAAGATTTGCTCCACTCCAGCAATGTGCAATCTGGAAGGAAGGCCATAGATTAGATTTATCAGAGAAAGTGCATGCCTAAGTCTCACTGTCACAGCCCTCAAGCTCTATAACATACATAGCATCCACAGATCCTGAATTTTTAGAGTAATAATTATTAGTAAAGGTGCCAAGGCCAAACTGTGTAAAACTTGGCAGTACCAAAGCCCTATGTATTTTTCACTGTGAGGCACTCCTTTCAGCAGCAAGTCAGGCTAGCACACATTTTCCACACCTATTTAGTAGCTTGGACACCACTACACAAAGTATTTCAGAAGGACATGTCAATGTTCCCTTTTGTCATGCATTTATGTACTTAAAGAGTCACCCAGACGTGATAGAAATCTGTAGTCAGTCCAGTTCGGTCTCTGAAAGGACATGAACTGCATCATCAGCTACCACCAAGGCAGCTGCCATAACCTGTACCTTACAAGTTGCTCTAAGAGTTAATCTGGGAAAGTGAGAATACATATGTACTAACATTTCTTCCAGCAGAAAAAGGATTTCAGCTTGCATCAATACACTCTGGGTAGCTGTACTACCCGATCTTCCAGTGTCAATCACTGCAGATCTCTCTAGCCATTTTTTATAAGCCAGGGCGGTTGCAAGTGTGTCAGTACAAGACATGGACCACAGATCTGGTTCCTTTTTGAATGTTGCTGTCTCCCCACAGGTCAGAATAAGGCATATGAGAGTCATGTCTCACGACATTCCCTCCTCAGCATCTCCCCTTGGCTACTTTTGGTGGGTCCCCACTCCCTGTGCTGGCACTGACAGAGAGCAGAGACTGCTCCCACAGATTTATAGATACTATTGATTAGGGCTCTGTATTCTATTAAGCAACCAAGCCTCTAAGCCTGCAGCCCCTCAGCAATTGTGGATTTACTTGTATTTTTTTGTTGTTTTCTTTACTGTAGACTTAGCTTGGTTTGAAAATCCCACTATAAACTCCTAGGAAAGTGTTACATGTGTCAACAGAGGGACAGGAGCAACAGACAGGTAAGATCCAAGGCCAGCTCTTCAGTAAAGAGCCTGTTACTGATTTGTTAGTTGGAATTACAAAAGAGACCATCATGTCTTTTAGATATGACAAATATGTAGCTTTCCTCAAATCTCTCTTTATTTGAAGTAGCAATCTTGGCTTAAGTCCTTCCAGATGAAAGTCCAGTAGAATTAAATGAGTGCGAAAGAGATTAGATGCTATAGGGAATTATTAGTCTTTTATAAATACAAGGTCAGTGAAAACTGCAGCCATCTCTGCACTTTAGGTATTTGTATTACCCCTCAATCTTCTTTAACATTCCCCAACATCCTTTAAATATTTTGCTAAACAATGGCAGAGGTTCTGTATCTGATCTCATCTGCATTTGATCCTAGATCATACACATTCAAGTCCTGTCTGTATACATTTGTACACAGTGTCCAGTATGTACTTGCTTACTGGCTTCTTCCTCTTGAAACAGATAAGGGACTGAACTGGCTTTCTGCAATTAGGAGCAGTATTAAATATTTGTCCTCTACCCAGGTGACAACTTCTGTGAAGTTGTAGGAGAGAGAACTGCCTGCCTGATATATTTGGTTGAAATTCATCAATAAGTTCAGAAGGTATTGGAAGTAATGATTCATTACAAAAAAAAACCCCAAACAAAACCAAAAACCAAACCAACAACAAAACCATATAAATAGAGAACACAGCCTTTGAATACCTAAGCTAAAACACTGACTGAAACCCATGCTGGATTGAAATCTTGGCCTTGCTGAAGTCAAAGGTGATTATATTTCACTCTTGACAGTGTTTCACCTTTCATGTTCTATAAGCCAACCTATGGAACTGTATATCAAAAAGACAGCTGTTTGTTTTGGTAATAAAATAAAAAGAAGATACTAGTAAATCCATCAGTGTTCTTCTCCTCCCTGATGAATATATTCTCCACAGTCCATGCCTCTGAAAGGTTAGCTGTCTTCTAAAAGCAGGAGCAATGAAATCACAGCATTCACCTTCCAGCCTTTCTGTTTCACCTAAAACTGGTTTATTTGGAGGAAAAGGATCCTACATTTCCTAAAATCAACACCTACCTGTGTACTTGAGCCCCACAGGTAGGTATAAGGTAACCACAACAGGTATTTGATCAGACCCCAAAGTTTTCAAGCACTGTCTTTTTTGTTATATGTCAATAAAACGCCTGATATAATGAAGCCAAAAGTTTTCCATGCTCTAACGCTGTGCATAAATAAATAAATAAATAAACAACATTAATAAAATGTCCCATGCAGAACAACTTGAAGAATCAGAACAATAGTGGTTTTCTTTTTTAACTTGTTCCAATCCATTTTGCAAGCCAGAATTACATAGCTGAACAGAATGCAGAGAGAGCCTTTGAACAGACAGATTGGCTAAAGGTACAGGTTGTTAATCCTCTAGAAATGGCCTGTTATCACAGTTAAATCCCTCTCTTCAGAAAAGAAAAAGAGAAAGAGAATGAGAAAGCAACTCCTGTGCTTATGTTTGTGTTAATTTACTGTTGTTTAATTGTCATCTTGCAATACAAGTAATGCTTTCTACCCAGGACGTTCGCAGGAGATAAAAAAGACTCTTCACCTCCCCCTGGTCCCTTATGATCTGTCTCCTGACTACAGCTGCTGAAATGCAAGAGGTTTTAAATAAATCAATTTTAATTTTAATGCAGCTTGTTCAAAGCTTAGAAATGCTGTTGCTGCTGCACAAATAGAAGGAGAGCTAAGGAAGATACAATCGAGTCAGAAATATTCCCTTTTGTACTTTCCCTGTTGGCAGTGTGATTTTTAGATAAAAGAAGAAATCTTGCTTGCTCTGTTTGGAGCAAGGCCATTGAAGAGAAGGAGAAATGTTCTGCAGGTCCCTGTCAAGAGAATAACAAACAGTTTCATCATCTGCAGACTTCTGAGTCCCTCTAAACAGTAGAAGTGAGGGCTTGCAGTAGCAATATACTATCAAGGCATGTCATAGGTATCTTAGAGCTATTAGCATATATAGATGAATGTAACAATACCTAATACCTGTAGAAAATACCAGAGGTGCCTATATAGTATAGTAGTTATGAGAAAGCTACTGATGTGTCAGACAGTTCATTAACTGTGTACTAAAATGTCTATTCTGAATTTAAGATTTCACTAACTAGTTAGAGCTCTCTCCTTAATGTGAAGCGTGGAGGGATAATACGCATAAATCGCATCTGTATGGTGACTATGTATAATCACCAGAACTGAGATGATGTTCACAGTGAGTTGGGATCTTGATGTATGAGATGATACTCAACCTTACTGGCTATCTTACACATCCACACTTTAGATCACAGTTCAGCAACTGAAATTGTCCTCCAGGACAAGTCCTGGTTCTTATTTATAATCTTTCATGCACTCAAATATCAACATAGTGGTGTTGTAGTTACTCTAGTAAAGCTGTGTGTAGCACTTGGTCATGCTGGGTCAGAGAATGTTATTAAACAATCAGAAGCAAAACACTGGCAAAAGAAAATCAACATTCTCATGTGCTGCTAATACCTCAGCTCAGAGGAAAACCGGTTAAAATGTCCATTTAAATTAAATCAGGTATGTACATAACTACTTTGCTAAAGAGGAATAAATACAGACACGTGCCTTGGCACTTTGCTGAATCCAGGCCTGATATAGCATTTCTCCTTTTAACCAGGCATTGGGAACAATATGTTCTTATGATATTAATATAACCCATCTGCCAGTTGCATAAAGGCTGGCAAATTACCTCATCGTTTTTCACCCTACATTACAAGAAGAAAAGTGGAAAAGAAACCTACTCCCAGTATTACTGGGATGCTGCAAAGCTGTGGAGGAAAAACTTGATGGTTTCAAAGCGACCCTTGCCATGCTTTGAGCATAGACCTGCACTTCTAATTAAATATACAAATGATCCCAGAATATAAAAAAGTCAGGACAAACAAATCTGTGCAGGCATCAATGTTGACAGTCACAACCGTACTCTTGTTGTGCCTGGCTGTGCTCTTGGAAACTCGAGCAGAGATTCCTCTTGTCCCTAACAGTGACCTGCAGTTTATATTATCCAAGGAGTGAGGTATTTGCACAACTGCGACAGCCACAGCAAATCATACCTTCTTCCTAGGCAGGTTTTTCTAGATCCCAATATGAAGGCTCCTTTACCCTATTCAGCCCTCCATAAGGGCGCTGTTGGTAGAGCTGCACTGATAAATGGGCATAGATAAAAAGCAAGCTCTACTTTTGTAATCCTGGGACTAAAAATGTAAGAAAAGTCCATTCAAATCCATGAACAGAACAACTATATCACTCAGGGCTAATTAGGTCAGGTGGAGCACTGCACTAGTATGCTGGGTTTAGATTCAAACATGCAATTTCATATCAACTGACTTAGATGCTCTGCTACGATAAGTCTCTCTAAATCACGCTGCACTTTGACCTTGGTCAGGAAAGCCAGGTTTTTTCCTTTTGATCTCAGGTTTTCTTGGAGAGAACAATCTTACTCATTTTCTCCAGTGTTGTGCCCCAGGGACAGAGAATGACTGTGTTGTGCTTGCAGTTGGAGACAAATCTGAAATGGTACCCAAATTTTGTTCTGCTTCAATAAACATGCAATGGCTGAAGCAATGTTTTGAAATTTGATTCTCCAAAAGTGAGAGAAGCTAGCAAGCAAAGGACTGTTTCATATTATTCCCCACATGGGCTTACATATTATACTTCTATTGATCTAAATAATCTTGGAAAAGAATGCTGAAATATAACAGAAAATTGTATTTTAATTATATACATAGATTCCATTTATGAAGAAGACTTTACATAAGAACATTAGCTGGTATCAAACCTAAACTTCTCAGTTTTCTAGGTGAAAAGAAATCATAAATGTTAATCTTGACTGACTGCCTGCCTGCAGAGTACAAGCCAAAGGCCCTTACACATTCACAACTAGACCCATAGTTTTTGGCTGCGCTAAATGTTAAGAAAATACATTCAAATAAGATACCTAGTCCTGATGAAAAGATACACAAATAAAAATCTTCAAAATGCCATACTGGCTCATTCCAATGCTTAATTTTCCTGATGTAAAAATAATGACTTAAAATTATTAATTTCAGTAGAGCTATAACAAATAATACCAGCTGTGCTTTTGGCTCTTGACTTAGGTTTGCTTTGTATTTGACAGGAGTAGTTCTGTTTATTTGTACCAGTTTCACCATTGCTTTCATTACAAGGGCACAAATCCAGTGCAACAACTCTAGAGACAGGGACCTCAATATAGAAGACTACTTAGAAAAACAGATAATAAAATTCTTTCATAAGACTTACACAAACCTGCAATAAAACAAGCAGTAACAATGTTTATGGATATTTTTATTAGCTTTTGTTTTATTTTCTTCCAGGAATTGTTTTAAATTTGAATCACAATCATTCATACCATGGCTCAAAAAGGAATGATATCATGTTGACTGAGAACTGGCTAAAGGATCATAAACAGGAGGTAAGAATAAATAATCATGCATTAAGATGAGACGCTGTATTCAGCAGGAAGAAAGGGACTGGTGTTAGGCCTGCTTTTACTTCACAGCGTTATTAATGGTGTTGAAGAAGAAACAAACAGGACATTAATTAAAGTCTGTGGATCCAACTGAATTGAGATGTTTTGCAAACACTATTGAGAAATGGAAAATTATACAAAGGGAAAGAGACGGGTTAGAAAAATGAGCAGGGATCAGCACAGGCTTCACCTTGACCAAATGCAGGTAATGAGATGAGGGAAAGCAAATTTACACATACATATTCAGTGGGTGGAAACTGCCAGAAAGAAAATATCAACATAGACATGATAGATAAAGTGAAATAGAAACAAAAATATAATGCAACAGAACAATAAGAAACAAACCAACAAGACAATCTGAGAAAGGGTGTGGTTGTAAGGTCTTGACTCAGGAAAACATCCAACCTCAGCCACAGCTATCAGCAGAGGGAAAAATTCTGGCTTGGATCCACAGTTGTCTGGTTTGCATGAACAAGGGCTTCACATGACAGACCAAAGTAACACACTTGAGACTGGCTCTGAAATACTACTACTTTCAGATGCTAGAGATATATTAAGTAAACAACCAGAAGGGTATTTGTGGGAAAATACAAAAGGAGTCACTAGCTGTCATTTTTAAAAGAGGTTAAATCATAGAGCTTTCCATGCTTATGTGTGCACCAGGTACAGCACATTCCTTTAGATAATGTATCATCTTGATTGGCTTATCATTACGATTAATAGTTCCTACTAGTATCTGATAGACATACAGCCTCCATGCAAATCACACAGAAACTAGACTAATTCCTCACCTCTTACCGCAAAGAAGAAATACCTACAAAACATCGGAAGATTTAGAAAAAGAAAAATCCCAAGATCTTGCAACAATTAAAAGGAATTAATTGCAAAGTACAAAAGACATTAGAGCCCCAAACCGAGAATGTAACTATTGTAATTTTGACTTTGCTAGTGAATCCCGCTGAGGTTTTGATTAACCCTTATTGAACAACTCACTGACTCACCTCAGAGATCCGGCTCAGAGCTATGGCCCCATGAGGTTAGGCATTAAATACCCAGGTAAGAATGAATGTTTGCATATGAGCAGTGAGAAATCTGTGGAACACTGAAAGGCAATTTTTAATGAGCCCTTTAGCTGATCTACCACTAAAACCCAACCAGGCCTTTCCTGTGGGCCTGCACTGCCTTTTCTGTGTTCGCTGCTTCTTTCTTTAGCATAGACTGGCTGATGTCAATATTCATAGGTCCATCGCTATTTCTTTAAGTTATGCCATTTTACGCCAAGTGAAAAAGTCTGTGTAGACAGTGAGGCACAGCTGGTCTATGGCATGCTCTACAAGCTCTGTCACCTTGATCAGTGATGTGACATATACACACCAATCACACAACAGTGACACAGATCCTTGAACCTGCACCGTCAAAATATCATGAATGAACTTGGATAAGCTGCAGATGTGTTGCACACCTACAGTTGAATTAGTAGACCAGAACCTGCATTTCTGTGCACCTTTGGTAAGTCAGAACACATCTATGAGTTTCAAGAATAATTAATGGTTGGTTACTTGGCACCACTGAAAGCCAGACCACACCCTAGTCAATAGAGTTGAAATTACATTCACTGTGGTATCTAAACAATCCACATAAAAGTTAGGAACTGAATTAATGGAATTAGATATGGAAATGAAGCATTTAAGGTGAGTAACGAGAAAAGTCATAGGTGGCAGATCTATTAGACTGGAGAGCAGTCTCCATTCTGCAGGGAGTGGAAGGAACCTTCATCGCATCGGTCATTTAAAACTACTCTCAACAAAGTATAGGGGAATATATATGAAGAAGCAATCAATATTTAGTTGGAGACATAATGGCAGTGAAACAAGTGACCTAACTGGTTTCTTCTTTCTATAGTTTTTAGGATTGACTGATTTCTCTAGAAGTTGTTAGTTTCTGAATTTTAAAATTCTGTCAGGTGGGTATGTTTGTTAATCACCGTACAACACAAAATCAATACATACAGAAGGCAAGGAAAAAAAAAAGAATGAGAATTGCTTAAAAAGGTTAAAAGCACTGAATAAAACCCAAAGGTTTTTATTTCCTACCATTACAGGTGAACACCTTTACTTTCATAAATCACAACCAGCAACTAGTTTAACAGCAAAACCATATTGTGACTGACCATAAATGTGCTTGTAGGAGCAACACATGAATATATGGAAAGTAAATATGTATTAGATAGATATCTCTGTTTAACGGCTAGTAACTCCAAGTGACATGATAATCACTGTGGGAGATTGAATCACATTCTTTCTGTGCCCTCCTGATGTAAATCTGGAATAACTCCATGCAATTCACTGCAAGGCCTCTGTATTTAGTGTGGTACAAGTGTTGAACTTGTAAAACTCTGCTGTGAATGGCTGAAGTTTTCCAGTTTCTCAACTGAGCACAGAAAAAAACTGTATTCATTTAAATGCAAGTCATGATATATTTACAGCTGGAGGAAATGAGAATTAGCTTTGAGAGTAACACAAAACAGAAAAAAAATCCAAAGGTAAATTTAAAACAAGAGTACAGCCTTGTTGTGTTTTACCCTCCTTGCCAGGAAACAATGACTTGCTTGAGATCTTATGATTGATAAAGTGTTCTTGCGTTGGTTTGATGTTTCTGCCCTGGAAAATTAATATAACACAAGCACTGGGTGAAAAGGAAAGTATGTCACTGGTAGCATTTTACAGATGTCTCTTCCGTTAAATACATCCATCGATGATTTGAGAAAGACAGGGATCTGTGAGGTGATAAAGGTTTGCTGATCATTCTGAAATTTTCAGGATAGGAAAGATGAGGGCTCATGGTGAAAAAAGGAGAAGGACCTGATGAGACTGGATGATTAAGAAATAAAATGGCAGATGTAATTCAGTGTAGATAAATGTAAAGTGATGCACTTAGGGGCATAGATCTTACCTTTACATATAAAAAGACATCTCTGAGCTGACCATTACTACTCAGAACTGAGATCTTGGTGTTGTAACAGATAATGATGAAAATATCACCTCAGTGCTCAGTAGTGATCCAAAAGCAAATATTGGCAAAGGAATAAAAAACAGAATACAGTATCATGATAATGATATTTAAAATTCTCGATTACAACAGGAAGGTTTGGTCTGCCATCTCTGAAAGAATATAGCAGCACTATGAAGACAGAAAGATGATGCAAGGATGGTCAAAACCGTGGAACAGCCACCAATTAAGGAACAACTACTTGTTGCCTAAAAAAGAGCTAATTAAGGAGAGAAATTACAGAGGGCTAAAAAATTGCAGCTGAAGAGAGAAAATAGGAATACATTTTCACTGTTTCTGCCAGTAAAGAACTAAGGGATGTCAAACAAAGTCACAGTACTCGGTTCAAAATGAACAAACAAAACCCAGGTGGTTCTTTTTTCAGTGCATAGATAAGCTGTGATCTTCCTTACACAAAATATTTTGGATGCTAAACATTTTTTACAGGAGTTTAAGAGGTGATTGAACACCTTCATGGATATGAAGTCTGGTGAGGAGTATCAAACACAGCTAAGCTGAACATTCTTGGGGAGCAGGAGAATATTCTGAGAAATGTTTCTTCTAGTATTTTATGTCTTCATAGGTTCCACTTTTACCAGTCACAGATGGATCTTTTGTCTGAGCACATACTTCTGTTCTTATGTTCTAAGGTCATATAAACATGGTTTTACCTGTAGAGAGGAAAGATGAATGATGGAAATGACTGACTTTTTTTCTGCTGTTGTGGTACGTGGTAATTTTATTTATTTAATGTATGACAGAGAATTCCATATCATTGCCCAGCAAAGCATTTAAGCACACAATAATTTAAACCACAGGAACAGGATCTTCTGAGTTTTTATTCAGAAAAATATGGATGTAAAGTAGACTACATTAAATTATTTTAAAAAGATTAAAATTTTGGACAAGAATGCTTGAAGAACATCTTTTTATAGGGGAGTTCAACTACAGCTTACTCAGAAAAAAAGGGAATTGAGGATGGCACAGGTTCCTTTACATATGTTAAGGCAATCAAGACCTGTAAGTGCTTGATCAAGCCCCCTCCCCCAAAATATTAGAAAATACCTTCATTATCTTTAACAGCCACAGGATCAGATAGATTTGGATAATACATTTGTTGATGACTTTTGCTCTGAATAATACCAGGTTAAAGGTCTCCCAGGAGCTCAAGTAGTCTGCTGGGATACTATGGTAGAAGCAATCCAATTTCTTTTGTGGGTTGACCCTATGCAAGAGGTCAGATCACCCCATTAGACTCAATATCAACCACTTCCCTGAGACAGAGGATCAGATTCTCATTTAAAACATTGCCAGCTGGAGGAAGCTTTCCACTTAAGTTCAAGTGGGCTGAAACTCAAATCTCTCAGTTTGTAACAAGATACCTTAATCATTCTGTTACCAACTTTTTGCCTGCCTGGGGCTTTAGAAGAAAAGAATAAATATAACATTTTAAGGAGATCATAAAATGCACCAAGGTGTGTAGCTGTTACAAGATAATTACATACTCTAGGGGTGTAATGAGGGCCATGGACCTTGAAGATATAAGAAATGTGGGTACTTCAGTTGAGTACATTCCCTGGAGTATATAATTCTATGCTGAATATGGTATAATGGACTCTTAAGTGGACAAAAACAGAAAGGCTAAGTGGTTCTGAGCTAAGTATTGTCCCATCATCACACAGATTGGGCTGTTAATTAGTCAGTTAAATTGCTTTCTCCCTCCTTTTCATTGGCTTCTGTTAGATGTTGTTCCAATTTTCATTTTGCTAAGGTTGATCATAACCACAGAAGACTACAATAATTCACAGTAGTCTAATGTAACCCCCTAATTACCTGAGCACATTAACAAAAGGAATAAAATGTTACTTTGCATCAGCATCACTAAAGTAATAAAAGCAACATCCTGCCAGAAAAAAAAGCCCAAAGAAAGTAAAGATGAAATAGACATTATCTGTAATGTCAGAGTCATGTATCCATGATAATAAAACAAAACCATCTCTAATGATCTCGAATATCAGGTACCATAATTATTCTCTCCAGGTAGGACATCCTGTTTGACAGTTCTTTTAATCCTCTTCATGATTCTACAACAGTCAAATTCTGATCTCACATGTGCCAGTACAATACACAATATGGCACCAATAGTCTTACACCAGCAGAAAGCAGAAGTAAAACAGCGTGCACAATTCCCATTGCTTCTCCTGCCACCAGCTGTCTCCTATCATCCATTCCCTCGTTCTTTAAAAGCCTTTGAAAAAAGTCTCCGAGATCTTCATAGCAGTCTGGGTATTAAGATATTAAATTTGCTTGGATGGTTTATTCATCCCTTCAGGCACTCTGGCATCTAGGTTTTTAGTCTCATATTGTTCCTACAGTCTGATTAACTTAGACCAAATACTTAACAAAAAGAATCCTGTTGATCGGGGCATATGCTTTTTATTCTATATTTTGCTAACACAAACATGTTCACAACCCAGATTTACCATGCTGCATCAGATTTCCAAGATGCAGAGCAATGTATTATACAAATTACATTTGCAAAACTCATTATAAATACTGTTACCAATACTCTTAATTTTTATGATGGTGTAAATGACATGTTCAAGTCAAAACACAAAACTTTGGGACATCAGATCTTGCATAAAAACAGATGCTGTCTGCTTCTGGGAGTTAACAATCTATAAATAAGAGAGATCTTCTTGGAGCCTTTGGTGGGATTTGTCTCACCTAATTTCACATTCCTTTCAGAGTTTAATATCATTTGGTGTGCTCAACCAATGGATTCAACACATCTAACATATCTGTTTGGGGAATATATGTCTGGTTTGTGCCTCTCTGTTGACAGATTGAAGAAGGATCCTAGATAACCAGCTCAAACTAAATGTCTAGCTGGTATGTAACTAGAAGTTAGTGACTTACCCTGTGATCAAATCCATATGTTTTTATTTGACAAAGACCATCAGCTCCTTGGGCCTTTCCAACTATTAAGCTTCAATGAAAATGCTCAACTGTGCAACTGCATGCATTCTCACATACTGAAGAGACCAAACTGAGCTCACAGTGCCAGCATGCCCTCAAAACTGAATGGACAGAGAAAGCAATATTCCCAAATTGTACTAGGTTGTAACTATTTTTTTATAATCAGACACAAATCAGTCTATTTTCTAACAGGATTCCTGGAACAGTCTGCTAAGCTTAGCCATGTCAATAACACAACCTGAGATGGATGAAGTGCTTACACTTAAGAGTAATAACATAAAGAAACCCTTTTTCTTTGTTCAAAGATGTAAAAAGAAGATTTGCTTTTGCATTTTTGTATCTAATTCTATGTTTATTTCTGTACCACATTACATGTAAGATGCACTTTATCAGGAGGGAAAATAAGACTCCTTAATATCTAGACATGATTTCCTATCAGTCTGGAGAAACAAAGGATAATATCTGATGTGTTTCTTTGCCCAGGGTGGGGGGAAATATTAATTTGACTCATAAGGAAGTAATAATACGTGCTAGAAATTTTTAAGGTATAATTGGCACGTTTGGACATACAAAATGGTGGAATCACGATCCTGTTCCTACTGGAACTATCCATTAAGAAGCACATCTGCACCTGCAGACCTAAAGGGGTTTCCTTAGATCTCAAATTTTAGTATTGTCCCTCTCTTTTCCAGGAATTCTCTCCAGCCCACTGAGTTATCAATAAATATTCTTAAAGTATACAGATCTGAAGCATTGAGGGAACACTCAAAAGCTTGGTCTGGCTCTCTTTTCATCTCTACCGCTTCTCTTTCTGAAAAGGGAGGATTTGCTCTATTCTTGACAGAATAAATTCATAAGTAACAGTGGATAGCATTGATTTATTAAATAGGTGTAGAAAAATCCCTCATAACCATACAATTATTTTCCTTTTCTCAAAAGAAAAGGTGCATACCACTCTCATGACACAGGAACAGATGTTGAGGTAGCTCCAATGAAGTTGCTCAGATACCGACCAGAAGAGCAACCTCCAAATAATTTTCGATTGGTGTTAAGAAAAAAATTTTACATTTCAAGAAAAAAATAATGCATTCAATCCAGGATGATTAAAAAATGAGAGATTGCCTATCTAGTGGCTGAATAAACATGACATATTTATACAGTAATAAATTTAATTGTGTCTCTCTCTTTCCTCCTGATCCAAGAAAGCAGAAATTGTAATATCTCATAATATGATTAATATTGTTCTTACTGTTCTAATCACAGAAGGCTCATCTAATACAATATTGCATTTGTGTCTACAGATAATTACCTTCCTTCAGAGAGTGGTCTGAATAATAAGCTGGAGTAATTAAAATAAACTGGCATAATTTCAGAGTGTATTGCTACAGTACAAAAGTAACCAGCAGGCACACTTTGGGGAAGTAAACTTCAGTATGACTTACCCACTCACAGATGGCAAAGGCATTTTATGGCATCATAGTTTAATTCCTGGCAGTTGAGAATTCTGCAAAAATTTGTCTGGATATGTAGAGTTTGAACAATGCGAAAGAGGAATGTGAGTTGTTACGTAAATGGCTGCACGGATGCATACAGAAAGTTCCCTCCTCTCCAAAACAGAATCATCTGGACATTAACCTGTCAAAAAGCTGTGCAGCCATGTGAAAGGCATCCTTTTCTTTAGCTAACTGTGGCAGTGGGCTCCCCCCACCCCCAACCTGACCTGTATTTCCCATAACTCTTGTCAAGTGATAACCAGCAGAGGCAATCATAACGGGTGCGTCTGGTCATGATGGCTGCATCGGGCTCAGAGTGGATTCAGGGGAGATAGGTAACAACACAATAGCCAAGGGCTAATTTGAACAACGCTCAGAGTGGATTCAGGGGAGATAGATAACAACACAATAGCCAAGGGCTAATTTGAACAACGCGCCCCCCTAACCACGGTGCTGGTCAATGTCCAACTCAAGCCAAATTTCAAAGAAACTAACATCTGTAGTTGGTATGTAAATATGACTATAAGTCAATTATCTTACTCCATAAATAGTGGACAGCCCAGGGCCCATTGAGCTCTCCTGCAGTGGCAGTGGGCTGCACAGCAGGATCTCCCCTTGAGAAGGGATGCCTCTCAAGGTTACTCCTCGAGGCTGAGAGAGTTCTTGCCACAACAGATTCTCGGTAAGTGATTAATAGCATGCTAAACTTTGAAGTCCTAACTAAGTGATATAAAGGATTAATTGCACACATATCATCCTTTAGACATAAACCATTGACCAACTCTGGGACTAAGTCCTGATCCAGCTGCACCTGAAATCCCCTCTGAGAAGGAGTTTAGAATGCAAGGGGGTCCTTTCTGAACCTTGTGATTCAACAGGAGGTTCTCCCTGACAGTTTTCTGACCCTATAGTCTGCAGTAAATATCAAGTGAATCTTACTATCAAATGTTGTTAAACCACTGTTGCATTTATTACAAAACTTTGTTAAATTGCTCTTTTATACCAATAAACATATTGCTACTTCTCTCTTACAAGCGAAGCGCATGACTCCATCCGCAACACTAACATGCCCAGGCTCTCAGCCAGTGTTACAACTGCATGAAGAACTAATACAGATCCATGATTCTTCAAATAGTTTTGGCATAAATCCAGCAGAAATTATAGGCTTTAGGCTTATGCTTTCTCACACTCAAGAGAACTACAGGTGAAATTCTTTCTATTTAATTTTATCCTTCTAAAATTTAAGCATCTAGTCACCCAGGCTCTCTGTGATCCACGGAGCATGGAGTATGCGAAGAGCATGACACAAGCCTAACCTAAACTGTTGCATCAGATAGGTGGATGAGTCATCTTGAAAAGGTGCCTATATCTTCCTGTTGTCTATGGTGAAGAACCTAGAGTAATAGCATAAGCCTGGACTTCAGATTTTTACAGGTTTAATCTTAAGAAAAGCAAGTTTCTGAATCCAGTTGCAATACCCAAACTACATTTTTCTTTAGACCGTCCAGTTAGCATCCTGTCTCTCTGTTCACTCATTCCCATTGATGCTGGGCATCCTTTGTAGAAAGGCTGTACTCTGAACCAGATACTAACTTGAGGTCCATAAAGCTTCATCATTGTAAGACATTTTCCCTTTTCTCTATAAAATTTTATTATTTCCTGCATCTGCTCCAGTTTTGCAAAAACCTACTAAAAATATGACCAGAAGTAGACAGTTTTAATTTATCAGTCTTTTGGTATGATATACAAACCTAAAAATCAGGTCCTTATAGCTACTGCTTCCCAGTTTATAAATCGAAAGATCATATTGTACTTTTATTTCTGGTTCAGCATCATGTCAGAAATGGAAGGAGAGTTTCTTGGTTACAGATTTTTTCCAGGTATCTTTCCATACACTCTATAGAATGGCTTCCAGTTATGGCAACAAAGAGTGAAATTCTGAATTTGTGTTTATTAAAATGTATTTTGTCTACTCCAATTTTTGCCATCACTTGTAATTCTACCACTCTTCATCTCAGGTCCTGGTTTTAGCAGCAGTAATATTACACACAACTTACTGACAAAATTAATGAATAACATCAGGCCTACCACTACTTCCAGCAGTGAAACAATTCAATTAGCCAATTCTTAATCAATTCAACATGTGCCCTTTTAATTTTTTGTAGTGCTTTTTATTTTATTTTTTAATATATTTTGCAGTACTTAATCAAATGTCTCAGAAAAGTTTGAGTAGTTCATCTTTTCTATTACTTCTCAATCTTCTAAAGTCATGAGAGAAAAGAAATTGTTTGAGAAGATTTATTTTCCATAAAATAACTTTTGTATTGATTACATTACAAGGTCTTAGCTGGTTTTTAATTGAATATTGTATCAGTTTTCCATTATTTTACATAGGATTGCTGGTAGACTAACAGTCCACAGCTACTCACATCAGTTACATTCCCTTCCAGGCTTTTGGTTTTTCTCCAGGGATAAAAGTCGATGGCTAGCCAAAGATTTTCTCAACAAAATCTCCTGGGATTCCTGAGTGAATTCATCTGAGCTTGCCTCTTTTAAAATATATTTTCGTTGTAGAGAAAGTTTGTTTTATTTTAAAGTTCTTAATTACTAGTGGACTGGGATTTGTTTTATTATTTTCACCTGCTAGAAGTACATCCTCCTTCCCAGATACTGTACATAAATATTTATTGAACACTTTTAATGTATTAATAACTACTTTATTAGCTGCAGGTGTAATAGTCTTACTCAAGGTTTAATATTTTTTCCCAATGTGCTAAAAAAATCCTCTCTCTGCGTATCTATTTCGACCAGATCGAAACTATTTTTCTGGTATCTTTATCTTCCCTTATTAATGCCTTTAATTGCTCTGCCAGTTCAAGTGGATCATTTCCTCTTCCTTGTCCTCTCCAGGTCAAATTAAAGTGTTCTGTTACATGGTTAGCTGAGACTCCTTTTTGAGGTTATCTGCCACTGAAACTCCCCTTATTGTTCATCTTCCTAATATTTGATTTGGGATACAAAGTTAACATGAAGTTATTTCCATTTAAAATTACCACATTTTTACAGTATTTACAGAAGCAAAATCAGCCATAATCCTAACAGGCAGTGAAGAGGGCATTAGAGCCATGTAGATGCTGCTGTAGGCCTCAGGACAGACAACACCAGACACCTGTTGGAAATTATAAGGCTGGCAAATGAGCAAAACTCCCTTAGCTGTGCCAGCTCCTTACTAAAAAAAAATGCCTGATTCAACACAGGATGAAAACCTGAACACACTAACTAAATTCAATGGATAGTTTTTAATTAATATCAGATTTTCCTCCTGAATATGACATATCATGTCAAATCTCCCTGTCACATTCCCTAGCATCTTGCTGTTATATTTCCAAGCTGTAAACTCCACAGGTGGTCTGTAAATTTTCATGAGTTTCTTGCTCAAATGTTTTTTCTCATCTTCCTGTCTTCTCTTGTACCACATTGGGCAAGACCTGTACCTTATAATTCCAATAAAACTTCAGCTGTCTGCAGAAGTCAAACTATTTGTTGCTTTAGTTGTTTTTGCCAGGTAGTTTTGAACAGTTTCTGTGTATAATCCCACAAATCTCTGTGTAATTTAAATGGGTTTATTTCTCTCTGCCTGGAATGGATTTCTGCTTCAGGATGCTCCTTTAGCTGCTCACAGTTCACCTTCCATGTTCCAAACATTGCTTTAATCTCTTTTTATTCACTACACATGTTCTTCACATTTGTTTTGAGATGCATCCCAAAAAGCTTTCATACGGTCTTTTAATTCCTTTTAGTAGTGGTCTTTAACCCGGCATTCATAGATGACAAATTGCGAGTGAGGATTCTTTGCTATTGCTCACTCATAAGAATTTTGAAACCTGCAACTGAAGCCAACAGCAAGAACACAATCCAATACCGTCACTCTACGTTACTTGTTCAGCGTTGTTGAAATCTGGGATCACTGCTTAGAGAAAGCTTCCAAATACTCTTTTGATTAGCGATGACCAATTCTACTTTCTGCCAGCTGCTTAAGCTGTATTACCCATCTCTTTGTAATTTTCTCGGGGAATTTTGTCCTCAGCCATAGCAGATAAGGAAGGTTTTGATTTTTGCACAGCTCACAAAGTATGCTGTTTTCATTTCTTTTTAAGGTAATGTATTCTGATCTATTTGCTTTCTGATGTTGGAACCCTAATCTGTTTACTTAAATTTAGAACAAACTCTGTGATTGCAGGTTGTGAATTACCGCTTATGTTACGTGGACATCTGTAAAATGCTCGTGATGACTGAAATTTGCCTGAATCCATACATAGACAAAAATGAAAACAACCCAAGGAGCAATAGTATATTGTGAGGTCACTTCAAGTCCTTTTGGTAAATTATGTTTAAGCTACAATACACAGATACTCTCAAAAGAGAAAGACAAAACAAACAAACCTGCTTCTTTCTAACCTCTGTGTTGGGTACAGATGAAATAAAATCTTTTGTGAGCATAGCTAACTCTATGCCTTCAGGTAGCAAACTTGAAAAAAGAAGTGACAGAAACATGAAATATTCCTAAACTAAATTGCATCTTTGGAAAAATCTAAAGTATGAAACTGTTCATTGTTATTGCAAATGATCTGATATGCCTTTTCTGCTTTGGAAACAATTGACTCTGTCCACTTAAAGGCAGTCTTTGTTTAAATCTGGGGGCAGTAGGAAACACAGAATTATTTGATAAATATTAATTCTCATTACATCTGCTAATGAATTAGAAAGAAAGGAAAACCTTAAGTCTTCATTTTGTTCCTCCAACTTCGCAATGCAGTTGAATGATGTAAGCAGTGGTGTAACACTGACTTAATCTCAATAAAGCAAGCCAAAAAGGAAAACAGTTTCTCAGGGTTTTGTTACTCTTATTATAATTATTTAACTTAGTTTTGAATAAAGATAAACAAATTTGAAAATACTTATTCAGGAAACAGGCACGTGTACTGCAAGATCTGCAGCTGCTCAGTGAAACCAATGTTTTCCTCAGGATCAGTCCAACGGTTTGCAGTTCTGGTTTGACCCAGGTTTTCAGGGCTTCCTAAATCCTGACTTCATATGCAAGAGCCCAGAGGCCTATGTCTGTCTGCTTGCCTCAAGATGCACTGCATTCTGGGGTTTCAAGCAGATCCACAGGAAGCCTGTCTCAGGTTTGGCAAGACACCTGAAAGGCAAAGATGTCTCAACAAATTCTCACATTTTTACTTTTGCTAGAAAACATCTCATTAACTGCTCTGGTGAATGAGATTAATAACTTGCATTTAAGCTTCAATTTAGATTCACTTCAGTCTTAAGGAAAAAATATTTAATTTGAAAATACCATTGCTGATAAATGTGTATGTAACGTACAAAACACACAGATAAGAATTACTCAAAAATAGCATGAATTTCTGTGGGAAATGTCAGCAGGAAGAATTTTTAAACCACTTTTTAATCTTTCTGCAGAACTTTCTCAGTTTCTGCACACCCACACAAAATAAGCAACCAAAAAATATAATATGTATGTATAGATAATTCATTGAATTAAATCATGAAATACAAAGCAGAACCAAGATTTCTATGGAGAATTAACTGTATAAAAATGTTTTTAAATTTAAAAAAAATGTTCCGTCCAAAACTCCTACTAGCTCTAACTCAGGTAATCATTGTCTTTCTACTTTTGAAATTAGTACCCACTATAGGATAGGTTCTTAGCAGTGTCAAATTCAGAGAAAAGAAAGATGCCTGTGAGTCACTTCTTCATTCCCATGATCTAGTCTTTAGAAAGTGAAATGTTGCCAGCATTTGTGGTAGAGGTTCTCAGAGGAACTACTCGGTTGTAGAGGGGACCAGCTGAATTACAGTGTACACTGGCTCCATTTTCAGCAATGAGGAAAAGGAAGCCCCAATGCAGGTACAGTAATTCTGGCTTATTCTTTTGTTATTGTTTTTGAAACAGCTTTAAATACTGCTGAGCGACTGAGTAGGACTACAGCAGCACTTCTCCCTCTTTGGCTCACAAATCTGTGCATCCTTGTGTTGCCAAGAGATCTATCACTGCAGTGAGTCTCTCAGGGACAGCAACAGGCAAAGCTAAACTAATTCATAGCCCTTCCTCTGGAAGTCAGGTCTTCTGACCCAAGTTGGTCACCAAAGAAGAACTCGGTATTTCAGCCATTGCAAGCTCTGCAACTTTAACTGTGGCTTTTGAGAGCCTTATGAGTATTTTTCATTTCAGCTGGAGCAAGGGTAGTATTCAAGTTCAGAGCATCATCTAGTGGACCTGACAGTCTGTCCTTATTTCAGCTGGGAGAGAGTTAATTGTCTTCCTAGTAGCCAGTACAGTGCTGTTTTGGGTTTAGTATGAGAAGAATGTTGCTAACACCCTGATGGTTTCAGTTGTTGCTCAGTCGTGTTTAGACTCAGTCAAGGACTTTTCAGCTTCTCCTGCCCAGC
>JAVKLA010000001.1:38971817-38991618 GCA_034782735.1 Sagittarius serpentarius
TGTTCTGTTAAACTGTTCTTATCTCAACCCACGAGCTTTACTTTATTTTTTCCGATTCTCTCCCCCATCCCACTGGGCAGGGGGCAGGAAGTGAGCAAGCACCTGTGTGGTGCTGAGTTGCTGGCTGGGGTTAAACCACAACAGGGTCGCTCCTCTGGCCGTCCACTGCCTCCAGAGCATTTAAATACAACCAAAGCTCAGTCATGAAGTGTCAAATGCTTCCTTCCTGTCAGATCAGTGCAGAACTTGGAACGAGGTGGCCTAACAGGAGAGGCCTGAAAGTTAACCTTGTGGATGGTGGGTGAATCCAGTCTTGAAAGTAAGTCCACTCCTGCCAGGCTTACATGGCAGAGCCAGTGGTAGAGTCCCAGAGGGTGTCTGCACCTCAACACAGCTGACTGCAGAGAACCAGATGTGATACAAATAGGACAGGGTAGGAAAATCCTGGCACGTTTCAACACTGTGCCTCTGAGTTACTCTAAGAGAAGGACAGGAAATGGGAACTTCTGATACACGATCCCTTGCTCAGGGCTGCACCTGGGGTTGCAATCTACCTCTTAGAGCAGCAGCTACAAAATGTAGTGTTGACTCCTGCCAGGATAATTACATAGCTCCAGTGTCACATCTTTCGAAAAGCAAAGTAATACAGAGGAACTGGGAACCTTAATGTGCAATACCATGTCATTGCTTCTTTAGGAAGAGAGGAGGGGATAAATGAGAGGGAGACTGTATTTCAGACATACGGTATGTGCACAAAGGCTACCAGGTCCTTCAGGGAATTCTAAAAACAATTTTCTTCTGTCTGAAAAGCTCAGGGGTCTGGTTAGACCTCAATGACATTTTCATTTTCCTGGTGGGAAAATAAAATGTCCCCAGCAGCGTAAACTCACACTCTTAATAAGTAACAGGCTTTTTAAAGCACAATGTTATATGATGACATTTTATGCAGAGATCTAACTCATAAACTCAGAGAGCAAAGAAGGATAAAGAAAATGACAGGCTAGATACAGCACACATTAATATATGGTAGCAGTAAAAATCACAAAGGATGGATTGGCCCCTTACACACAGGGGTAAACATGGAAAAACTCTGTTGCAACCAATAGGGGTACGCCAGTTTAGTGCTGAGATCTGAATCAAGCCTCAATAGCTCAAAACCTACTTGTCCGTAAACACTATCGTTTAATACAAAGGCAAGGAACGTGTCTGAACAGCTGTAAACGTATGTTATTCAGCTGCTATGATCAATGCAGTCATTAGCAACTTAAGCAGTTCTTGCTCTCAATGTAAAATCATTTATCCTTGCTACATATCTATCAGCTGGAGATATAAAAAGAGAGCTCGGTGAAGGCAGGTAGCAAGCATTCAAAAAAATCTAAAGGAAAAGTTCAAAAAACCATTTTGAACAAGAAAGCACTGGATTGCAATCCTGAGCTTAACTCTATTTCTCTTCAGGCTAATACAGCTTTGTGTTATACTCAAAATTAGTATGAGTGTGTGTAATGAAGACCTTAGCTGTGTAGTGAATAGAACATTTATGTATTGTCCCCTTGTACTGCTTTGAATTGCAAGATTCTAGTTCAGTTTGGGGACTGGGTGTTTTCACATAGCTAAAACCATAATACATATGTAGAGATGTGTGTGTTTATATGTATGATATGTATCACACACACATGTATATTGCAAACACAACTTTACTTTTCAAAAGTATACTCATTTAACTTTGAATCTAACACTGGAGGCCATCTCAACACACTCCATCCTGCTTAAAGGAGGGCCAGATTCGCAGCTTCCTACCTAATTTGTCTAGTGGATCTATGACCTCTCTCTCTCTAAATATATAATGTCATGTATGTATATTTGTATGTACGTAATACAAATACACTGTACTGCCTTTAAAGGACAGGTCTGGCCTGGATCTTGGAAATGCAGCACTGAGACAGAGGACCAAAATGTGTAACAGGTCTCTGGAAAGACTGGAGGAAGAACCACATGTCAGCACAGCAATGGTGGCACATGCTTCCATTCACTGGTGAGAAGTAGAAGGAAACTGTCCTGTTGCAATATCCCAATATCTCTTTCTTGATGTTTTCACAATTACAATTAAAATATGACTTGGAGAAGATGCTGATTATTCTTAAACCATGGGACGAATAACAAAATTAGCTCATAAGCTTAGAAGACTAGAAATGGAGAGAGAAAAGCAAGACCTCAATTGAAAAGTTGCTTTTGCACCAGAATACCTTCTCTGATCCACAGCTCCTCACCTTGTTCAAGTTACTCAACAAATTGGAGCAGCAGAACAGATCACACAACATCTTTCTGTTGGTCAGCGTTATGTTTAAATGAACAATATCCATTTAGCTTTGACTGAGAAGTCACTAGCACTTTTAAAGGCATCAACAGCCCTCACCTTCTGCAGTTAACTGTGGAAGTAGCACTCAGATCTGAAGCTTTGATACTGAAGCAAAATAAAAGTTTGAATTTCCAATACTAATTCTGCAGTGCCTATATCCTATGAACTGGGCAGACATACTCTGTCCCCCAACATAGTGTAAGTCAGATGGCATTAGTTTCTTTACCTATGAGGTAACTTAGTCCAGGTTTTGGCTTCCCTGTTGAATATTCACATTCCATTTGATTCCATTTTAGTTTAATGTAGTATCAAAAAATAACTATGTCTTGAATATCTTGCTGGATCCCAGCTTCAGCTCCTGTTGCAGTAATTCATTTGCTTGCATCCTATCATGCAGTTACTGGATATGTGCTAGCAATACAGGAAATCCAGGACTGGTTACAATCTTTAATAAAACAGAAGCACAAAGCTGGAGTTGAGTTGTGTGGCAGTTCAAGTGGTTTGCTGTATACTTTCCAAGGATTTCTTCTCCTCATTTGGTTTCCTCCTTTCTTTGCATTTTTAGTGACACCTTTTTAAGGGCATTTGCAGAGGGTTGTATTTTATGTCTTTTTAGGTACAGTCATGATTCCAAGGGCATTTTTTGTAAGAGCATTTCACACCCATCCTGTGCCGCCTCCTCTCCAACTTTATGCACATTTATTCTCACCCCTGCACCACCCATTCTTTATGCTGTTATATACATATTATATAGATGTTTTTGGAGGCTGGCAGGGAGCCAGTCTGAGACTTATCCATGTTAAAAATACCCTTCCCACTTTTTTTTTAAGGTTTAGTTTTATCTTGGGTCAATTCCATGATTCACTTCTCTGCCTGGTCCCATACAAAGTTGCTGTGGCACAACTAAAGAGGAGATGTGGGAAGAGGAACACAGGGTAGCTGAGGACAGAAACTACTGCTGTTAGCACTACTTTCCAGGGACGAGTCCATAGATGCATTCCTGGGAGACAGTCCCTTCTCTTCCCTGTTTCTGAAGGTGGTTCTGATCCAGAAATGAATGATTAGGGGCACACTTGTAAATAACTGAGATGAGAGGTTGAAGGTCAGGCCCAAATGTGACTTTCTAAGTTTACAACACATCAGGAAATGAGGATGTGAATGGGGTTGCAATGGAAGTAAATCAATTGACAGAGTGGTGGTGAGAACCCACTCATCATCCATGGAAGGCAGGTGATCCACAGAGCAGGCAGAGCAGGAATGCTTACCCTGAAGGATTTATGGTGCCTGCTAGACTTTGGTCTGGAGAGGGTAGAACTAGCTCAGGCATCAGAAAAAGGGGTTTTTACACCATTATTTGTTCTTGTTACCCAAGGACACCAAAGGAAAGATTGGCAGACAATCAGGAGCGGTTTTTGACAGGCAAAAAGACAGATGATGGTTGGAGAGGCCTAATATGGATATTCTTTGCAATAAACTTAAAATAAACCACAAGGAAAGGATAGTCTAGATAAATTCAGCCGTCCTGGAATGGCCACACATTCTCACAGCATACACATGTCAAGTTTTGATTTGCTTCACATATAATTAACAAGCATTTTAAATACTGTGTAGCTTTTTTAGAAAGGTAAAATGAAAGATGCTCCCAATTTCCTTATTAAGCCACTGCAAATTCCTCTCCACTAAATGATAATGCATGCAGTGTTTACAATACCAGAAGGCTCAAAGTGCATGCAAGGAAAGAGATGGGAAAATATACACTGAGTGTTTTGCAAAATGACTCATAAATAAATAATTCTGATTGAATCGTTGTGACTTGAATGTTTAATCCTTCAATCTGTTTTAATTTGGGAAAAATTCTCGAGCAAGCCGTGGGTGAGAAAATCGAGGTTTGAGTCTAGGGATGCTAAGATTTTCTCACCTCACTCAGACTGTTAAAAAGGTAATTATTTGTTGCAGGTTTGGCTGGATTCATTGCATATATATGTTCAGAACTGTCTTTTTTGCAACTACAGGAATCATGCATTTCTTATGCTGGTGTAACAGGGGTGCAAATACAGTGATTGTAAGGGAGTGATTTCTGGGCTGTGTCACTTAAAGTAATACCTCACTTCATCTCAGAGTTTGCTCAAGAATTCTTATTTCAAGTTTTTTTCAATTATTTTCTACAAACAAAGGTGTACACTAGAAGCCTAGTGGCTCGTTTTCACCCTTTTAATAACAACAAATGCATTCTCCTGTGTTACCTCCAAAACTGCAACATAGCAATCAAACCTTTTTTATTTATATCAAATCAACATAAGCATGCCTTCCATTCTGTTGTTGATGTTGCTGGTGCGATTGCATATAGTGAACTTAACACTCCTTTGGCTGAAAAAGCTCTTGAAGTCCTGTAAGTTATGTATGGTATTGCAGCTATCATCTCATTTAGTTTCAATGTTGGATTAGGTGTATAAACCAAAGGGCTAGGTTTATAGCCCTAGCTAGACTTTATATACATATGACCTGGCATGCAGATATTTGGCTGACCTATGCAGAAGATAAAAACACCAATAAGCAGTGTGCACATGTATGTGTTCATGCACGTTATTTACAAAGACAGGATAATAGGAATCTTTGCAGCAAGGTAAACAAATTCATTTAACAGTGAAGCCAGACTTTTAAAACTTATTCTATTTCTAAATTGCAGGCAAAATGTTATACTTGGCCCTATAGCTCTCATCCCACTAGACTTCAATTAGCAGAACAATTACAATAGTCTGCTGAAAAAGCTTCAGAATAAAGTGCTTATCTGGTAGAACTTCCTCTATCAAGAACCTCCTTACCCACTAAACAGGTTATGGGAAAAATGACTTGTCAGTTCTACCAACTAGTTCTACCACATTCTCTTCCTAAAATAGTGGTGATTTCGGCTGACACCATCATGCTCTTCTTAGGAGAACTGCATTCTCTCCTGCTGCATGGACCTCAGAGTCCTTAACACAGAACAAATAGCAATCTCTGCTATAAACCACAGACAAGAGTCCTGGGAATACACCACAAGGTGAACATATTAAAGCATTTGTATAGTTTATAAAGCCAGTATTAGGTGGAGAGGGAAATCAAGAAGTACAAGCAAAGGAAAAAGGATATTTTAAAAATGGGATTTGAAAAATATTAAGATTAAATGAAGTGGAGAAATGTTGCTTAAGTACTGTATTTTGTTTAATCTACTGAACACATTCTCCTTCTGGGGCTGCTGTGAAAATGTGTGCACATGGATGCTCACACACACAGTTAAGTGTGTGTGCACAAATACACAGCAGTACATACAAATACTTCGCAAATATAAATACATGTGCACGTGGGAAGTGAAAGCAAACTGAAACCCCATCACCAAGCTATAAAATGTCAGAGATATTACATAAAATTAATGATCCATGTTCTGAAGCCCTCACCCTGCAAAAGGAGTTTTAACTAAATAAGAATATCACAGTTTCATGCCAAATGCATAACACTGATACTTGCAAAGTAATTTGAAAATCTTGATAGGAGACCATAGAGAAGGTTAAAGTGTCTTTTGAAAGTGCTTCTGTTACATTTATGGATGGGAAAACTGAATACCTCGAAATCCTCAGCACGTTCATCTTCTCAATAGCTTCTGACAAAAAGGGGTGCAGGTTCATCACATACAAATAAAAGAAGCAGCAGAGGCCACAGCCAGGTCTAAACTGATTACCTGAGTCAAGTTTCAGGTCACCTACAAGCCACCAAAGCCTGTAAGCAGTATCCCCTAATCAAATCAATTCAGTTGATCTTCTGGGGATGAAGTGTGCTTTCCCACCACACTGCTTCATTTTTCAAACTTAATGTTATGCTTCAGACTTTCAAGTGAAGCAATTCTGCCCACAGCAATTTTGGGTGAACAATCCCATAACACCTTTCTGACGTCCAGAGCACAGGCCTCCTCCTCTAGCTGTCCCTAAGCACAGGCAGCCTTAGAAGGACAGGCAACACAGCTGCAAGACTTTCCATTTTACACATTCCAACAGAGCCTGGATACATCCTAATGTGCTTAAGAAATGAGTAACTGAAGATGGGCAGCCTGGACAGGGGCTGATTAATATGATGGCATGGTGAAAGTATAGCAGAAATGAGCACTGCTACTTGATTCATTTTTTTATTGTGGCCCAGTTGGCTGAAAGCAGTGCAGCACTTCTAGCTATTCCAGATGCTGTATACCATCTTGGTAACATGACAGTGAAGGGACACAATATTCCACCCAGATATCTATTTGGGCCTGAATAGCCTAAAGCCAGATTACATTTCTATGCTTCTTATATACATTTGCTATTGAGCAGATGCTTTTTCCCCACCCCATACGACTCCACTTTCTCACTGCTAGCACAGACAGAAGACACAAGAAAATAAAAGTTTCATTAAGACTCTAAGTCACAACTGGATGTACTGATTCCTGGGACTCTGCAGGCATTTGGTGCTGCCTCTTCATCAGGGCATCTCATAGTGTTACTGTCTAGCCCAATAAGAGTCTCATATTAAAAACTCTCATTGGTTTAGTGAGCTAGGTAAAACACAGCGATCATTTTTACCATATAGCTGTTTGGTGCTCCACAAAAGCTGGCTGCAAAAACCTACACTGCTTAGATAACTGGCTATCAGTTTTGACCTTCAGAGGTGAGGTTACAGAAAATTGTATAAATATTAAAATTAGAGGTGAGGCTGAACTGCAGAGTTCATACTCAGATCTCATATCAAACTCGCCCAACACTTCAGTGCATTGGGAATGACTGATTTGGTTTGGGACCATCTCTAATTAAAAAAATATATGTATCTAATAATCTCACATCATTCCCACTGCTATTTTTGCTATGTACCTTGCCCTAGGTCTCTCTCACTTATTTCAGAAGCCTGAGTCATACATTTGGGCTTTGGAGAATTGAGAGTTACAGTATGGGTAACTCTAGCTCGTAATGAATATATAGTATCCTTAGGAGAGTCCACGCACAAGCAAAGAGCGAGAGAGAAGAAAAATACAGCTGCGGTGAGAATCTACACAAAAGCTGGCAGACAAAAAATACAACTGAAGTGAGCAATTCTCTCTGTAGCTAGGAGGCAGAGAAAATGCAACCAAGATGTGCTCGTGGATAAGCAGTGGAAGAAACAACAATAAGCTGGAAAGGGGCATCAGGGAGGCATGAATGAGGTGACATTTATTCAAGAAGACAGGAGAGAGTGTCACCTATTTCTGCCTATGTGAATTTGCTGTGGGCCCATCAGTTTGAATGTGTGCTTCTCCCCACCCTTTGAATCAAGAACTACCTCCCTTACCACGGGCCCGCAGCAGGGCTCCAACTTCTTGTGGGCCTGCAATGTTGTTATAACACTGGGCAAAACAAAAAAAATTCTGGCATATATAACACAAGTCTAGAGTTATGATCCAAAGCAACAGCATAGAGCAGCACTATTTTAGTCAGTGGAAGGACAGTTAGGGAGCTAAACCACCACATAACGTAAAACTCCATGAGCATGAAATCAATCGAGTTCATTAGAAACATCGCGTCTCACCAGTCTTTGCTGATGATAAATCATCTGCTGTCTGTCAATAGCCAGAGACCAAGCTGGGTAACAGAATCCACGACAGAGTAATTTTTCTTATCACTTGACAGTTCATCTAGATTTGAGGAAACAATTCCAATAATGCATGGAGCTTCACAAACATACTGAAAGCTTCAGTTAAGAGTTTAATCTTTAGTCATCATGGCTAATTCTTTTCTTTTCTACCCTACAGCCAATAGTTACATTTATATCATGAGAGAGAATATCAAAATCAGTCTAGCCTACAATGATAAGATTGACAGTCAGGATTACCACAAGCCAGACCCTTCCCTGATCAAAAAACTCCATTTATATAACAGAACAGATTCACACCAGGTCAGGATCTTCCCTGGTAATTATTTTTATGCTACCTGAAAAGCTGCAAATATCACTAAAAACATTCTCAATAAGGATGTTTTGGTGTCTTTAGGAAAAGGCAATTTATATTTGAGGAGAGTGAATTGGTCAGCAAATTTACTTATTTTTCCTACAATGTTGAGATTATCCCAAAAGGATTTCAGTTTTCTAAGAGAAAACAAAAACTTCCTAAATGAAGTATGTGCATTCTGAAAACTCCTTCCCCTTAAAGAAATTGATAAGAATTTTTCAAACCGATCCTACTAATATGTAAAGAGAGCCAGTAGTACGTAGGGAGCTTCTTGGAGTTTTTTTTATACACAGTGCAGTGTGTAAATGATCAAAAAGAATTGCAAGAGGGAGGCAATTCACGATTAGCTTACTGTAACACAAACTGATGATAGATGAAAGGAGGAGAATGTATGGTATAAGTAATAGGGGCCATAAAAAGAGTAAAAAAAAATAATAAATAAAGACACTGAATTTCAGCAGAGATAATTTGTGTAGACGTGCAAGAAGTGTTCACTGAAATCAATGGAATGAGGCAACAGAGGTAAAGGACACAGAGGAGAAATGGAAAGTGTTCCTAGGTAAATTAATGTATACCCAAAGGGCTGTGAGCTACCTAGCAATAAATATGTTTGGAGTGGGGGGAAAGAAGCAAATGGATGACCTATGTAGTGAAAGGAATAATAAATGTGAAGAATAGGCACATGCAAGGACTAAAATAACACATTCAGAGGAAGGAGATGATTATAAATGTTTAGGACTTCTACTCACTAAGATTATTAAAAGATGGTGGGAACGTGCTGATTGTTACTTATGCATCATCAGGTAAGAAAGAGGAAACAGGGAAGAGGAGGAGGAGAAAAGCATTGAGCTGAGTGAGAAGAATGGTGTCAAGTGACTGAAATGTCCCCTGTGTTTGCTGCCAGCTTATTATTGCTGCAGTATTTTGCTTTTTAATACTGTTGATGGTGTAAAAGCCAGAATTCAATCCCTACTGAAACTGATCTTGCTTAGAACAGATTTAAAAAGTGGTAAAATGTTACTTTGTCCTGTAAAATATTAAAGACCCTCAAGAACATACCACAGACATAGGTGTGCTGTTAGCAACAATTTAAACAGGACAACACTTCTGCATGTCCCCTTTCTGCTCTCCCATTCCTCCACAGTTTCAGCAATGGCTGTGAGGCAAGTCTGCGAGAGAAATCAAGGAGAAAAGCCATGTCATTTTCAGCGAGGTCAGGCATTGTAAACATCAACAGTTAATATTTTCCAGTCATGACAGTTTATGCTAAGGTTTTTGACACTAAAACTGTAATGATGCTTCTGCATAGAAAGCCTTTGCCATACCAAATGTATGGGCAGTGAGAGCCATGTAGCTCTCACACGAGGACTGGAGTCTTAGCTTAGCTGGACAGTACCTTAGAGGGATATATCTGCCATCTCTATTGGCAAGTTACCTAAGCTTGCAGGCCCAGAGGCTGAGCAGAAACTGATTTGAAAGGCATTTCTGTAAGCAGTTTGATGTCAGTGTTTATGAAATGTGTTATTTTTTTTCTTTTTCACCTTAGGAATCTAAACTTTCTGTGTTAGGAAAGAAAAAAAAAAAGCCTAAGCCCTTTAGGAGAAATTAAAATATTGGAAATAAAAAAATAAAATAATTTGTGGATGTGTTAAGAGATGATACAAAAGAATTTAGGATCAAAAAGAACTGGTAGAAATTATTCTACTTCTGTGTTAGAAACTAATACCATGTCAAGGCTACATTGTGAAGATCTGGCTAGCTTATTACAGAAAAGAGTACTGGTAGTCAAAGAGGAAGTGACATTGATAGGAATCAAAATGAAAGGGGATCAAACCTTTCAGTTATTTGACAGAAAGTTAGGCAAATAGTTTCTGAATTCTCTTGTCAAGCCACAAGTGTTTGTCAGCATTTACACTAAAAAAAACCCATAGCAGAGATTATAACTTAGATAAAGATTCAGAATCTGGGAGGACACTGCTGAGCTAAACAAGCAAGTGTGAGTTTGCACACCATGCATGTTCATAACAAATGATGAATTAAAATAAATATGGTCTCTAAGAGCTGGCTGTACAGTGCAGATTTCATGATAGGTCTGACAAGGTTGCACAAAATGTCTGTGGTAGAACAGCAGACGTTGCGCTTCTCTGTATCATGTTAGGCACAAGTCCAATACGCAGCCTGCACAGGTTTGGGGTCAGCCTCTCCCCAGTATCACACACACATCCCAGACCATTTCAAGGCACAGTATGTGATCTGTTCTCCTACGCACAAATCTTCTGGCCTGACCTCACCTATCTGGTGAGCCTTTTGTTTTCCTCTCATCTGCTCACTCTCATTGTTCCTGGTCACTCAGTGCTATGGAGGAGATACCTATCAGATCCTGCCCTCAAACCCAGATTTTTAATCTCACTTTCACATCTTCCACCTCATCTTTTCTGCAATGGCATCTGAAACCACTTCTCTTTCTGGTTGGATCCCAGGCTGTTCATCCATCTGTGTTTATTTCATTCTTTTAAAAGTTACAGGCTCTTTAGTGATGATTTTTAGAAGTTGTTTGCAAGTTCACAGACTTTCCTTCTTCCTCATTTTTAAGTCAATGTTTTGGATTCCCTCCCAAGAGGAATTTTACTGCATTGTTTATTTATTTATTTCCTCATTTATCTTTTAGGAAAACAATAAATAGCTTTGGCTATTAGGGGTAGAATAATCCCTTGATTTATGACCTGATTAAGGGATATCTTCTAAGCAATATGTATTGCATAAAGTCAGAAGGGAGAAAAAAAAGAAGTGTGAATACTTGCAAATATATATTAACAATGTTTTTCAAAACCAGTTTTGAATATTTTTATTTTTGCAGGCTCCAATGTGCAATGACTTGAAGAAAGGGTTATAGAGGGCAATCAAGTGAGGGGAAGGAAATAGATCCAACTGTCACTTTGGTAATTATTTTCAATCTTTATTAGAAAACAAAAATAAACTAAACCAAAAAAAGCAAAATTGTTAGGAGGTCAAAAATCTCTGAAGTGTCAAGTGAGGGCAAACACAATCCAGGTTAGTTTGCAGAAAGACTGATACCATGCCTTGAAGAGAAAAAAATTCCCGTCTAGTTAAATGGAGGATTCCAGAAACCAATTATAATATCTACTAAACCTTCCTTCATCAAAGCAGAGATAGGATAGATTGCAGCTTATCATTTAAATTAATGTGTTCCTGTGTTTCTCAAAGCTGAGAGTAAGAAGATGCAAAATATGACATGTTAGAGTACAAGTGACCTGTAAAGCAGGATGTGAAATCTCATAAGAAACCACACCACAGCTAAAGGAAAAGCAATTTAGGTTTTACACCCCTAAGCAGGATATTCAATTTCCATAAAGTGTTGTGCATCCAGCTTCTGTATCACACTGAAGAGCATCTCTTCATACCTTATTGCCCTGCCGCAGAAGGACTTGCTACATAGCTCTCATCATGCCATAAGCTCTTTCTCTTATATGGATAATTAGTTTTGCCCTGTCTGTTGATACTAAGGAGTATAATGCTTACATTCTTTAATTCATGTTTTTGGAGGAATGTAATGTTTTGCTGAAGAGTTCCCTAGAACTTCATAATTGTATGAAGAGATCAATCACTCATTCTTTGCAAGCTCTGGGTAGGCTTTGGGGGAAAAAAAGAAAATAAAAGGCAAAATCAACATCCACTGATTCAATGGCTGGAAAAAATATTGATCAGTTCGGTCATTCTCTAAGCTCATTTCATTCTCTGTGTGAAAGAAAACAGCAGTCTTCTAGGAATAAAAGATACTCTAAAGGCAGCATCTTAATGCATTTCAACAAAGGGGCATGCTTTAAATCCTTAAGGAGCACTTTAAGTCCTCATTTTTAAAGCCATCATTTTAATATAGCTTTTGCATGGGCACGTAATTGTTGCTTTATACTGTGGTACCAGCTAGAAGCAAGAAATAAAGCTCAACTGGTCTAGGTGCTGTGCTAACATTAAGACATAGCCTGGCTTCCCACTGAGGGACTGTCAGTCTAAATAGCCAAAACAGGATAAAAAGAGAGAACATATTTGGGAAGCCATTTCACAGACATGGAGCAGACCCACTGAGAGGCTGAATGACCTGCCCAGGGTAACACTAGGGACTTGATTCCAGACAAGAATACAATGCGGATTTCCCAAGCCAGTGACTAGCACAGAAAGTGTCCTTCCTTTCCGTTGCAGCTATGCTCATATTTCTGGTAACACCTCAAAAAAGGCAGAGTTTTAGGGGCAGGCACTTCCATATCCTAGGAGTCAATGGCAAGTTAGAATTATAAATACAGACTGGGCCATAAAAGTCCCATCTCTCTTATGTTTCTCAGAAAAAACAGAGACATCTTCAGTCCAACTGTGATGCATCATTTTGTTAGACGGTGTCACTTGGCACTCTGGAGCAGGCAGAGACTGCGTGACTCAGCACTGAAGCACAGAAGAGCACCCGGCAGTGGATGAAAAGAGGGAGGAATCTGGAGAGACGGGAGACACTTCATTTTAAAAGGACCTTAATGCAAGCTTTTGCTTCTGGAAGAATACATCACATGCCTTTCGACAAAAGCCATCTGACTCCCTCCATCCCCACGAAAGCACCCTTCTGCACGGCTGGAGTGCTAATTAGAGCAGTGCTTTCAGGTCCTAACTAACCACGTGTTGTGGCTCTGCCCCAGGAATGAGACATAATCAAGAGCTAACTAATGCTTTTGAAACGTTACAGTCTGCGTTAACAAGACAGAGCCATGAAGCATAAGCAAGAAGAGTCAGGAATTAACTTTGGGTCATGCAGTTGCTTTCAGAGGAAAGGTCTCCCGGACTTGAGGAAAATCCTGACCTGCTTGATCGTTTTGGCCTGGGAACATGAAGGGAGAAATGTGCCAGTGGGATCTCTGTATGTCCAGTGGTGCCTCACAGAGTTTTTAGCAGCACCACGGTGTAACACAAGCGCTGAACTGGAACACAAGCTCCATGGTCATTATGTGCACCCTTTTAAAGTGGAAAGACAGGAAGCAACACTTGTTAATAGTGTGTGGGAGGAAACCCTTCCTGACAGTAATGGGCTCTCAGCTCTTCCTATTAAAAGCAGACCAGTGTCCAAAATATGCTTCAAAGCACCCAGTTCAGGGAAGTATATCCATTTCACAGAAGAGGCGAGAAAACAAGAGGAAGCAGAATAAATGTGAAATTTCCCTTCCCTCTCAAGCTCTTCTCTTGCTGGTGCTCCCTGCAGCCATTAGTAGGGGCAGGAACTTGAAATCAATCTCTCTCACATCCTTCTTAGGCAAGATCACTGCTCCTTGCTTGACTTTGAGAAACCGTTTTTTAAAAGCACAGCTAGAGAGAAAAGCCATGATGTGATCTGTCCATCATAGCAAGTCTTTCAGGAAGAAATTGCAGCTTTTCACACTTCAGCCACTGGTTAGATATTCTGATGCCTTGTGGCTCACGTTGGTGGTCAAAAGATTATAAGACACTCCATTTTGTGGGGGTTTCTTGGCTATTCAGTCCATCCACAACCCTAAATCTCTGGTTCTTATTAAAATGAAAGAACACTATCACTCACAGGCTCTGCCAGGGAGAGAGGGAAGTAGATGTCTACCTACACTGCAGTTCAGCATTGCAATTACAGGAGACATTATTTCCATAATTTAGTTTGTAGCAGTAGCTGTGACAATACAGCAGCACAGGCTGTGGTGTGGTAGCAAGCCAAGAAAGTACCCAGAATCCCAGTGCTGACTTTCAGACTCTGTGCAGTTCTTTCATTTTTGTTGCTACCTGCACTTGCTAAATTAGATCTAAAGCATATATAACTACATGAGCTGCAAACACACCTTGGGAATGTGGAACGAGCATACCCTCAGGCAGGGTAATGTTGGGAATGAGAACAACCTTTGGTAGCAATGTTCGTTTCTAAAAATAAGTGCATCACAGCTGACAATAAGCATTTTTGCAAAGTACTGCTTTCCTAGATTGGAACAGCTGGATGCTCACTCTTTTCACTTGTAGAGTCAGTCTTTGGATTTCCAGAAACACCTAACCCAAAACCCATCAGCTACCAGAAACCCGACTGTTAAAGTTTTTAATGTTTGGAAGAAATGTTTGCAAATTCATGCATTTCAAAAGAATTTTATCCTTCCAAACAGAGAAAAGTGAACTTTATTCTGAATGCTTTTGTGAACATCTATTCAGATTAAACCTGTGAAATCTTGTAAATCTGGCTTTTTTTTTGCTTGCTTTTTTCCTTCTGAGGTTTTAAGTGTTTGCTGCTTTTTTTTCTGAACCACTTGGAAATATAGAGGGAAAATATCAGAAGTTTTTCAGGCTTGGGGTGAAAATTTAGGTCAGTTCTAATTTCATCTGAACCAGTTCATCCACCTCTGTCAACAACCCAGGGCAGGGTAAGCTGCAATAGCCAGTATACAAAGGAAAGGGAAATTACTGTTGTTACAAATAAGGATTGTATCATAGAAGCCCTGGATTTATAGTTGAGAGTGGCAGTGTTTTTCTGTATATGTGCTTGCACAGTTGCACTTTTGATTGGTAAGAGAATTACATCTACAGTTCTTGTTTGCTTGGTGCTGGATTGTGGGTTTCTTATTATTTCTCCAGCTTTGCTTGCACTCACAGACCACAATTCAGATTGCAGTGATGATTAGCAATATCCACTTACACATGAGAGCTAAAGTGCTACAGACAAAACCAAAATGTGTGTTACACAGTAAAGAAAAATATAATTCTTTTTACTACTGCCTGTTGATTTATCTCCTTCAGTTCCTTTATCTTTTTATTTTGGGGAGAAAAAGAATACTTAAAAAGCTAAAAACAAGGGCAAAAAAAATTAGTAAAAAATATAAAAACTGAATTTATGTGCTTATATATAAATATAACCAAAGGCACACATATATTTCTTAAATATGCAAATATCCTTGGCATGCCTACATATGCTATTTTGGAGATACTATCTTTATACATTCAGAAATAGAAGGAAATTAATTTTTGTGGCTAGTCTTTTTTTTAATCTGTGGTGTTAACTAAGATACCTTACATTTTTTAAAATCTTTTGTTTCTTTGTTCTCACACCAAATCTACACATAGCAATACTAAGCAGAGATTTTCAGCACTGGTCTCAGAGCAAAGCCCCAGGACAGCTAATGCACTAACCCCTTGTTTCTGTGTAGAGGCTGACGCTGGGACAAGCCATGCAGGCTGAAAAATCACTTCCATAGGCAAACTCCGTCTCCTCCTAAGGTGGTTGACCTGGTAGGATAGGAAGGATTTCATCAACATCATCTGTGGGAAGCATGTCCTCTGTTGTGGAACAGGCTTTGATCTGCACAGCTGACAGCTAAGAGAGTTTGTGTAAACAATATTCTGTAATTTAAAAACCTTATTTTTGTGCAGTGGTGAAAATGCTATAATCTGTGATAGTCCTGCATGCTTACACTTTGCCAGACATCAGATGCATTCTGGTACATGTGTAATGTCTACAGAACAAAGAGGTTTCAGCCTGGAACCCTACAGTTTGATTTCAAGCAGTGTGCATGTATATACATGTATAATTAGCCTTGTTCATTATTGTTCTTATTAAGGGGTAATTTTCTTTTGAGCAAAACAAAGACTCAACATCCTCGCATGAAATTGCACTATTGCTCTCCAATCCAAGAGGTTTTCCTTGGCATATTGTTTATCCATCTCAGAAACAAAACTTTCTTTGATTTTAAGAAAGCACAGATCATGCCACAGATGACTTCCCTGTAGATGGGTGAGAAGAATCTGGTCCTTGATTTGTTCAAGTTTGGCTGCAGGTAGGATGCTACACTACTTTGGATAAGTGGTGTAGATAGAAGAGAAACAATTTTTACATTGCGTATGATCCATGTGAGTGCTGGAAGAGCACTCACAGCCCATTTGCTGTAGAACAGGACAGGCAGTGTCCGGATCTGTGACTCCAGCCCTTACTGTGGCTACCAGCTCTACTGCATGGTCATTATCACAAGGATTTTCACAGCCCTTAAAAGCATTCACAAGCCTCTGTTTTCTCCTAAGCTCCTAGCAGTTACGAAAGGAATTCTGCGTAGTGTCTCCATGTGCTTCATGAGAAAGCACAGTTCTTGCAACAAAATTACTTTTCTTAGAGGTCTAGCGTGCTCATATTCAACTCTTAGCAAAACAGGGAAAATAATACAGGAAATTATTTTTTAAGCTTTGATTATTCACGTTTTCTGTAGGATCAGAATTATAAAGCAAGACAATGCCCATTTATTTTGGCAATGCATTCTTGATTGGTGTCCAAATATTTGTAAAGCATCTGAATTTTCTTGGGCAGAGGTTCCTGACAAAACTTACTTCCATGAGTCAGACCAATGCTGTGATCATATCTGCTGTCACTTTTTTGAATGACTGCTTTGAATCTTTGAGTCACTGAGAGCCACTGCACAACTATTCAGCTATGTCTGACAACAATGAGATGCCTACTAGTCCTATGCCATCTTAGTTCTCCAGTAAGAGCTGGATGTTCAAATAGTGTGATGGGTGAAATGTATTCAGTGAGCCCATTACCACTTTATACATGTCTTTTCTCTGAAATAAAACTGGCTGAAAAAGCATGCATGGTGTTACTTTGTGGTGCTTTCTTTACTCTGCTTCAAGGACAGGAAATTGCAGTAACAATGTGCCATCACATGGTTTTTGCATCAAATAAATTGGCATCCCATTGCATTAATTTAGAACATGCATATATCACTGTGTAGGACTCACTTATGATACTAAACTTCTGTTTATGTTTGTTTCAAATTACCATTTTTGAAACATAGTACTTTTGTTTCGCAACTTAAAGAAAAGAAATCCCAGGCTAATGTAGTTGTGAAGGTTGAGACATGGAGGTATGGACTGAAATCCCAATAAACATAGTAAGAATTTTTTATTGTCATTCATGGGCTTTGGATCAGTTACAATTTGAGTTTCACAGGATATTCTTTTGTTCAGAAACATTCTAGTGTAATCTGCAGCTAGAGGCAAAAATGTCCATTATGAACCAATGTAAAGTCACCAAACTGATTTCCTGCTGTATTTTTAATGACACCTTTTGCAGTTGCAGCCAGTAGCCTGAGCCATAGGGTCCGTTGGTGTCTTAGGTATTACGCAGAGCCACAGAAACAGCATATGCTAAAATACTCAGGCTCCAAATAAACAAGGCAGACATAAAGCCAGGAAGCTTAAAAAGTATCTTCTGGGCTCTTTAACTTCAAGCAATTAATACATAATAGTGACTCGATTTCAGACCCTGAAAATACTGTGAAAGAGGATCCTCCATTTCTATTAATGTCTTCAAGCTTTTTCAAAGTTTTACTTTAGTAGGTTTGTATAAATTCACACCAGAATTTGCCTCTAGATAGGAGCTGCAGAGACCTAGAGACAATATCCTTGATAGTTTCAAAAAGCTACTGGGCCACTGGTAAAACAAAATATTGGTCTTGTGTCTCAGAGCACAGCCAATAAATATTTCAGGAAAGGTGCCACCATTCTATAAACTGCATATGTGTGTATTTGAGGTCTTTCAGCCGAACTTGTACCTAAAACTAGCACAGAGACCTGTAAAACTTTCTCCTCTCATAAGTAACACTTGAAAGACTTCTTTGTTTAAAACATTTTTTAAAAGATCATTATTGCCTTAATAATGTTGTCTATTTATTTACACTAGGTTTTTTTAAAATTGGACTGTATTTAAGATTTTACAAACACTTTTAGGATGCACCACACAGATAAATATACATATATCTTTACATTTACCTTGAAATAACAGGCCTTTTTTTTAGTGTAAAGAACTATGAAAGTGCTAGGAGAACACAGTATGACTAAAATTGCTATTTGCATTTCTTTGGCTATCATGATAATTTCTTTTAGCAAGTTTTCATGTGAGATATTAATTAGATTATTCCCTGCCCCTTGCTAGTCAGTAAAATGAAAGATGGTGATATGCAGTCACTAAGAAGAAGGATTTCACAACCAAACTGTGAAATGTTTCCTGGTAGAGTTCTGTCTTAGGCAGCTCTCTTTCTATGATGGTGACTGACTCGACAGCCCAGATTCCCTTTAGGAAAGGGGTTTGTGTGCTATTACTATGACTGACCAAATGTAGTGACGAAAGAAGTTTCCTGGAAATATGGAGGAATTTTTGAAATCACTATTTTCTTCTCAAAAGGAAAAAGTCAATATCAAATTTACACACACACACAAACACACGCATATATATATACACACACACAAATATATGTATGTTAAGTGTGGAAACCTGAGACTAAAATGAAACCTTTCAAATGATGTTTTCAAATGTTGTAAGTATAGCTATTTCAAAAAGAAATATTTGTTCTTCATTTCAGCGTTTGTGAAGAAATATTACCATGACAATTGCTGATATTTAAACCCTTCTAATCCCATTTTGGGAAGAAAACATATATCAAAATATCAACATTTCCCACGGGACAGGGATTTTGAACAGCTCTAATCAGTGTCATTTTCAGTAGCTTTTGCTCTGATGTTTGTATCTGTCTTCAAAATAACTGCTGTTGGTTTTCTGTCATTCAGAAAAAAAAAAAGCATGCAATGAGGAGATAAGGAAGGGAGCTCATGAGTTAATCTAATCTGTTCTCCTCAGTATCATGTAAACCTGACATATGTGTTTTGTTATCAAAAATTACTCTTTGCAACAATCTGCTTTTTCCCAGACTGGGAAGAGTCATGGTGTATCATCCTAAATTTATATTTGCTCTTTCATCACCAAGGAAGAATTCATCTCATCTAATCTGTTGTTATCTGAAAGTTAGGCACTTAGTTGAAACGAATCAGCCATTCTCTGTCAATAATCAGAGAAGAGAAAGAGTTGTCTATCTTTCCTCAATATCAATAGGCACTGACAAAGATTTATCCATTGCAGAACACACAGAAGGACTCCCCTTCCCAGTGCTAGTTCTCTCCTCTGATTATCATCGGAAAAGTAGATGAGATTAGATGCTTACCTTGAGATTAATTCTCACATAGGTCTTCACCTAGACATGCTCATTTTATGTACTAAAGAATGATGTGACTTTTACTGCGGGGCTCAATATTAGCATCTTTTACCTTACTGTATCTCCTTTCACCTGAAGTTCTTAGTCCTTCATAACCCCTAACTGGGAGTAAGATATGACTTTTTTTATAGTTAGTCAGATCAAATATTAAACAGAAATGGCATAACAAAATTTAACAGTTAGCCTTTTGCTAATGATGTTATCAGAGTGTCATGGTTTAACCCCAGCCAGCAACTCAGCACCACGCAGCCGCTCACTCACTTCCCCCCCACCCAGTGGGACGGAGGAGAGAATAGGAAAAAGGTAAAGCTCGTGGGTTGAGATAAGAACAGTTTAATAGAACAGAAAGGAAGAAACTAACAATGACACTAA
>JAVKLA010000001.1:38991718-39018863 GCA_034782735.1 Sagittarius serpentarius
GCTGGGCAGGAGAAGCTGAAAAGTCCTTGACTTTGTCTAAACACGACTGAGCAACAACTGAAACCATCAGGGTGTTAGCAACATTCTTCTCATACTAAACCCAAACCACAGCGCTGTACCAACTACTAGGGAGACAATTAACTCTGTCCCAGCTGAAACCAGTACACAGAGTAAGGGACAACTGAGGCAGAAGGAGACAATGGAATTAAAATATCTTGCATCACCTTTTCCATAAGATATTAGCAAGATGTCCATCCACAAGCAGGTCTCCTCAAATAATAGAATTAACGCTTTAAAAGAGAATGTTCATGAAAGCTGAAGGGCAACAAGTGAGCAGCATCAGTGCTTAAGTGAGAAAGAGAAGTAAGCCTGAATTCATAAAAGAAAGTTAGATCAATTCTTTGTGAACATCAACATGAAGTAAGTGAACTGACAACTCATTCTGCTTTTGAACATACTTTTCTATACTATCCTGAGTCATAGAGGAAAAGATCTATTGCAATGTTGCAAACTACAGCAGCTTTGTACCCTTTGGCCCTGTTCAATGTTAAACACATGAGTAGCTCCAGTGAGATCAAACAGCCTTTAAAAAATCAGAACTTTAGGACATGTAGTGTTTAGTATACTACAGAACAGTCTGGACTGTAGGAAAACCATGAATTAATCAACATTTTTTTCCGATGAGGCAGAAGAAAGAGGGAAAAAAGAGTAAAGACAATCCAGAGCACTGAACTATATAAATGGATAGCTTAGTGAAATTCAGTGTTGATGGACCTGCATAAGAAGGATCAGTCCTTGTCTACCATGTGGATTCTAAATTCAGGTTACGCTAGCTATAAGATATGAGAATGTGTGAAGAACAGAGTACTGTCATTTGATAAAGAAGTGGTGCAGATTGACCTATGAATCTGGGAATCATCTCAGTTGCTGTACCTCACAAGCAAAATACGAATGTCTAGATACTGGCAGTGAAGATTCCTAGATGTTTGATTTTTATCAGAGGAAAGATGGACAGAACGACTACTGGAAAGCTAAAGGTAAGAGGAAAAGACAGAACAGACTTCTATGTACTAAAAGGTGGTATGCCCAGATTTCACTGAGCTGCCTTTTTATTATTTCTTTTTTTTAGAAACATAAGCATGAGTTGAAAACCAATAAATATGAGAAATTGCATATTTTAAAACTGTTAAAATTGGGTTAATTTTCCATGCTAAAATCAATCTTCATGCATTTCTGCAATGTGAAAACTTCTGTATACATGAGTTTTTCAAGATTCAGGCAACATTTGTTTATTTATCTGGTCAATGAAACAGCAACAGTTAGAGATGCTGAGACAGAAATAAAGATCCATGCTTCATGGCCTAAGTCAAAGACTAAGTGTGAAATGAAAAAAGAAAAGAATGATATTTTAAAACAGTTTGGAGATGCTTAGATTCCTGTATATGTTACACATGTACAACCCTATAATATATGAATAAGTATCTTGATGGTGGTGGATGTATAAGTTTATTCTCTATCATGCTTTATCTCAGCCTGAAAGTTAAGAGAAAGCATTTAAGAGGAACTCTATTTAAAAGCACACCCCTTTGATGAATTTCACTCAAGTGCTGTTGATGGAAAGATTTGCACTTTGTTCTTTCTGGGAAGTCAAGATGCATTTTGTTTGTTTGTATCTTTTTTAAACCACCAAATTTAATTGTTTGCTTCTCTGGCTGTAATGAAATAAGAAGATAATGAGTTTTTCATTGTTCACTAATTGTATGCTAAAGATGAGACACAGTCAGCCAACTGTAAATTGCTGCTTTACTGTAATGTTTGGATATTTCAGTGCAAATAGTCACAAATACATCTGTTCCTGCATAAAGTAAAATGCCTGTGTTACGAAAACAAGCTGCGGTGGAGAGCAATAAAAAAATAACTATGATGACTTCTGTTGATTAGGATTTGGTGTATTGTTTGAGTTGCTTTTGACATCTCAGAAACATGCTTGCATGTTTCAGCACCATAAAGACAGACAATATTTCAGCAGCTTTTCTTGCTCTATAGTATTTAGAATTGCAAACCTGGAACTGATATTCACAGATAATATAAATCCTAAGATCTAAGTAACTTTGCAATGCAAAATGACAAAACCTGTTAAGGCTCAACAGGCACCATCTTTTCCTTATCTTGGTTGTTTCGAAAAATAAATGTTCCCAAGGTCAATTAAGCATCAAAGTTATATTAACTCTGAATTTCCTGGCATGTGTGTGCCCTGATTTTTTTTCTGTCTGTTTTGGGAATGGGCTAGATTTAACATTCTGATCTGATCCAAAGTTCCCTGAAGGATCCAGACAGAAATTTTAACCCTGTTGAACTTAATGGCAGTTTTAGTATTGGTATAAAAGTGAGATAAGGATTCCAAGTTAAAACATGCAATCAGATCATCCATAATGTCTAAGTTTCAGTTCAGAGGCAGAAAATGACTGTTTAATCAGCAAGCCCATTTCTCTGTGGAACAAGGAGGTGTCAGTAGACAATGTTTCATAATGGACTTGATCCAAATCTCACAGAAGAAAAAGAACAGGCTCATGTAAGAAAAACAACAGGCTTTTGTAGACTTTTGGTGACTGACAATATTCGTTATGACCACTGTTCAGAGTTATGCCTCTTCTTCCTAACAGCTCAGCTTCCTTTAATAAAACACACAACCTACATGGTTCTACAGAGAAAAATGTTCAGTATTTCGTGATCACGAGATATTGTAGCATGATTTCATAGTACTAAAAAAGGTATCTAATTTTAATTATGATCTTTTCAAGCATTATTTGCTCTGCCCAGCTTTTCAGTTGGGAAATAATAAAAAGGACTGAGTATGAAAATAATAAATTCTGCATATATTGTACCATGGGAAGGCTAGTGGGACTGGAAGCAGAACTGACATCCAGCTGCCTAAAGCATGAGATAAGCCATTCCACATGCTCTCTGCCTTCCCCTGTGAGCTTGTGTCTGCTCCCAGCTCATTTGAGACCAGCAGAACGATTACTGAGGAATACCTTGTGGGGACGATTGGTTAAAAAGCATATTTAAAAAACAAATTGGTTTAGGGAAACTGGAAGTATAGTACATTTCACTCAAGTTCAAGGCTGTGAACATTCTGGCTTAACTGATTTTTTAAATTATTATTTAAGTGTATTCTGAGTTTTGGCTATCTAAACTTACACAGAGAATTTTTTTTTTTTTTATGGGTCACACAATTTGCACAAAACTCTGGGTGATTTGCCAATGCCTTGCATGCCGTTGTTTATTTATTTTCTGAGCCTTTCCACCTTTTTTCCATTTCATTAAGGAGAAAAATGAAAGCAGAGGTAGTTCACAGTTTGGAAACAACTGTGTGATAAGCCCATGCTGGCAGAACCATTTCTATATTTACTATTATTTTATATTTTTATATATTCATATACACCTTATCTATAAATATGTATATTTTACATATATTTATATTTATTGGTCATATTGGTAGTCACTGGCATCTAGTGCATTGGTTTGGTGAAGAAGGGACTCAGGAAGGTCTGACTGACAAGGAAGGCTAACTAGTTGACTGAGAATTAGAAATCTATGCAAAGAGCAGGTGCCTAAATGTTTTTAAGAGTCAGAACACACTAGGGGTCCAGGCAATCACTGCTTTATTTATTACTAGCCCCAACTGCAAAGATGGTCTTGGGGCCGTCTCTGGGTGTGTTGTTGGAAAAAGGGGATACTACTTCCCCTAGGATTTATTAGTTCATCAAGGCCTTTCCTTTGAGTCAGTCCTCTTGAACTAATGAACATTCAGCTTATAGCAATCATTTTTGGCTTAAGCTTACAGTTGCAGCTCTTATCCTCAGAGCACTGAAGAAGCAAAGCTTCTCTAGAAGAAGCACCTCCAGCAGAAGAGATGCTGGGTTCAGAACCAAATGCCTCTGTTCCCTCCAGAGGCTGCTGCTGCCTGTGACTGAAGAAAGAATGAGCAGAATATTGGATTGGTGCTCATTATTATATCCTTGAAGCAGGCAGAAAAAGCAATTAATAAGCTTCATACCATGAAGAAGAAAAACAAACATAAAGCCTCGAAAGGAAAGGAACAGAAATCACATTAAATCCAAATCTACATACACCTAAACTCTTTTCCTTGTGCTTGGGGTGGGGGACTGAGAGGAAGAAGACACATCCATCCATGTTTCTCCCCAATTGAAAGCTTTGCAAAAACCCTGTCAAATAATCCAGGAATCTCCAGAAGATAGAATATATGTTACAGAGGGTAAAGATCAAGCAAGTCTGAGAAGGAGACTACTCAAAATTAAACTACACAACCATTTTAGATGCTTCCTCATTTTTAGTAGCTTTAATAACAGCGGTGCCTATGCATTGTACTTCTTTTGAATGTGTGTGCATTTGGTACTTGCAGTGGCCATTCCAGTTGCTCATAGTAAAATAGATCAAAATTTTTTTCACCAATTTTCATTTAGCTTATGTGCATTTCTCGTTAAGCTTCTACAGTGACTAGAACCAGTACTTTCTGAATTCCCTCTACAGAGAACCTATAGTACAACCAGGGAGCTAAACTCTTCCAATGACTTTGTCACTTGTCTACTTGAAAAATGTAACGAGAGGAATACCAGGATAAACATACATGTGTGTAGGTGGGTATTACTATTTGCTTAGTGGTGAATAGTCAATTTGAGTTTATGCTCAGCACTTATTACCAGGCAAACACTGCTAGTCGTGACAGTGTTTGCTGTCTGACTCAAAGAGGAAACCCACTAAGGCAAATCCTTGGTATAATTGGTAAAATTCAGCTGTCTTCAGCCTTGTGCTGAAATGGGATTGTTGCCATTGATTTCACAATAGAAATGACTGCTCCACTACCAAGACTTGGTTGCCTCCAGAGGATCTGGTAGTGTTTGCTACTAAGGCTGAAACTTTTTTCTCTCTCTCACATTGGTGGGGCTGTTTCCAGCTCTGCGGAGGGCCTCGTTTTAAGGCCTACCGAAGGAGCATCACGACAGCCCTACTAGTGGAGGCTGCTGGGGGCATGTTTTGAATTAATGCGTCTCTATCAACAGACCACAAGCCCTACCCAAGTACTGCCAGCAAAGATCTCAGTAAAATGCCAAGCCACTCTTCCTATTATTGTTTTTTCTTTGTGTCCCACATCCTGAGTTAAATTTTGCTTAGACTAATTAATTCCTGAAGGTGACTTCTTATAAAATAACAAAAGAAAGTAAATACTCAACAAAACAGAAAAACTACAATTAGATTTCTTCACATAGGGTAAAAGAAAAACTGCAATTCTCTTTGAAACAACATATAATGTTGTTTTTTCTAACCCTTTTCCTTCCCTTTAGGACCTTTATTTATTGCATATTTCAGCAGCTACTATCCGGTGATAAGTCTATCAAATGATAATGTAGCTGCTGACTTCATTTATTAAACTTCACAAGGGCCAGGCATGAAGTGTAAATAGAAAAATCACTATCTCTGGATGCCAACAATGATAATTGCAGCTACAGTTACTGTGAAGGCAATGGAGTGCTTTGCAGAGTAAATGAGAGGCAGATTTTTCTTCAGTAGATAAATATCCTGTTACAGTTCTGAGCAAGTGGAGAGATAACACAAACAACACAACTGTTTAGCAAATGCACTGCTTATCATTTGGCTAGTTGAAGGGAAAAGGTAGGAATTATAAAGTCAAGTAAAAATATAGGAATGAATATTGAACCCTGATCAAGAGAGAGATATATGGCCTGTCTTATCTCCAGGTCAACACTGGAGTGAGAATGAATTTTCAAATTACATCTGTGCATTATTCAAATAATAACTACCTGTTTCTAGCACAGCATTCTCCTTCTGTCTCCCCAGGGGTATCTTCAGTGTGTTCCCATGGGTATCTTCCAGCAGTTATGATGCTCATGTATCACTCTGCTTTGAAGGGCTAAGCTCAATGCAACACAATATTTAGCAGTGTTTCAGCAGGGAGTGAAAGAGGGAAGGTGGACAATTCATTATAAAGAAAGCAGCTTTGGGCACAAGCTGTAGAGGTCTCATTTTCATGCACAAACAAAAGGCTCAGATGTAAGCTTTGAGGGATTTATTATGAGAACACTGAATGACTAAAAATGCAAAGCTTGGGGCATTGCCAAAGCAGCAGAAAGGAAGTTGCACCCCCCCCATTTACTCATTCCTGAGTGTCTCTTTTGTTCAGTAAGAGTGAACGGCCCTGTCATTATGCCATGAGCTGGAAAGTCAGGAGGCAGTGGCTCAGTTCATTACTCCACTCAAGGCCAATGCTAGGGACAGATAAGCAAAATAGCCAGTGATGGGGTCTCCAGACCTTTCTCAGCACCTCCTTTCTTGCTTTTGCAGGAAAGGCAAAGGAGGTAGTGAGTTCTACCAACAGCAGAGAGAGTGTCAGAGAGAGCAGTGTTGGAAGAGTGGCTGTGTTTTCTCTTTGAGTGAATTCTGCAGCCCCAAATATTAAGGAGAAAGTTTAATTCTTTTTTGAACACTGTTGATAAGCTTGGAAGCAGTCTTCGTTTTACCACTGTCTTTTTGACTGACATCAGCTGAATCGGACTGTTCATCTGTACCTCAATTTCTGAAGCAACAAAATGGCAATAGTGCTATTTCCCCATTCTGTATCTCAGATAGAATGAATTTTAGTAGCAAAAAGATGCTGTTTTGTTATTATACACCTTATGGTAGGAAGAAAAGCTGGAAGAGTTGTTATTTCTGAATATATCTGAAGGCAGAAATTATTATTTTTTTTCCCAGCAGTGAAAAAACAAAAGCAGATTTCAGGGCAGTTGGTAAAGAACCAGATGCCATTGACAAATTAATAAATCTTTGAATAATAACAAGAGTAACTTCTCAAGTGAACTCAGACTGAAGTTTTTTTGGTAGTGGGTCAAGCTAACATATGGTCGGCTTAGACACTGAGATGACAGACAGAATCTGAACAGAAGCAATCAAAACAAAATCTGTTAAGGAACAGACAGCAAAAATATGATCAGTGGAGGCAGGAAAATTAGATTGACAGCTGAGAGAAGCAGATAAATGATAAATGATTTTTTTTTTTTTTTGTAACAGCAGTTCAAGCAATTGTCCCTTCCTGCTATATTACTTCATAAACTTTGGATAGCTTAACATGTTGATCATAGGAAAGTCATTTAAAAGTAAATACCATGTTTCCATAGGGAGTATGACACAAAGCATCACTGATCCTCTTTCCAAAAAGTATATACTTTTGTAGTTCCCTGAACATAATCTTTCATTTGCATCAATACAAAGTAGATCTAGGTATATTTCTTTGCCCATTTTTTTGCCATGGGTTTCTGCCATGTTAGACATTGCTGAACACATGGAGGAACTGAAAGACCCGGACAAATCACCAACAGGCAACTGCAGCAGAAGGGTCTCAGCTTTGTCTTTCTTGGTTTGCTAATTGCTCCCTGCAACACACTTTGGGAGAAGGTCAGACAAGATACCTGCAGCAGCACAGGTGTTATTCTTCACCCTCTGTCCCCCTGCTGCTCTCCTTTGCCACCTCTCAAACCAAAACACACCATGCAGAGCTGAAAGAGCAGAACAGATCTTATGAGCATTTTTCATCTGCTTCAGTGGAAACCCAGCCAGCTCAGTGCAAACACCCTTTTGAAGTAAATCATCTGCCCAAGTCTATTATCTAGATCTGGCAATATTCAACATATGTAGCAAAACATGGGTAAAAACTATAGCTCCAATGAAATCAATGCAAAACCTTCTTCTTATGTCAGTAGAACTAAAATACGTAGCAAACACAAAAACTGAAAAACCTGCCATTGCGATGGGTAAATTACAACCAATGCATAGTCTTACTTCAGGCTCCTTTGGGATTCTTCAGTTCTTATCTAGAACAGTCAGTGTGTGGAAGGAGAAGATTTAGTTGAAGAATCACAGTTAACATCTCAGTTTTGAGGTATCCGTGCTTGCACAGGTGGATAAATATATTTATTTGGCATGATGCCATTAACTCAAACAATTTCGACAGCATTCCTATCAATTAGCCAAAGTAGGTATGAAATCTCTTCATCCCATTTTGCTTTCCACCTTCTAATTCATAAAAGAGCAATAAACTCTGGTGAGGTATTTTGCTAACTCTACTGTGACCAATCCACAGTTGCCATTTACAACATGGGTTTATTATTTGTAATTACAGAATAGCAGAGTTTCTATGAGATCACATGCATGATTTCAGAACTGTAAGAGCAATAATAAAAAATAAAAAAGATTATCTTTGCTGATTACACTCTAAGCAGTTGCATATTCATGTCTTGCAGGAATGGTAATTTTCTTTATGGACAAATATTTATTTATAATTATATATTATATGTAAAAAATATAATTGACCTCCAGGTGTTTATCAACAAATCCCAAAACAGACTGGCAATGTGAGAAAGTCAGAGGAGATTTAGGTGCTATATAAATAAATATATATATTCCAGAGAGGTGACTAAAACCTGACCACGTCCAGGGGAGTTGAAAACTCAGTGTTCAGCAAAAGGAGTTGCAAGTTCAGCACTGCTGGTTTCCTGACTGGCAGTAGGTAAGAAGCCAGCCCTGAGTCCTGGCTCTTAAATGAGAAAAGTACGTCTTGTGCTTAGTGTGGTGAGCCAGAACTAGAACCAAATCCCACTCTGAAGTGAGCGTCCATCTCACAGCCTCTCCTTTGGCTCAGTAAGGCTTGATTTCCTTCTTTGCACAGGGTCACAGTCTGAACATGAGGAACAGAAAATGCATCTCCTTTAGACTGGATTGCACTCAGGTGTTTAAGGTCCTCCCTGTGGATGCAGTTTTTTAAAGGAAGTGTTTAGCTGTGCAGGTCCAGGGGTGTCTTTTGAGCCATATATCCCCACCTGATTTAGGTGCCTAATTCCCACAAAGAGAGCAGAATTTAGGACTCTCCATCCTTTCCAGCATTTGTTTGGGTAGTAGAGGTGACTTCCCAGACAGAAGGAATCAGATCGTCATGCTGTGGCTAGACCATGCCATGGTCCCCACCTCTCCCACCAGGACAGAGGTGCCATCTCACTCACCAACAGCTGGGGAGTCACAGCTGGTTTCTTGGGGATCCGTCGGTGAAACACTGGAAATGGAAGTGCCAACAATGGGCAGTGTAACAGGAAAACCCCTTGGTGAACAGAACCCTCTATTGGTAAAAAGAGATATTGCTTCTCTTATGAGCATGCATTCATTCATTATGACTAAGTGCTCAAGTTAACTAGACTGGTGATGGTTATTCAAAAATTAGTACAAAAATTAGCCCAATACACAATTGGAAGGACAAGAAGCTAATGAAGGCTTTTCTCCCTCAATGAACAAAGACAAACTTGTTTGCCAGATAAAGTCTTGTTAAAGATTAAAGTAATAAAACTTTTCTCTTATTTTGTAGTCTGCAGGTGATTCCAAATTGTATATTTGCATTTCCACTTAATTTCTATTTGTGGCTTTCTACACTTTTATGAATAACAAGTTGGATTCCAGAATGAGAATGCTGGACTATTATCCCAGGCATGAAATGTCAGGATGTATATATTTACATTTCCTAAAGAACATATTACCTAATGGCAAAAAGAAAATGCAGAAAATATAATACATGTGAAAGACAATAGTATGAAATGCACAGGATTTTTAAGCCCTCTGAAGCACTAATAGAGAAGATTTTCTGCCTAGAGATATAGAAAACAATTTGTAAAAGAGTAGAACAATGGGATGTGCTTAAGTCTGTATTTAGTCTTCTTTAAGTGTGATCAAATGGATGAAAAAATCCATAATATCCACACGGACTGCATGAGTTAACTATATTCAGATTATGATTTGTACTGGAAAGAGGATTATCTCTTCATTGCTATTGTGGATGGTACAATCAAGGCAGGAGTTTCTTTTCAACCAGCTGAAATGAAAACAGCTTAGTCTGGACAGACTGGTTCATGTGAGGTAGGGGGAAATTAGAAAAAGGCTGATCTGAAAGACAGAAACTCTAAGGTCTGTGAAATAGTGTTTTTCAGTCTGATGACTGTAATGTTATGTTTCCAGTACATTACAATATAATAGGATCCAAAATCCATTAGAGTTTTTCCTTTTGTGGAACTACAAGGCTGGGAGATGTTTCTGATTTGGAACTTGAAACACACACCTCACTTAAATATGTTGCTCTGATAAGGTTCAAGAGCTTTACTGAATCAAAGCCTTCCCTAGTAAAACACATACTTTGTGATAAACACTTACACAGAATTGAAAGGTTACCATTCCTCAGCTGAGCTGCAATAAGCGTGCATCTATAGGTGAGCTGTCTGCTACAATATAAAATCAAATAGCTTAGCTGAAACTTTCTGTTGTTTACATTTTCGTGTATCACTTCAATTAGACCATTTGCAGTGATCAAAACATGCACTTAGTCTCTCACCTGAGTTGACAAAAAGCCCCCCACATTTGTTTGACTTCTCTGGAGTTACGGTAAATACCAAAAGTCCCAATTCCAGTGATGCAGGGTCAGGTATGAGATCTGTCTTAGTCCTCACAGCACACTGGTTAAAAAGTCCATTTCTTTCAGTGACTGATTTCTTGGGACTCAAGCTGTCTTTCTGCAGAAGTGAGACACTATACAATTCAATTTTTGCCATTTGAGAACTGCAAAGTACTAGTAAATATTTTACTATCCATTTTATGATTTTTTGTAAATGAAGTGCATAAAGAAGCTAAAGAGATTATAGCATTGTCTGTATTTCTATTCCTTCTTTATGACCCCCCAAACATTAGGTGAAAATCTGTAAGTTTATCCATAATGTGCAATGATACAGCACATAGATTCTAATAGATGGTATTACAGTGCATAGATCTCCCAAAGCAGAGGCTGATGAAAATGGATTTTACTGCATGTGGAGTTGGAAACGTACTTGTCAGCTAAGCATTTCAACAATATTAAATTATAATAAAAAACAAATAGGCATTATTATTCTTGGTGTAGTTCCATGTGATCGCTAAGGTATGGCTGCCATGCTGATAGAAAAGGCATATTTTAAAATGACAATTTGTCCCAGCCACAGACTGCATAGGAAGAACTGCAGTGGTGTTCTACTGACAATTAATTTTAACCCTATGTTTATTAACATGAACATTTGAAAGAGGGATTTTTAAAACCATTGATGAATGCCCATTCCATGTTGTGTGTATATGAAAAGATGCTTTATGGAATTATTTTTTAAATCCTTTTTTTTTAATCACTTCTTGTATCTCTTTGCCCTCTGTAATTAGTTAGTCAATACCTGTGGTGTTGAGTTGTTTTTGCCAGAGAAAGCAATCGATGATATGACTAGAGTGATACTCTATCTGATCTTACTTGCTTGGATTTAGATTTCAGGTTGGCTAAGCCACTCTCTAGAGGCAAGGTGGCTGTTATTTTCAGTTCACCCTAGAGACAGCCACAGGCAAATTCAATAATGAAATATGGTAAAATGTTGTTTTCAAGTAACTTCAGCAGCAGTAAGGATATCATAGCTCAGAAGTGATCACAGAGAATATTTTTGAGCTATTATTAGATTACATTAAAAAAGGAATTTTCGACAGAATTCAACCATAAAATGTGTGCCACAGAAAAAGAAAGAAAACAAAATACTTGCCTTGCTGATAAACACACAATATATTTATGAGCAGTCCTGGCTCTTGAGCTGGAATTAGCAAAGCATGATTAGGCCACCATCAGATGACCTGGCCACCACAGTCTTTCAGAACATCCTAGGACTGTAAGACACTGAGCTAATGAAATTTCAGACTGTTGGTGGATTAAGTGAATAGTGAAATTGCTTCTTAGGAAATGGAGACATGAGACAGTCTGGACTAAATTTCAGTTTGCCATTTCACTAAGGCTGGTTTTGGAGTCAGCGTGCTGGCTGTATCAATCAGATACCAGTAGTTCTCTAATGACTTCTTAAAGATCTGCCTTCAAGTGTGGAGACCCTTGTGAGAAGGCCTAAAATATAGCAAGGGAAAAAAATCATAGCAGCTCAAGTAACTGCACTGTTCCTCTTCTCTCTTCAAAGTCCTTACAAGACTTAGAGGCCCTACCAGCAAAGCCTTTGTAGCCCAGAACAGGCTTTAGAGTGCACCTAATCTATACCAAAAATATATATTTTATGTCTTATTTTTATTTAAGTTCCTCTACCCTGGACTGAGAGTTTTGCAGTGGTAAAGCCACAGTGGTTGGTGCAGACATACAGGATCCTACAATCATAGGATAGGATCACAGGATCATGGGATGATCATCTGGGATGAAGGGGACCTCAAGAGGTCTGTAGTCCAACCTCCTGCTCAAAGTGGGATCAGCTATGAGATCAGACCAGGTTGCTCAAGACTTTTATTGAGCTGGTTACAAACTACCTTGATTATACCTGCAGCGACGACAGCAGCTATGTAGGAAAGCACCAAGTTTGCTCTTCAGTGACTTGTTCTCAGCCAGAGCAAAAGATAAGGAAGAGTGGGAATGCTTACAGAATCATAGTTAAGCTGTGAGGTGCAAAGCAGTTTTGATTCACATTAGGCATTACTAGGCCTAAACTACAGGCAGCTGACTGTCCTCAACATAAAGTTAAGACTCTTACTGAAGCACCAGCTATGTTTGGACTCTGACTATGCAAAAATGACTAAGAGTTCAGGAAAAAGTATTTTAGCAAGGCTTGAAATGCGACAGTGTAGGTGGATGGCAAATGTGGTTTTGGCAGTAGGACTGGATGCATGTTTAAGAAATAGTATGGATGTTTTCTTACCCTGCTCTGCTAGTGAATACTTTTTACCTATGTCTGCCACACAAAGACGAACGCAGAGCCCCCTGAAACAAAGAAAGATAACAAAGAAGGAGATGTCCCCTGATGGCAGAAAAGGAAAGAGAAATACATTCTTTAGATTGAGAGAAATGTAAATGGGGTGTTTTGAATAAAGCAGGAGTGAGTTACCCCAGTGAAAGAGAAAGTCGATAGGCAAGGATCTGTTATACACAGCTTGCAAACACAGGTCTGTGTTTTATTACGAAGGCTAAATTTATTGCTCTAAGCCTTGAACACGATAGCTTTCAAAGTTTTCAGTTTCACAAACGTAGTAGATTATGCTTGTTTTTCTCTGGCCCCATCTGTGACCCTGACCCACAGCTCAGTGACTGAAATGGAAGCAGCATTAGAAAGATACTCACTACTACAAAATCACACAGAGATTAGAAGAGTCTTTCTACACACAAAGCAGATATGATGAGTGCTTTTGAATAAGCTACCCTGCTGGGGTGATTGTATTGATTGGGAAAAGAGGGATAATCATGCACTGATTGACTTTTTTTAATCAGACATGCACCTGAATTTTCTAAGCAAAAAATCTAGTGGATACATTTATTACAACTGTATAAATTTATGCACTGAGGCAGTTGTAGCTAGTATTTTTACCTTTCCTGTCTCAAATTCTTCTGCAGAGTGACACCACTTGTGTTCCTTCCTAGAGGTGGCTGCATTTCAGGAGTGAGACAACATTTATGTGATCAATTGATCTTGCCTGCATAGTGTGATACAAATACATCAGGCTTTCTTGCTATCTTTATTTATTCTTGCATTATGTAGTATTGTAGCAGCAGCAATGTTTGTCATATTCTTTCATACACATCATAGTGCCCAGAGCACCCAGGATTTACCCAGCATAAGAACTTGTTAGAGGTTCCAGAAGTACAAACTGGTGAATAACAGCTGCAAGAAACTGTTCTAAAACACTTCTACTTTTGCACAAGACTATCAAAACAATTAATTCATGCTTTTGTCAGGGATTTCCATCTCCTCTTCTCACCCCAAGAGGCATCACTTTGGGATATGATTCTTTTTTCCAGCATGATCCACTGAATGGCTCAGAATAGTTAAAAGAGCTCAAGTAAACAGAGATGGGAGTGCTAAACATGACAGTGCCCCTGTCAGAACACCTTGCAAGATTGCTGGTCAGACAGGTTGTAACAGGCAGCTTCTTCTCTGACCTTCTTCAGCTGCTCAGAGAAAGAGGACGCCAGAATTAAGCCTTTAAACCTAAAAACCTCTATATTCAGTTTTAAGGATATCTGAAGATACCTGTGTTTAGAGTATATCCACCCACTCAGAGACTTAAAAAGCTCTCATTCCTGCAGTGTACTTGTTATTGCTGAACAGAGACCAAAACAGTATCTTGATTTTGGAATTATTTGTTCAGACTCATGTAAGACATTTATCAAAGCTATAATAATTTGCTCCGTTTCTCTGTGAGGTCCCCAAAGCAAAGTCATGCCTGTGAAGCAGTCAGATGCATTAAGAGCACTAAAGAACGCAAGTATACGCCATACTTACCCTTCATATGGAGGAGAACCACGTTTAAAAGAGTTACAGAGGCTGGATTTGTAACAAAATGTGTCAGGACTGGATGGATGTATAGTAGATATTGTGGAAATAATCTTGCATACAGAAGACTGCAGGGAAGAAGTGCCAGCTGCTTTGACAGACTCCATGGTCACAGTAAAGCATAAAGCAAGAAAAGAATATCTGCTCTGCTCCAAGATGCTTCTTACCGATCCTTTTGGAGTGCAAGCCTCACACGATATCTACTGGGGTAAATTTAGATTTTCTCAGTATTAATCTGGTGAAATAAAACTGATATATCAAAAAGTGCAAACAAACCTCTGTTTTGCTGTCCAAAGAGTAAGATATGCAACAGGAACATAGCACAGCTGATACCTACGTGAAAACAGAAGACTACTTGCTGAGTCGAGTCACAGCCATATATTTTAGTCCTCTGTTTAAGCTGGCTAGACTAACTGCCCAATTGAAAGAATCCTTTTTCAAACCGCAAAGCTGTATGGCAGTGCTTGTAACAAATACAGTTTTTATTTGTCAACTGAATAAGAACAGGGGATTTTCTAGCTTTTAAATAATTCTGATGATTGCACCAGAAGCGTTTTTTCCCCTAGTTAATTCTCCAGTGAACAGTATTGTGCCATAGTTTCACATGCTAGGAAAGCCTCTTGCTGGTGTTAGTACTAGATCTCTTCCTCACAAGCCTCATCCTCTGTTTCCCACCCTGTGTCCTTTACTATTTCAAGATGCTTTTTCCCACTCTTCCTTCCTTGATACAGCCTGTTTTCTCCCAATAATTAGAGGGGACTGCTGTAGACAGAAGTTGGCTAGACTGCCAGAGTGTTTGTTTCATTAGAGGGCTGTCTCATCAAGGAGCTATTTACATGTTCTCTCTGCTGCCACATTACCTATGGTTTTTTGAAAGAAGCACAGAGTCTCAAAGAAGTGCTTCAGTCTATATGACAGACAACTACACTCCAAAATCCCAACCAGTCAATCTCAGCATTATACACAGAAATCTCCTGCTTTCTTAAAACTTGCACCAGTGCTTAACCCCTTCTCTAGCACCCCTGGAGTCAAGCTGATGCTTTGTGGATGCCTCAGTGCTCTGCATCCTGACATGTAGATGTAAAAAAACTAGCCACGACGCAGATCTGGGCATGGACATCTCAGCTTGCTTTCTTTAAATGAAGGTCAGGCACTGCAGTTTCATTTTTCACAGGCAATCAGGATGCATTTCCACCCCAGCTGAATGGCGTGCATGCTCTGCAACAGTAACAGAGGCTGATTTATTTTAAAAAGCTGGACAGTCTCAAACACTGTGTATAAATTCATTTTTTTCCTGCTTTTAGCCCACAAGGGAGATGTGCCAGCATATCCATAAGGAAGATGAAGTGGTTACTCTCTTTCCACCACTATGCTGTGCTGAGACTCGCCAGCCAAAGAGAAGTTTCTGGGCCATCAGCACAGCCATCAACTCCGTGACAATCCAGCTCTATTCACTTTGCTCACAACCTGCAGTATCACCCATGAGAGTTATTTGGGATATACTACCTGTTACCATGAGATTCAACATAGCAATAACAAATGTGAAATACATTTTGTTGATATTTCTTTTCTTAGTTTTCTACAATGGAAAACCACAGCATTTTCCAGTCTGTTCTGTAGTCAATATTTTAAAAGTGTATGAAGCAGCCACAGCAACAGCCGTTTGCAATGAAAATAGCCATTTAAATGAAAAGGTCACCTGCCTCCTTCCCTGTCACAGTCTGCTTGGGAGACAGGGCCATTCCCTTTTCCTTCTGCTTTTTAGTCTGGAACCCACTGACAGGCTTCTATCTTCCATTTCAATGCATTTGATGAGACAGCCAGCCTCAATTTTCCTTTTTCCTTTTGGTCCAGCTATTTCCCTGTGGACAGCCTTATTCCTAGAAGTCCTATGGATAACTTCCATTCCTTGTAGAGAGGCTGGAAGCTGCAAAATGCTATATCCCAGAGAGTCTGAGTTCCTCTCTCCTGCAACTGGGTGGAGGCTTTTACCCCTGATGCATCAGCCCATTCAGGTATTGTGGATACATAGCAGAAAGCTAGGATACACCTTAATTTCTTCGTCCATTGTGAGATTTGGGAGGCCACCTCACCACAGTTAGAAAAAGCTTTGCATGAGGTAAAAGAAACAGGCTGCCCTTGATACGACCTTTACTATTGGTTAATCTGTTCTTTTCATGATAGACTCCTCTCAGGATTGTGTTGACTTGGAAATAAGAGCAGTAATATTGTAAATCAATATGACTCAAAGCCACACAATTAAAAGGTTTGACGCTGTGCTTTAAGTCTATGTTTTATTTCTTTAGTGACTGTACATGTCATTTAAGCCAAAAGCAGATTCCATTTGACAGCAGTTTGGGAAATGTGTCTAACCAAAAACGGTATAAAAGATTAAGGTGCAGAAAAGCTACATATACTTCAGACATAAAAGTTAAGGAATAAAAGCCCTTGTAGTTCTTGCTGAATAAAATTGAATGAGATTGAACAAGCACCAAACCAAGGGGATTTCTATGATTTGCACCATGGAAAATAAGAAAATGTTTAAACCTTGTGCAGTTGCACAAAGTATCCACACTCATTGCTCCTAAAGTCAAATTTGCTGGACAGCCAGCTCAACGGTTCTGTGGCTCACTGAATTCTGTAATTCACACTGTAGCCATGAAATAAAAGGGATACTTGTTAGAAACACAGTACATTTGCCAGCTTCCACCTGTGAAATGATATGGCACCTGGGAAACAGCAAGTGCTGGTGAGAAGCCCTTTACATGGCATTCTCAAAAATGACATGTCTGACTCTGCAGCTGTAACAGCAGAGGTAGACAGAGCAGTTTCCAACTAGTAACATTTCACGTCAGCAGAAGTACTTTGCAGCTGAATAGCACTTTTGTTTACCAAAAAAATAAATAAACTGGAGAGACTCAGAATGTTCTGGCAGTGACCAAAGAAGGACATGTAACCTTGTGGTTGGGGCAACAGCCTCTGCAGTGATGACACTTTTCCCTCAGACTGAATTAAAGTGGTGTTTTGAATCACTTGAGCTAGGATTTCATTTTTTTTCTCCCAGAACTATGCATTCAATATCACAGTCTCTCTCAAGCCTACATGTCTTCCTCAGGTTAAAAATTCAGGTTTTAATCTGAAAAAAAGCACATATTTGGAAACAATTCCAGATTTTATTTTTTTTTTTGCATTTGCTTTGAGCTGTCAAAACAAATTTTGAAACTACATATGTTGCCTGGAGTGATCAGCGTCCAGCATTAATAGCTCTAGTGATAAGAAGTGCAGCCTAAGCAATACTCATGTCAATAGATGGCCATCTTTATAAATCCTGAGTAGCCACCACCAACAGCTGTCTAATGGGGAACAATACAACTGATTTGATTTAAAAATAAACAACTCCCCATATATTTATTCATAGCCCCACTTGGGTTACGCCATCCCAGCCTACCGCATTATCTCTCTCCTATGTTGTATCGTTTTTAAAAGTCATAAAATTCTAGTTTTTTGCCCCTCTTTGGGGAGACACAAATGTGTATTGCACATTTATAGGTTTCCAAACATGTGATCTGTATGCGGCAGATGTTCAAAGAGTGAACAAAGCACATGTTCTAAGAATCACACCAGCAACATAGGAAGCAGCCAGCTGCAAGGTAAAGATCTGAATGGTATTTACTTCGCATTTTCTACAGCTCACCACCAGCTTTAGGCACATTCAATTACAGATCCTTTCAAACACAACCTCTACCAAAGAAGGAGCTGTGTCAGACCATAATAAAAAGTCAGATAAAGGTCACTGCCTTTAACACTACCAATCACATTACCTATTCCAGACATTTTGGCTTAAATTACTGCTCTGGAAATGAGTATCTTTTCAAACTGCCTGAGAGGATGTGGGAAAACCTCCTGGTTTGTTTAGAAGGTAAGTTTACTGACCCACTAACATTTTACACAGATCAAGTTTCAATCCAGGAAACCCTTTTGCTTTTTCATGCTTCAAAACTACATATTACTGGACCTGGCATGACTGTCCACACTGTTTTCAAGAATTTCCCCCAAGAAAGTTGTTGTATGCTCTAGTACTTTTGCAAGTCTATTATAAACACTCATCTTGGACATTGCTGTGTTAGAAGACAAATACACTAATACCACAGAAGGTTTTTTTGAGATAAGCTTTCCTTTTCTCTTCCATGCCTGCCACTTCCACTCCAGAAGCAAAATGTAGTTGAAGCACAAAACTATCAAAATGAGAGTTGAAAAACTAAAGTTGGTTTAGTTGTTTTAAATTCTTTCATATATGAAAATATGTATTTGTACTTTGTACTATATATACCCATGTCTCCATTTGTACTACAGGGAGAAGAGGAGAAAAAGCCCAGGAAGAAGTCTAAGAAAATTTTAAAGGAATAAACACCAGGTTTGTGTTTTGGTTTATTTTTAAAATTATTATTAATTTTTAATAACCGACATTTGTCTTATGGCCCTTCAGAATTAAGCATATCACCTTTCTGCGCAACAGAAAAGAAAAATGGGACATTTTTCTGGCTGTGGAAGTTAAATCTCAGTTTTATTTTTCCTGCAGCATTAATACACTTAACTGATGACTAAAATATGCTTTAGTTCCTCTAATGAAAGTTCATTTAGTATTGCAAGACTGTGGATTAGGACAGCTTTCTCAACAGTTGATTCAAAGTTGGTATCTTTGATTACAAAAAAGGATCTAGGACCAGCCAGCAGGTTTGGTGTTAGTGGGTACAGAACAGGTTCTTTTTTGCAGCATTCAGGGGACAGCTGCTGTCATCTGCTGCCATCTCTTAGATGCCACCATAATATAAAGGGTTGCTGACAGCTGCTTCATTCAGGCCATTGTTCAAATTGCTCCAGTTCATCCGAGACCAAACACAGCCTGAGGAGCTCTGTGTTTACCCCTGGTGGCCAGCACTCAGGAGCTGAGTAGCACTGTGACTGACATGCATAGCTATGGGAAAACTTTCATCTTTACTACAGATTTTTACCTATATGCAATAAAATTGTCAAGCCTGAAAAACACATTCAACATCACTCTTTAAATTTCCAGAAATAATTACAATTTTCATCATTTGAAAAGTAGCAAGAACCCACAAATCTTAAAGCAAGTCACTGTTCTACACAGCAGAACCTTGGCTAAAATTTTTTCTTAGCCAGCACTGGACTCAGTTTTTCTTCTGAAAGCTGAAAAATACAAACCTAAGCCCTCTTCCCAGAAGCATGATAGAGAAAAGAAATCTGTCATTCAATAAGAAAAATGGCAAAAAACAGAACAATTTTTTTTCTTTTAAATACCATGAGTATTTACTAACTGTGTTATGCATAGCATTGATCAGCCAGCAGTGCAAAGGTAAATGCTGCAGTATCTACTAAAACTACTTCTAAAGGATACAGGGAAGAGGCACTGACAATGTGATGCCAACAAAAGGAATTTAAGTAGCTTTTTTTAGTCATTTAAACTGTAGCATCACTATTCTCAGACTAAAATAGGATTTCAGGGGAATGTGAAAAAGGTTTATTTCTTGAGTGAGGTCCTAGTCAGCTGAGCATAAGGGGTTTCTTTATTCCTTCTCTGAGAGGCACAAGGGAACCATTTAAAGGCATGGTGTTACCTTGCCTACAGTGATCTACATTACATCCTTTTGTTTCAAGGCCATGGCCTACAGCAGGGTAGAACAACGACAGGATAAGCCATGGCTTACATCCTGACGGACATTCTTCCACATTGATTGGGAGGAAGATTTACAAAGATCATTGTCTGACCAGGGATGAGATCACCCACAGCAAGCAATTTACACCCAAGCCTTTTGAAGTGTGGGAAGGAGTCATATCTAGGGGTGAGTATATATAAAGGGTGATTCATAGAAGGCATCAATGCACAGTCACTGGAGAAGGGCAGGAGCTAGCTCTGGTATTTGGCTATCGGGATACTTATTGTCATTACTTGCTCCAGTTCTCTATCCTAAATTCAAGTCTCAAATTCTTAAAAATAAACAGCGTTTATGAGTGTGCATCTCATGCACTGTACTTGCAGCTGGAAAAGGAGTTTGGTCATTGGCATGATTAGTCAATGGAAAAAGTAGGCTTTTTAAAATCTGTCAATTTGACTGGTCCTTCACCTGCTTGGCTCTCATCTACTCTAGTCCCACAATCACTGATCTACCTTCTAGTTGATTCTTGCCTTTCAGCTCTGGCTCTTCCTTTCAAGCTGTCTCTATATGTTTGTTCCCACTGATCATACAAGGTTGTCCATGAGCCCCATCCTTACACCCATAAAGCATAATCTTGCTTAAAATAAGAAACAGGTTTTTGTGGGAGAGAAGAAGGTGGGAAAAACTTTAAACCAGCAAAGCCCATGAGAAAAAAGTTTACAAGTATCCATACTCCCTTAGCTGGAAGAGATTATATATACAAATAATGTATCATATATCACATTAGCATTTATAAATACGAAGCGTTATTTTGGTGATTTTAACTCAGCCTTCATTACTTTCTAATGTATAGATCTCTGCAGTATGAGATGCCCTGTAAACAGAAAGATATGTTGTATCTTAGGAAAAAAATCAACCTTCTCCTTTCCCAGGTAAGCTGTTTTCTGAACCAGATCCAAACCCAACAGCTGGCTCCCATGAGAGCCATGCTCTCAGGGTGATTTATGTTGTTGAAAACTGGCAAATGGCCCTGTAAATGGGTGCCGTGCTTTAGCAGGTCATACTCCTGAATAATTCTGGCTGTGGCAATCTTAAAGAAGTAATTCCACCATGAAGGGACTCAAGGCTTTGTAGTTGGGTACAACCTGTCTTGAATGCTGATATAACCTAAGTATGTCCTATACCTGAGGTTAGTGGATTTTGCTGGCATTGCTGCAGCTACACTAATGAGACGCTAGCAGAGAATTCCTATGTGTCAGGGTAATTTGCAGCTGGAACTCTCACAAAAGGAACTTTATATGCTGTAAAGTAGATGTATGCCAAGACAAGGTAAATTGGAGAATCTTGCAGCAAAACTGAGCTCTTGAAGATTAGCCAGTGTGGGGGGAAAATATCTACAGAGATGTTCTCTGAAAGCCCAGGAGATGAGGGTGAATGGTTACACAGGACTTTTTTCAGTGAGGCTGAAAAAATTCCACAGACTGGATGAAATCCACTCTCCTTGCCCATTGCTGATGATATGGCTGTTTAAATGCAGGAGATGTGAGGGATGGAAAACTGTGAACAGACCTGAAGTAAAACAAGAGTTTGACAGGAACCAAACCAAAATAACCTAATTTTCTTGGACATGAGATGAGAGGCTCTAAAGGCAAGTTAGTTTGGAAAATTTAATATTTTTAGAATCACTCAACAAAGCAGATGTAAATTAACATTTACTGAAAAAGAAAATACCTCAGCGAAACAAAAATTTCACTTTAAGTGTCCACCTTCAAAAGCATTATTTAGAGCTCCAGCTTCTAACCTTCCCCCTCCTCCCAAGTGTCTTGCATGTTAAAAACCACAGTTCTGGTTCAGCAGCTGGTTCCTATCCAGCATGTAATAGTGCAACTCAGCTAGTAGTACTGTGCCGAAGAGATTAGTATTAAGTGGAGAAAAATAGCTTGAGGTACATAGCTCATCAAAACTGGTGATGCTCCCCTTAGATCAACAATTGGAATATTCCTTCTTCCAGCCATGAGGTTACTCTCATCAGTGAAATACCTCTTGTAGTAAAGTGGTTGTACAAGCTTATTCTCTAGCCACTTACTCCAAGGTAATGTAATTTAACCAAGCAGAAAAAGGTGAAAGTCTACCTGCAGCACTGGAAATGTAATCATTCTGAAATTATTCTGTTTGAATGAATCTGAACTCTCACTAAGGAGAAAAGGGGAAGAATAAATCGGTCAACAGATCAGAGTTACAAGGAGCAGCTGTAAGTCTGCAGGCTGGCAGAAGCTCGTATTTAATCTTTTAAAACGTTTGCTCCAGTCACTCATGAAACAATCAAAAGCAAAATCAGAAATTAAAATTATTTTACATTTCATTACCTGAGCTAACATGTTCACAACTTTTGGTAAAAGGGAGACTTTGTTAAAAAAGTCTGAAAAAATGAGAAGCATTTTATGAATTTTTCAAACTTCTGACATTTTGTGCTGTAAGAGGCAAATAAGATGAGAAAGTTTACTCAATTTCTTCAAATGTATTGACTTTTTATAATTGCTTCAAGAAGGCTGCTGATTCCACTTCCCTGAATGGGCACCAATTTATTGTTGATATTACCCAGAAAGTATATTGAATGTATTTAAGGAACATGATGCTGATTTGATTGATCTTTTCTTTTTCTGAATGATGGGTGTGAGGTTACAATCTGAACAAGAATATCTTTTTTAACTATTATAAAACCTTTAATGTTTTGAGGTATATTCTACATGGAGTGAATCTATGTATATATCTGCTATCACAATCCTTGTACTTACCATGTAAAACAACTTCCCTGCAACTTTAAATAAACAAAATAAGATCATGACCATGTTGCATTAAAACTTGCATAATCAGCTCCCAGCTTTCCATATTATGAGTAGATTCTCTCCAAAGTGTAGCTTTGTTTAGAAGTATTTGATTGTCAAATATTTTAATCATTATTTACTTGCTGTTTGCTTCCATATGCAAGCACTGTTAAAGCAAGACCTATTATTTATTGAGTTGCCCCTAAATCTACAAGTGCACTTGTTCCTTTCTCATACACAGGTGTCAAGCCAGGCATTCTTTCATAGCTATGACCGTTTCAATTTTAATGACTTTTTCATAATTAACAGGAACAGGAACATTCACGTCTCTTTATGAAAAGATCAGAATTCTTTTGCAGCTCTTTTTTTTTCCTCAGAGGAAACTGATTTTCTGGAAAGAGGAATCTCTTCCTATGGCCTTTGTTTTGATAAATGTGAAATTGTTTTCTTTGTTTGGTAAAAGGTATATATCCCATGGAACTGTCAGAACACCATAGCTATTCTAAAGACTGAAAATTATGGCATGCCTGATCCTGACTGTCTGAGACAGTACATTATCTGCAGCCTAAAAGGTCTCTTATCTCAGAAAAGGACAGCTAACAACATAGTTTTAGGCTACATAAGACATCAACAATACAGCCGATTCCTTCTTGCAAAGTGTTTTGTTACCAACTTTTTCATTGATTTAAAAAAAGTCAAGAAGTTATCATTAACTTAAGATCCCTAAGCTTTGCCAGAAATTGCATGTGATTTATAATTAACCAGCTCTCTGAGAGGGACCTTAAGCCATGCAGTAAAACTCCATGAAAGGGAATTTATCACTCACAGAGGATTAGTCTTCCCTCAAGACATACAAAGAGGGAACAGGGGCAATTAGGGAATGAGAATTACTGTGTTGCTTACCAAACAGCATTATTCTGGGGATTCTTGAATTGGACACCAGGGAGCAGCTGAACTTTACATGCTCTTCTGGACCTCAAGAGAGCCTGTTAAAATTTCACTGTAGTTCACAAATGGCCAAGAGGGGAAAAAATAAACCTGAGCTGCGTGGAATGCAAACCCTAGTGACTTTTAGTGGTTGTTTAATGATAAACTTCAACTTGGTAAAATTAACAAGATATTTTAAAAATATAACCTCTGTGATCATTACAGGGCACACCTAATGGTATATTACTCATACCGAATGGAAATCTGAAGTTGCCTAAAGCCCATTGTGCTTCATGTCAGCTGGTACTCAATTATCAGTATGACTCATGAGACACTGCAATGTAGAAATCTCACATGAAATAACAATCACAGGGCTCAACCTAGTATGCCTTTGAGAAGATACTCTCCTTTTCCAAAGCAGGGTGCATTAGGAAGACCTGACTGACAAGGTGAATGCAGAGCTGTCTGCCAAGCTGCGAAGACTTGTACTGACATATTTCTTCTTTTAAGCCTAAAGCAACATTTAAAATACAAAGATCCCATAGTGACACTGTCAAACCCAATGCATGTACAACATCTGAACCTAAGGAGACTGTAATTCAGCAGTGCCGAGGGAACACAATAAGTGAGGAATCTGAATGAACTTCAAGTTGATATGTGTTGGGGTATCACTGATATATATGTTTGTTTATCACTCAGGACTCATTCATCCCTCATATATATTAGCACTCTGTTTGTAAAGTCCTGTTACTCACCAAAGGCCTCTGATTACAGTCAAACTGAATATTCCCAGGAAGTTGACAGCTTATAGGAAAATCAGTCTACTGAAACCAGTACTAATGCACTTAAATGACTTGAGAAGGTATGGATACCTCCCAAATGATATTGCTTTGATACACTTTCACGGTAAAAGGCTGATGGCTGGATCTGTGAATGTACTTCAGCACATTGGAACAGATGTTTCCAACTCCAGAATCACAGGTCTCGATCCCTGATTTCAGCTACCACTTCTCCCTGCAGTCGCCTATGGACTACACAGTGGTCAATTTTAGATCTCTTGGGCATTTAGAGTTCTATGGCTGAGCTTGAACAGGACTGTCTTCATCCTAACAGAGTATGAACTAGATGCCCAGATCTCCTCAAGAACATTAAACACATGGTTCCCCTGCCAAAAGCTGTCCATCTGGTAAATACACCCAGAACACATGTTGAGCTCTGTACAAAACTTTGTCAGATAAGCTGGCATTAGTTACCTTCCCCATTTCGTTGGCTTCTCCTAAATTTGTCCACTTACTCAGAATAAGAACTGTAAGAAATAAGAGTAAGATCTAATCAATTCCTTCCCTAACAAGGATTCAAATTCACATGTCTTTGCAGCCAGAAGAGCAGGCTAATTACCAAGCAACAGGCAATGCTGGAGCATAATGGTAACATTTCTCTGGCAGGAAAGACCTCATAGAAGCTACAAGTATTCATACATCAATAAACCAGAGGTTGTGGCATCAAATATGCTTCAGGGACATGCAGTGCCCAGCTCTCATATGCTGAGAAATCTACATTCTAATCTCTGCTAGTGTTTGGTAACAAACAGTAACCAGCTAACATTTATTGTCTTTCTCTCTACTGTAGACCTAAGCTTGTATGTTACACCAGAAAAGCATGCATGCAAAGTCCAAGGTCAAATGAGAAGTTTATAGGTCAGGAGTTGCAATACAGTCTGTGAAATCAAAGGCATTTCAAGTAACCCTATCTCTTCCCCAGGTTGTTTGAAACTCTTTCTCTTCATCACTCTCCTTATGTATATACATAACAACACAGTGCCCTCAGTGTAACTCCCCCTCCCAAGAGAGGCAAAGTTGTATATTTTTCATCCCTCATTATTATCTGTTCTCATTAACTCCATCTTTATTGTACAGCTTATTTCCAAAACATAAACATCAAGAAACTGATTATCTCAATTTGGAAGCAGAGAAAGGTGGGGTCAGAGCAGATCTGACCATAGCAGAATGGTTTCATCTTCCTCATTCTCTACGAGGGCAGTGCATCCATGTCCAAAATTGGAGAAGCCCTGAAGAAAGCATCAGGCTGTAAGAAGCAACAGCAGTAGGCAGTGCTAAACTTCAAAGACAGCTCATACACCCATTCAAAAAACTTGGAAGTGCTATCTACAGCTTATTTCAAACAAGTAGCGAAACTGAGACACAAGTCAACTAAGTGGATGTCCCAGCAAAGAAATCCAATAGAAGAGAATAGATCCAAGACAATTTCCTCGGAGTCATAAACTTCTGCTTTACTACCAAGGCTATCCTTTCTTTCTCCAAAGTAATATGTGAAGAGTGATTTTGGTTAACTGATCATCAGCTTGAACCGCCTCTGTAGTCCTATGAATCTGAGTCCATTCAAACTTTAAAGAGCAATGGGAATATCATACAAGTACATCATCTCCATTTTAATCATGACATAGGGAGAGCCAAGAAGTGCTTTGCTCCCTGCTCAGCTAAATCTGCATGGTATTTAATTGGTGCACAGAATTCAAGTCTTTTTGATATAATAGTGCCAAATTATTTTTGGCTTATCAAGTTTCATACCTCTTGGCTGGATAACTGCCTTGACAACTGACCTTCTGTCGGTTCTTGAATTTAAAGACTGATCTTATCTTATGTATCCATGAAGCAGATGGAGATGAAAATTTATTTTCTTTAAAGGTAAAGATGGTAAAAAAATTATATAATTTGGGAAGTACAGGAAGTTAATTTTGCTTGCGCATCATCTCATTTCACTATTATTATTATTATTATTATTATTATTATTATTATTATTATTACTACTACTACTACTACTATTATTTTATTGTTCCTGCAAGTCCCCTATACTGCCTAGGCTGTCTGGAAAGCACTTACTCTCTGAAACTTCCTGAGAGGCACATGTGATGAGGAGTCTTACACACAGCATAAACCAGCCAGGTTCTGCAAGGTCAATTCCAGGTAGAGAATTTGATTTTAAACAGATGCTGTGTACTGGAAACACACAAACACACACACACATTACACACATCCAGCCTATACGTGCCACCTGTGCATTATGTCTCAAAACAGAAATCTAGCACCTAGAGGGCATGCTAACACTCTGGCAAAATAATACCTCACACAATGTGTACCTTCAGAAGTGCAAGTTCTTCCAGGGATAGAATCACAGAATCATAGAACGGCTTGGGTTGGAAGGGACCATCAAAGGTCATCAAGTCCAACCCCCCTGCGGTGAGCAGGGACAC
>JAVKLA010000001.1:39018963-39048517 GCA_034782735.1 Sagittarius serpentarius
TCCAGCAGGTCCATGTCTTTCCTGAACTGAGGACTCCAGAGCTGGACACAGTACTCCAGGTGGGGTCTCACCAGAGCTGAGTAGAGGGGGAGAATCACTTCCCTCGACCTGCTGGCCACGCTTCTTTTGATGCAGCCCAGGACCTGGTTGGCCTTCTGGGCTGCAAGCACACTTTGCCAGCTCGTGTCCAGCTTTTTGTCCACCAGCACCCCCAAGTCCTTCTCCACAGGGCTGCTCTCAATCCCTTCATCCCTCAGCCTGTATAGATGCCAGGGGTTGCCCTGACCCAGGTACAGGACCTTGCACTTGGCCTTGTTGAACCTCAGAAGGTTCATACGGGCCCACTTCTTGAGCTTGTCTAGGACCCTCTGGATGGCATCCTGTCCCTCAGGTGTGTCAGCCACACCATGCAGCTTGGTGTCATCCACCACCATTGGGATACGGTGTGCCCAACACTTTGCAGACACACTCAGTCACTCTTCTTTATTGCTTAAGGTCTCATTTGCACATAAAGCATCTGAAGGAATAAATGAACGTGTTAAATGCACACGTGTTGCTCTCAGTTACTTTGACAGTCCAACTCCAGCATTAAGCAGCAAGATCTCAACTGTATATTGTGCTATTCTTCATCTGAATGTATAAAAGCCCTTCACCTTCACCAGCCACAACATTCTTACATGACTTTCATGCATGTTCAAATTTATATTTATCTCTGGATTTTTGGAAGGGGGAGTTACTTGAAAAATACCTACAGTTTGAACAAATACGTCATTTGGATTGATTTCCTGGGCAAACCTGCCATGGGATTTTCAGTGCCGGTTGCACAGACTTGCAGAAATGGCACAAGGAATATTAAGCATTTATCTGAGCACCAGCTGCTGCTTCCCTTCCCTGTTTCTCTCCTTGTTCTCACACAGAATCCCACTGGGGTCAAATTAGATGAAGGCTAGATGAGCAGATAATCTTAGGTTTAACAGATTCACCTGAGATTCAGGAAACGGGTATTTTTAATCCAATATGTGTTATTAGCCTTTCCTGCAACTTGATCTATCACTTCATTTCAGTTTCTCTAGTTACCCTCTGCCTGTCTCGTCTGATGAGCCTTTGCTGTTCAGTTCGCCTGTGGTAAGTGTCACAACAGACAGCCTGGTCCTGTTGCCCCAGCAAAGGTCTGCTTGTGCTGCTGAGACCTTCTTTATTTTACACTCAGTCGTTTGTACACAGTGTTCGTCCTGTGTAAGACTGAGAGACCTTGCCTGTCCTCCACTGGGAATGCCAGAGAGGGCTTTGGGGGAGAGGCAACGACACTGTGACAAACCTGCCTCCCTCCTCACTGCAGAGTTACACAGCTAACATTCATAGCTTGCTGCAGTCATCCATAGATGACTCAAAGGTAAGGCAGGATTAGTAAGCAGAGCTGCACTTCCCAACTAGCAATTTGAGGATTTTACAGGCTTTTGTAGAAATGACCTCATGGTGACTTCTGAGGAATAATATCTTATAAAAACACTAGGAGAAAAATAATAATATAGGCTTGATTGGAGTTGAAGAAACTCCTCTGTATTGTATTGTAACTTCCCAGGTCTCCTTTATTTCATTCATTGTCCTTAGAATTAAATGATACTCATTTAAAATTACTAGGTTCATGAAGCATAACGTAAAATTAAGGGGTATGTCAACTTAAAATACACAGTTCTCCATCAGAGCAATTAACTGGTGAAATTAGTCATTGTTTCATAAACTGAAAGCAAGTAAAATATATGTTTTCAATTGACAAAAATGTCAACAATATCCTTTAATTATTTTTCCAACTAAGTCATTAGTATTTTCTTTACTCTTATAACGACAGGTTTTTCACAGTATAGTATTAGCTTGCACATATCACCACCTCTGCTTCCCAGGTTGACTCCTTCCCTTTTTGCGATGAATAAATAGCAGCAATTAAGAATAAAGGCCACCCTCAGGCTGTACATGAGCAGCTCCAGATTTACCACAGCATAAATAAAAGCAGAATTGGACCTACATTTCTAACCAGGTTCAGATTATTTCCTTTTCTTATTTTGCCTGTAATTATTGTGGGGCCATAATGAACTCAATCCATGCTTTTCAATCCAACGGTAGGAAAGAATCACTATTTTATAATTTCTTAATATTTCTTCAAGATTTAGGATGGTTTCAGTAGTTCATTAGTTGCTGACTACTCCAGATATATATGGATTGAAAAAATATGCTTTAAAAAGAACGCTCTGCCACTGAGAACATCCATGTGCTAAGAACATGCTCTGACTTAATGCCCGCAAATTGTCACTCTGAAGTCAATTACCACTAAGCACAGGTCATGTGCATTCAAGAGGCTATAACTCATTCATTGTGCTACTCATGATCTTGTAATATTGATGGACTGAGACAGAGCTTTTTGACCCTTCTACAGCCATTGTTTATGGAAATGAGATTTGACCCTGTGCAATTGGAGCTTCAGCTTGTACTTTCAAAATTAAAACATCCATATTTAATCCTACTGCCGAAAAACCAGCCAGAGATATGCTTATAAGCTGTAGCCCACAGAGGAATTGTGCCTGATGAGAGGGACATGCTCAGAAACCTTCAAACAGTGCAAATTTTCATTTTAAAAATACTTTAAGCCTGAAATAATTCATTTGAAACAGCTTGCGTTTACCAAATCCTAGAGCAGTGTCTAAAAGAGTCTTGCTGGGGTCTTTAGGAAGTGAGGCTATTGGCACCACATACATACACTGAATCTCCATCCATGCTGTTTTACAAAGCAGAGACCTTTTAAACGTACCTGCTACTGAGCACTGCAAAATCTGTGGATCAATCCTCCAAGGCTGCCTGCAGAGACCTTACCTTTGTGCCAGGGTCTGTCTGTAGCTGCAAGCGCCATGAACACTCCTTCAAACTGACCAGCCCCCAAGCTTTATGAAAGCTCCCACTTCACCGGTATCTAGGGAGGAGAGAAAGAGGAAATGGCTTCCATCGAACTTGGGAGAAATTAAAAAACTCGACTCAGAAACACTGTAATCTTTCAGTTAATTCTTTTAACCTGGGAACTGCAACAACCTAAAGATACCTGCATGAATGCCACACTGGAGTATTAGCTCATCACGAGGTCACTCACAGCACGACCACACATCCAGCCACCTGAATCCTTGCAGACATGCGTCTAGGAGCTCAAAACTCACTGATAATCAATAGGTTTCAGGAATTTAAGGCACCGGTATTTTGACCTGTATAAGCCATACTATTTTTTGGTCTTACTATGAATTGCTTTAAATTAATACACATCAGCTAAGGGAATTCCATTTCTAGACTGCTTGAAGGGTCAGGACTCTTATTTCAAAATTAATTAGTGAACATTAATTACTCAACAACAGTTATGAAACATTTAAAAGGAAAAGGAACATCCAGAAATACCATTAGTAAATACATTCCTGAGGAAATTATTTAATTAGTGTTTAATTACTATTAAAGAAATTTATTAGTTGCTAAATATTAATTACATAAAGCACCATTTTTAAACTGCTGGTGCTATTCATAATTTAAATAACTGCTTTTATCTATGTATTTATTTTCCAGTGTTAAGTGGGTCATTTCTCCTTAAGAACAGAACATAGTAAATGCTTTGTACACGGGATTGATTGCTATTCCGGCTTGACCCCAGCTGCAAGCCTGGCATCTTAGGTACCAAGACACAATTCTTAGCCCCTTGGAGTTAAAAAGCAGCTCTCATGTGACAGCAGAAAGTAGTTTCTGTCAAGTATGCAAACCAATACTGCTCCTTGATTGAAGAAACAGGTACTAATTATCCAAGATGTACAGGATATTCAATAGCTGCTCCAACGAATTGCATCAAAGATCAGATCTGAAACCAAGTCTCTTGCCACTGATTTCTGCCCTCTTCAGAACTGGGATGACTTCACCAATAGCACCAGGAATCCTTTGTTCCTTGTACAACCAGCCCTTGGCTGTGATAACACTCCTTTGACAGAGTGTTACAGTCAATAATAAAATAAATCATAGGACTATTTCTGTGAGCAGTTTGGAGACTGAGAAAGTGATTCTTATTTTATTTTGAGCTGTTCTGATGATTCTTGCAACACCATTCGTGTTCTGCCTAGGAATAGAAAAATAGTAATTTCCCCAAATATTAGACAAATTATATAGGCAAATTGCAAAATAGTTGCATTTAGTGCCAGAATATCCAAACCATTGGGGATAACAGTGGAATACAATGGTCACTGAGGAATGAAGATAATTCCTCAGTTTTCAAAAGGATATCTGGTATCGTCTTAGGTCTCATTCCATCCTTCCATCTGTTTAAAGGTGTTACAGAGCAGCCTGACTCCTACTAGGCTTAATCACATTTCTTATCTCACAGATCTTTAGTTATGATTTTTTTCAGAATTCATTGCAATTTCAAGATGAAGCAGGAGAGAAAAACCAGTATTTGCTCATGACCCAAATTACTCAGTCAAAAAAATAAAAAAGTTCTCCTGCTGTTTTTTAATTGGAACCATCTGTTATTCCATTTCTTTCCTGTAAAGAACAAAAAATTTAAACTCTGGTCTAGGTGTCATCTATGTGTAGCATGAAAAGTTAGTGCTCTACGTTTGGGGTGGAAAGGTGTTAAGAGACATTGCAGCTGATATACTAGGTATCAGCATTGTATTAGAGACAACGAAAAACCTACACAAACCTTGTTGAAATTCTAGAATAAAATTTAACCTTGTTTTTCCTCATATCTTTTGCTGAAAATATTTGTGTGGTTTTGATTTCTTTTTTCATCCCTTCTCTAGTCAGGCAAAACCAAAACACTGTAAAACCCACTTTCTTTTGGTGTTTGGAAATATTCCAGTTAATTTTTTTCATATTTCTAAGGATGGAGATTCTACAACTTCTCTGGGCATCCTGATCCAGGGCTGAACCACCTCCAATTGTGATTTTTTGTTCCTCTCATATACAAACAGAATTTGCCTTGCTTCAACTTCTGTCCAGCTCCTCTCAGATCCTCATAATTTGAGAATAGCCGGATTTAACTTTCTAATGGGTGGTTATAGAGAAGATGAGGACAGAAGATACTCCCCTTGGCCTTCTCCTCTCCAGGCTGAACAAACACCTCTCCTGGCACGTCCAGGCCCTCAACCATCTTGGTGATTCTCCTCTGAAGTCCCTCTGGTTAGTCAATGTCTTCTCTATACTGGGAAGACCCAAACTGGACGTAACACTCCAGACATGGTCTCACAAGCACTGAATAGAGGGGGATCAGTCATTCACCTCCGCCTGCTGGCTGAGTCTTGCTAACATAACTCAATACACAGTCAAAATATCATAGCTGAAAGTAAGACATGGTATACTTTACGCTAGTCCCATTAAAAATAGATAAGAAAATTACCTAGAACCAGAGTCTGAAAATATTACATTAACATCTTGACTGTATATGAAATCGGACCACAAAGAGGTGTAAAAACAAGAGAAGCTAAAAAGTGCTCATTTTCAGATCAGGAAATATGAATACAAGTAAATTCCATCTGAGTGCAAAGATGTAATCATCTGTGGTGGTTTATAGCTAGTACCTCATTGCTATTTCTGAAATGATATTATTGTTCATTTCCTTTTTTCATCTCTGTTTCCCTGGAGATGATCATGCACTAACACTGGGGCCACTGAAGAGGAAAGGGGGAGGGAACATCTTCTAGATCAAATGAATGAAATTATTAATAAGGGAAGAATGGTTCCTCCATCCATCAATGGGAAACTTTTAAAAAATAACTTCAAGTTTAATTTTGCTTGTATTGGAGAAACATAGTGTCACAGATTTGCTATTAGATGATATCTATGATCATCTAGCATTCCTTATCTTAAGATCTTTTCCTTTCTGGTCTCATCAGAAGGTTATTACTGAATTTAAAAAAAAATACACCATATATATGAAATTATCACGCAAATATATTCTGTTTCAAAAGCCCTTTATGGAAACATCTACCCTAGGCCAGCACAGAGCTGGCACAGGTCTGACAGGGTATGTTTTCTGTGGTCTTGCATCACAATAATTTATAATGTTCTTTCATCTGTCAAAAAAACCCAGTGCACTACATTGGTTTTGCTTCCTAAGTATCCTGCCAAACTTCATATTTGACGATATTGCAAATCTGAAGTATTTTAAAATACTAACTTTCCTGCAGCCAGCCAAGGCATGCTGTGAAGTAAGACAGTGTTCCTGCTGACATATCACTGACAGCAGACAGCTGTTGGGATTTTTTTTTCCCAAAAATGTTTGATGTCTTTATAATGATACCTGTTTTTTCCACTGACACTGACAATAAAAGTCAGTTACAATGTTTCTTCTTCTTTCCTGACTCTCTTTGAAATGCTGAGCAGAACAAATACTTCTGTGTAGAAGTCAGAATCACTGAAAATAGTAAGGCAGAAGAAGCCACAAAATGGAATATTCATAACCTGTTTGCATTTGATGCGATGTAAATTGCTCCTAGTATTACCGCTTTTAAACACCAAAGTATTTTGGATCAGCCTGTCATTCATTTCTTAATTCCACATAAAAATAATTATATGGATCAAATAGTAATGTTCAGAACTTTTTTTTACCCTCTGCATGGAAAGGAAAAGAATCCATGACATATGATGTCCATCATATCACCCCCTCTTTAGGAAGTTCAACACAGAACTTCAGTATATGTACCCATTGAAAATCTCCTGAGAATATTCTGTTCAGGTAGAATCAGCTTCATCTAACTTTAAATACTTAAGTGAGGCAACTAAGTGTGAAACCTAGATGCCTGAAGCAAGCTGTATAGTCAATTATGAGAGATGGGTACATTAGACTGTGATTCAACTTGTTTAAAATACCACCTTATTTAAAATATTTGTCTAAAGTCAGATAAATTAATCTGAATCATAAAGCTCTGTATGTATAAGAAAGGTCAGGAAAGGATTCAAGGGTAGAAGCAAAACACGACAATTGTTGGCCATGCTTCCTACCTTATAGCCCTGGCAAAATCTCAGGATAAAACATTCCTGCTGACTGTCTCCCATAGTTGGCTCAGATTCAGTTTTAGATAAACATTTTTTCATTAATGTGGCTGAAAAGGTTTACCCACCCCTAATAGTTAGCACAGGATGTTGGTGAAATAATTTTAGAACCCAGTAGATAGAAATGCATTAGTAACAACAAAAATATTACAGCAAAAGCAAAACAATGAGACGTACTCCAGTCTTGGTGTTTCCAAACACAGATTTATAGTTTTATCTATAGCCTAGCTTCCTTCTGAATGCCAGTTATATTATTTGCAGACCAGCTCTGGGAAAAACAGAAATATATTTGGAAAAACTATAGCGCAGGAAGATTAAGGTCAAGGCCTTCAAAATAGTTAGATAATTTTGGTCCCTTGTTTCTAGATTCAGTTTATTGGATTCAGATTCCACAATGGAGGCACCTAAAAAATTAGAATCTTAAAAATGCGTCCTAAGTGGCTTTCCATGGAGATACGGGAAATCTTTCATAAGCCTTAACATGGAACCCAAATCTGTTTACTGCTTACCGACCAAGTAATAGTCAAAACATTATAAAAAGTAGAGCAACTGACACTGCTATATTTACCTATTTAGCTCAATATAGCTATTGGCATTCTCTATTTGGAAGGCTGTTTCTGAAGAGCTCCTAAAATATTTTGGCTTTTAAGCATTCGTACCTCTCCTTTACTCACCTGTCAAAGGACAATTATTTACTAACTGTATCATATTCCCAGTTTGTTGAGATCAGCTGCACATGCTTCTCTCTCATCTGCTCTTCTACTTAGCCCTTAAGGGCCACCCTGGCATTTGGTTCGGCGTTAAGACCATGATCTGTGTTAATGCTTGTTGATAACTTTGCCCAGCCATCCAAATCAGAGTCCCGAAGACCTGGCATTACAGCCCAAAGACCTGGTGTTACAGTCTTGCATTATTTCCATGACTCTGCCTGTTGATCAGCAACAAAGTGAACCAAAAGGGAAATACTGTCTTAAAAGCTAGTAATTGGAACAAGAGTTCATTTTGGTTTCATTGCCCCTTACCTTGTAATAATTTGTAGTGCACAAGTAGGTTTTGTGCTTTGTCTCTCTTTCCCTGGAAGCTACTCTCAGGAAAAAACATCTCAGAGACCAGACTCTGGGTTCAACCATAACATTAAGCTCTATATGCCAAGACCACTATGCATTTTTCTTAATGTGAGACTGAAGACAAAAGCATAATCTCGGAACAAATAGCTACTTTTTTCTGCTGGGGCCCACAGAAATCTCCTTTCCTCTAGTTCTGGTCCCTGAAGCCCTTTAGAGGTCCTGGGCCAGTTCTGTGGCAGTTGTTAACAACAAAAGCAGCAATAACTTGTCAAGATATACCTCCTGCCTTAATTCTTTGGAGCTTTTAGATGGGAGAGGAATAGGAAAAAAGGGAAATAAGCTCTTAAAACTCCCCTAGCAAGACTGAGAAGGACATATTTTTAAAAGTGTTTAGGTACCTAGAAATGGACACAAGCACCTAGTAGGATTCTCACAAAAGTCATGAACCATGCTCCCTGTAAAATTAACTGGACAAGTGAAAAAAAAGTAATCCTTCCATGGACCTATTCAACCTATGAGACACCTAAATGACTGCACTTTTGGCCCATATGGATGATACCCATAGTGGGACAAACTGTTTTTAGCTACACTGCCAGAAATCTGGGGTCACTCTGCTGTGGTCACATGCAATGGTGACTTTTCTGAAAGAACATCTTTTCCCTACAACAAGTGCCATCAAAATCTGGCTGGAGGAATCAGAATGTATTTCAGTTCTGCTGTCCTTTTGATCTGTCTGGATTTGCATGATCAGGAGACAGTATTTAAACTGGAGGGGCTGTTTCATCAACATCGGGTAAAGAAGCAAGCACCATGGCCAAGTCCTTTAAAGGCCTGTTGCCTTGGAGCATGATTTACTATTTGAAACGAAGACACATGAATAACAAAACAAAATTTCATTGACACATTGCGCTGAAATTCCCAGAAACACATCTTACCCCTGGATCCCCCTTTTTTCTTTTCATAAGTCCCAAGACACAACATATAAAGAAACTCTTTAAATCTTTCTCAGTACTTTACTCAGGATATGCCTATACTGCAGTCTGCAGTGTTGTCTGAATACACTTGAGGTTGCTGTAAATGAGCTATGTTAGATGCTGAGACTTGGCTACCTTGCAGTAGCATAATCCTTGGTATGAGCTAATTCTCTCCATTTCTTGAGGTTACAGAGGGTTTAATGCTAAGCAAACAAACACAGACACCCTCCTCTGGTGGGAGAACAAAAACGAGGAAGAGAAATGGTGCACTGCATCCACATTGTCAAACAAAAATGACAATGGGGGCCAGTCAAAGATGGTTTTTGAAAAGAACAGGTTTCCATCAGAAAATGATGATTAGACCTACACCACAAGAGTCCTTAGGAAGGCACAAATTGACTGGTGTTTTCAATAACAGCAAAGAAATCAGAACAACTAAAGGTTTTGTTTGGTCTGTATTATGTCCATTTTTTCTTCTATTTTATATTTCTGTTTGAATAAGATTGTATCAGTACTTACAAAACAACTGCTCATTTTGCTGCATTGCTTTGTTTTTAAAGAATAACTTCACAGGAAATTTAAAGCCCTTCTAGTTGCATTGCAAGTAGGGATCTGTGCAATGTACTGCAGGGGGGCTGAATGCTGCACTCTCTCTCTTCATTTGGTCTCACCTTAGATACCAGTTTGATTATTCTGCTTGTACTCTCCTTTACAGGATTTGACCCATAGACACTTAAATCAAAATTTACTGCATTTATACAGCTCTGTTTTACCAGCACCGTAACTGTGAGTAGTATCTCAGCAGAAGCTGCCATAGCTCTGATACTACCCAGTAGGAGGTTCATTCAAATATTATATGGCAGGATGGAGGTTTGAATGGGTGTTTGAACATACGCTGAAGCCTTCTAAATTAAACAATGAAAAAATAAAATAAAATTAATATCCAACCTCAGCTCTTCCACTTCCATAGTTATCCAAAGGCAAGATACCTTCTCTTTAACCCAATACACATTGCTCTGTCAGACTACTAGCTTTTTAAAAAATAAAGAAGTACTTGAAATACTTTAGAGGTCATTTTCACTTCTCTGCATTACAATATGACAATGACAATACATCTCAGATCACACTGTCAGCTCTCTGTTAAAATAGCCTTTCCTTGTATATGATGAAACTTTTTATTCATGTAGCCATATGAGTATTGATATGAATGATCTTTTCATTGCAAACTATAGCTGGTGTCAAGAATTTATAAACACAGAACAACAACAGAGCCCTTGCCTCAGCTCATTTGTTAAGAACTGAATTTTCACTGATTTGAAGAGATGCAACCAACCACAAAAATTAATGAGAGACTGTTCCCAGGGTCACTTCTAAGTGCTACCATGCTGTTCTGATTAGTACTGAAACTTGGGGACTCATTCTGGGCACAATCCGTAGTCATTATACAAGAAAATATGTACTCCAAGATAAAGGACAAAATCTTGACCACATACTCATGAGATAAATCACATAAGAATTCTTACTAGGGCAATGAGACTTCTGCTTTGCAAGACTAGAGGTATCAGGACCTTTGCAGGAACTATGAATGCAAACTGCTAATGCTTTTCTGACAGAAAGAAAGACAATGATAAAAATAGGAATATGACCACAAATGTGACTGAGAGACTTTACTCCATCTGATATCTTTTTGTAACTGAGAAAAGGACATAATCATGAATACTGTCATAATGAACACATCTAGAAATAGGAAGGGGAATTAAAGTGATCTGCAGCTGAGATTGACAAAGTCAGGAACACCTGTATTTCATTTATTCATTTGTTTAATACTCTATTGTCACTATCTTAGTTGACTCAAAGAGGACTAGGCTACTTATTAGCTACATCACATTACATTCTTTGCTAACAATAATCAGGGGATATCCCCAAAGTCCAAAGGGATAAATGGGACTGACATGCTGTTAAAAGGTCAATACTTGCCTCTGGAATCTGAAAATAAAAAGTCTTATACGTGTTCAGAATATGTGCAATATCCCATCAAAGTCATTAACTGTTTGACTTTTTAAAGATACAGAAGAGCTTCAGCTGTCAGACATTTCTATCATAAGGAAAAGTGGGTCAGCAAATACATACATGCAGTACTGAATTTTACTACCATAAGTGGTCTGTAATACACTGTAAAAATAAAATGAGAAATAAACACATACAGCAGACTGAAATTTTACAGTTCTTTCTACATATGCATAGAGAAACATTGTCAGTGAAAAATCAAAGTTAAAAGAAGTTTTGGGATCTGTGCTGGTTCCAAAATCCCCAAGCTAATTTTTCACAAGCACCTATTTTCTATTAGATATATTTTTTCCCTTCTCTGTGACTGCCAGACATACCCACACTAACAACAGGATGCTGTCTGGATAATTATACAAAAGGTTGTGGAAAACTGAATGAACACAAGGTCAAATGGAAAAAGGAAATGTACTGAAAAAGTACAGAGGAACTATTTTTTTTTCTAGTATTGCTTATACACTTGATTGATGAAACTTGAAGTGGAAAGATGGTCTCATGTTTCAAATGATGGACATGGACTCTGACAACCAAACTCAGTTCTCAGCTTCCTGGTTAACCTGAAGTTAATTGACTTTATTTATCTGAACAATACAGACATTGTTCTCTTCCTTTCTGGTTCATCTACTTAAATTGTAAACTCTTCAAGGCAGAGATCTTCTCACATACAAATGTGTACAGCAGCTGCCACAGAGAGGTCTCTAGCTGCTGGTATATAAATTTAATCTTATCAGGTAAAACCTTCCCATTCTTTGCTTTATTACCTCCAGCTGAAATCACAGAAGCTTGGCTAGCTCCCCTTTTCCAGCCTACTGACTTGTGCCTGAGGAGCGAATTCTCTCTTACCAAACTGAAGCAAGGGAATTTGTACGTGTGTTCCCAAGGTTAACCCTCATCATTGAGAATACAGATGCTTAGATTCATAGAACAGGGCTAGAAGGGATTTATGGAAATCATCTGGTCCACCTGCCCTGTTCAAAGCAGGGCCAAGTTCAAAGCCAGATCAGGCCGCTCTGGGTTTCATCCAGTCAACTTCTGAATTTCCCAATAGAATCCATAATCATTGTTTGTGAATTCATTTTTTGTTGTTGTTGTGGTTGTGGTCATTTTGGGGATTTTGGTGTTGATTGTTTGTTGGTTTTTTTACTTTTTGGAAAGGTATTTTAAATTTTAGCCCTCAGTCAGGTTTGGCTTTTTACCAAATTTTCTGAGGTGATATTAAAGCCAACTGAAAGGTGACTGTAAGTTGACACAGTCAACTGTATTTTTCTCTCTCTCAGTATTTTTTCCTTTTGTTGTCTAAAGTTAATGAAAATTTCATATAAGAAACTGTTTCCACATCCAGAAAGTGACCTCCAGTTTTATCCTTATATTCTTAGCCTTGTTTCTCATTTTTCATGCTTTTTAAATTAATCCTGTTAATTTGCAAAAAGTCAATTGATATAAAGGTAATGGGGTTTTGAGAAAGCTGTTAACAGTAATTTGCTTAATTAACAAATCATGTATAAAATCATGCTCGCTATAAACACTGCTGTGGAGCAAATGCAATCCATTAAGATTCATAGGAAGACATCGTGTTCTGCCCTGTCAAAAAGGTTTAACTGCTGACGAGCAGGTTTTGAATCCTGAAAGCTGAAAAATGCATAGTCTGCTCTTGTACATCCATTGAACTCTCCCAGACTATGGTATACTTGGGTCCTAACCTGTCAACTGCTCTGATCTGTGCTGAAGTCCTGTATAGCTAAAGGGGATGTGTCATATCACATAATGTACTTAACAGGACACCATTTGGAAGTTAGTGGTGAGTGTCCTGCTCCTGCGAGGAGCCTAGAAACTGTTAGGAATGGTGATAAAATCAAGCAGCAGGATGTTATTAGGATATGTTGAAATGGAAGACAGGGCAGCTCCTCCAGTCACAGATGAAAAGAGAGAATATCTTCAAATCATTACAGCAGATGTAAAGTAGATATTTTATTGTAGTGAGCCATCTGTGCATTGATGAACCAGTTTATGAAATCCACCAGTTTCAACTTGTCTTATTAGGGCCCTTCTCACTCTGCTAGGTAAGCATGACAAATCTGCCTGTGCATCAGTGAGTCACCAGCCAGGGCAAGGGCTAGGCAGAAGCCAGGAACACATTAGAGATTTTCCCATTCACCAGACTGGATCTAGTTCCTTTAGAGTGATATTGCTTTAATGAAGAGAATGAAGCTGCTCTGATTTATTCCATGAAAGAAATTACTTTTTCTTTCTGCTTCCTTTTGCATTTGATTTAGTGCAACAGCTTGCTGTTGTCCTTTATGATATTGGCTGATCACTAGGCTTGCAATGACCACTGTAGTAGTTGACAGGTCTCAGATCTTGCTTTGCCAAATTCAGATCCAGACTTCCACAGTTTCCATCCTTGAGGTGTCAGAGACTTCATTATTCAGTTATGACCAAAGGCGACAGACAGGATCATCTTTCACAGTGATATGAGAACTATGATGCATTTAGACATGAATAGAGATTAATTAAATGACATTTTCTGGAGGACACTTTGTAACAAAGGCCAGTAAAATTGTATATTCATGCAAAATTAAGCAGTTCCCACAAATATAGTTCCTAACTAACCATCTAAGACATCTTAAAGATGCCTGCAAATATACAATAAATTATTTATAATAAATTATTTACATGGTCATGACAGCTGTGATGTTAAATATAAAAATTAACTTTTACACTCAAAAAAAATTCAGTCTCAAGTCTTTCAGGATTGTTGTCTCATCATAGCAAGCACTCCAGAGCAACTTCATTTAATCTGTTTGCACTTAGCTGCAGAAAGCACTTACACTTCTTGGGATAATTTGCCAAAAAAAAAAAAAATTTCCCCAGTCCACAAGGAGGGTGTGCAAACTGCTCTATATTACATGAAGTTGCTTTTAGATACTAACAGCTGTGTCCATTTTCCTGTTAATTTACAATTATCAGACAGAGCAGGGAACCTTGGGGAGGGCTTTTTCCACATTAGCTTTGAGAAACAAAAAATTTTCTGATGCTAACTGGACATCATTTATGCATATATATGTATGCTATATATGCAAGCTATATATATAGTATACATTCAAGGTCATGGGCATATTCCAGCAAAAGTTTGGTGAGGGCCACTCAGTTCACCAGCTCGGACACTCCTGAATGTTGTTACTGCTTCTGAAACTTTTGACCTAACATGGACTAAGGATGTTTAAAGAGAATCCTGACTCCATTTGAGATGTGTCAGAGACTGCCCTTTTCTCAATTTGAAGTTTTTCTGCATATGCTGTATCAGTCACCATTAGCCTGTTTTCTCTGTCAGTCCCTCTGGTACAACACACTTGAAGCCAAGAGAGGATGAAGGCAGGGTTCTTGAAATCTGGGATCCTTGCCTAAAAAAACCATGGATGCAACCGAGCCAAAGTCGTAATTTTGGACAAGGATTCACTACACATCTGGTTTCTGCCTGCCAGCCATCTGTTAAGTGGATTGGCTGTTGGCTGGAAAACCCCAGTTATCAAGAGAAAAACCAAAGAGCTGTGAATTGGGAAAAGACAAGTGAGAAGTAAAAAGGCAATAAAAAAGGAAAAAGGTGAATTATGGAAATTTTATGAAAAGCACACTGACATTTTACTAGACATTTTGTAGTCAATTTTTATTCTTAAAAAGCCAACTGTGTGCAAAATTCTCCTCTCAGGGAACAGACAGCCTTGAAAAAAATATATTAAAAACACAGGAAAGGCTGGTCAGAGAAACAGTAGTGACTGTATAATACAATATGGCCAGAAACAGTTCACAATACAAATTATCCCTTCAGACATTCTGCTATACTGTGTATAGCAATACTTTATAAAAGTTTTATAGGACAAAATCTAGTCCAAGGTAAAAAAAATATGGATGTGTATGTGTGCCTATGTGTGTGTATATATATGTATAAATATATATCTATCACTCTGCAGTTTCACCAAAACTGTATTGAGTTTCACAAGCCAAGAAGCTGGTTGCCCAAGATGAAAGGGATATAAAATATAGGAATATTCCAGAGGAAAATGAACATCAATATACAGCTTCCGTGTGATACTAGTATCATTGATTTTTGACAATAGTGTATGTATGAATGAGCTATAGTTAATAGCATAGGAAGTTATAACACTCCCTCTTGTAAGTACTGCTTATTTGTTACCACACTCTGCTACTGAGTGAAAGGCATCTTTGGTTGCTGGCTGCCGTGAAACTCAATCATAGTGCTGTATGTGCCATGTCACAGTAATTGTTTGGCAAATGATTACAGTGTGTGTTTGTGTGTCTGTGTGAAAGCAATGCAAGTCTGCCTAAAATTCAGATAAAAGGCTGAAGAAATCCTGTGACTTTTCATTATTCAGTGAATACTACTCATAGAACCTAAGGCCAGAAGGAATCACTGTGGTCATCTAAGCTGATTTTCCTGAAAACCCAGTCACAACACTACACCAAATGAATTATTATTTGAATTAAATCCTGGCATGAAAATGAAGATACCTGATCTTGATTTTTAGAAATTGCTACTGATGAAGATCAGCCATTATCCCTAAGTTAATCACTTTCATTACTTAAAAAGAAGACTGTTCTTAATTTAAATTTTTCTAACTTTAATTTTGGCACATCTTGTATGTTTGATAGGTGGAAAATGCCATTTATATGTGTGTGTGTAAATATATATATATGCATGCATTAACACTTAGATACACACAGATATGTCTAGTAGCTCCTGATACTAATCCATATCCTCCTTAGCTGTTTTATTAGACATCAGTCTTTCACTACTTCTTAAATGTTAATTAAACAGGAAATACTGCTAGTCTATTTCCAGTTAGTGAATGATGGCAAATTTCTCTTAACAATTATTTAATAAAAAAGAAACAATAATTCATAATTTGACTAAAACAATTCAAGATTTACTTTAGATTCCTGATTTATGGCAGTGACTTGCATAATACTGTGGTTTACTTTGGTTTTGTTGAAATCGGTTTCATATCTTGTATGATTCCATTTGTATCGTGCACAAAAAAGTTCACGTCATTTTGGTAACAGTCTGTGGGATTAAGAACAAATGTATAGTAAGAGTTCATACATACATTCTTTTGAGATATTATCTCCATTTTTCTTTCACTGTGCTAATCCCAGTATAATTTAAATTTGAAGTGGTCTCAAGATATCAGGAAAATGTGAGTGCTTCTATTTAATTTTTTAATACTACTCAGACGTTGATCTTGTGTCCCTTTCTGAGTCAGTATGCTCAGTCATGTCAAGATGAGGTGTGTGAAAGACTTTTCAAAGAATAGCTTAGATGATTATACACAAAGTAAACAGGTCTGAGGCTAGAATGGCCAAAAGACAGTGAAGTAATTACTTTCATTTTCCTGACACATTTATTCCGTGGAGTAAAAATATTAACATACATGAAGAGCTCATTTTTTTAAAGATACACAAGGTGTTTGATTTTTTTAAATTTCTACTCAAGATCCTTCATTATTTTAGACCATATTGTCTTTGAATTTGCCCCAGTGACTTTTAACCATTTCAGGAATATAACAATGGAGCAAACTGTGACACTTGGTCATACTTTAATCTCACTTTCTGTCCTACAAAACAAAGAATTCATCTCTGCTAGACAGTTCCCAAGGTTTTTTTTTATTTTGACTTCCAACCTAGGAAGCTCTGCTGCCTTTTTCCTGGAGCCTTGGGCTCCCCCAGTGTCTTGACTCTACTCATTCATTCTCCACCCTCCCGAGCATGCAGGGGGCACTGGTCAACCTGCAGCTGCTCACCCATTTCCCTGAGTGTTACTCATCCATGATATATCAGACAGAGCGGCATGTAGCAAAATTATAACATGGTCCTTACTTGCTCAGGGTCTGTATCTCTGTTACACAAACCTTATGCCCTTAGCAAGCTTTCACATATACTCTCTGTGGATCCTTCATTAAGGCATATTTAGTGCTTGATTAATTTGTTAACAGGACAGAGTTATCTTATGACTCCATATTAATGTGCCCTAAGTAGGCTAAACATTAATAAACTTGAATGTGACAGTAAAACTTTAAGAGGCACAGTACCAGCTGAATTCCCCCTCCTTCAGATCAGATGCTGCATAATGACTAAACATTACTCTGCTAGTTTTATGTAAATGAAGGAGATGGGAAGCTAAACCTTAAGCAATTTAATATTTTCTTGATTGTATTTAATTTAGGATTAACTAACCCTGATTAAACAAGACCTTACAAGTACATCAACAGCCTGCAATTAACATGCTGTTGGTAAACACTTGGAATCAGAATTTTTTGTCTCTCACACCACAAGAAACATGTATAAGTATTTCTTACACTTCTGCCTGCATTATCTAGTAGTTAAAATCATGAAACCTGGTGGATTATAAGCACTTCTAATGTGTCCTCAGATATGTATTGTGAAAAAAAAAAAAAGGTAGGATCTCTAAAAAATTTTTAAAGTGTAGATATTTGATAGGTTACATTGCAGAGTCCTCAATAAACCACCCACTGAGTAGAACTGTGGAGAAAACAAAGGTGGTTCACAATTAACTTTCCAGCAGCAGCTTCAGAATGAAGGGCCAAAACTTCAAAACCAAAAGACAAAAAGAAAAGATGGTCTCATAAGGTGCCTGCAAACTGGCTTTGTCCTGTTTACAGAAAAACCTGCTTCACTTTTCTTGGAGAATCGCATGGGATAAGATTACGGGAATGGCCATTCAGGACTACTGGAGCAGAGCTCTTCAACCCCCTTTCCAACAAAAATCAAAGCCCATTCCCAAACAAGGCTGCACCCAAGTGGATGTTGCTACACTGGTGCCAGTGCACCCTAGTGCCTTTCTAACAGCAGCTGCCATGAGTGATACTTCGAATCCCAAAGTGCTTCACATCCAGCCTACCAGTTGTCCTCCTTGGGTGTTGCAGGTCTGCTCACACATCCTTTCCCGCTGGCTTTCTGCCAGCTGAACAAATTACTGACCTCACCTCCCTCCAGCTGTGCGGCATAGCTTTTTGCTCTCCTTACCTCTGCCTGCTGAACCACTCACGTGAATTCTCCTAACTCGTCTCAGGCAAAAATAACTGAGGTTAGCAAGGACCTGCTGCTTAAAGTGCTGTGGAAAATTTAGATCATTTTTACTTAAATGGGTGAAGAAGCAATTCTTACAAGCAACTGAGCTTGCCAGTCACCAAAGATCTTTAGCTTGGGTAGAAGTTTTAAGTTGTATTCACACTTAATAAAAATGCCCTAGCACACTTCCTAGCTACAAGAAAAATGTGTAGAAAGCAAGGCATCCTAAATTTCAGCAGGGGAACCAAAAGCAACAAGTCCTGACAATATATCAATTTTCCTTTTTAAGCACCTGATTCCTTTCCTCAGAAGCACTCTGCTTTGCTAAGGAGAGTCTGAATTACCAGGAATGACAATACATTTCCCCTAGTTGGGCCCCTGTTCTCTGAAAAACTAGTTTTATACCTGGAAGCACTCAAATCATGAGCACAGTTAGGGGTGGAATAAAGACCCAAATCATGACATTAAATTTCACTTACTGGTGTCTTTCCCACCCCTCTTGGTAGTCAGTGGCAATTTTTACATGACACCCTCATTTCTTACTTATAAGTCATGTTTTTCTGAAGTTAAAATGATAGTGATATGGACCAGTCTGTAAAAGGTTGACTATAAATCAGAATCACAAAGATTATTCAGTAAAACTGAAAGAGGTTCATTTGATATCTCCTTTGCGATTAAAGCTAGTTGGAAAATTACTCCTATTTTTGTTTCAGATAGGAATTTATTTATAAGTCCTTTTGGTCTTGACTTTAATTTTTAGTTTTCTTTTTAATTTTAAGTAGAAAATTAGAAATTTCTTGATAAAAAATAATTTTCAATAAAAAATCCTCAGTGTTCTGAATAAATAACTTAGAATTTTACTTAATGGTGATTATTGTTATTCTAATAACTACTTTTAGGAGAGAGACAGACTTTTTGGTTTTTAATAAAACATTATTTATTTATTTTCTTTTTACCAGAATGAAGTTTCTTTTCCTTCTTCGTGGTGTTTTTTTTTCTTTTCCCCAATGCTCCCTAAGGAAGCTGATCCCTCAGCATGGTGTTAGACAGCATGCAGGGTAAATAAGGGCTGCATTGCAGGGTATTTAGTTGCTTGGAAGCATTCAGTCTCAACTTCAAAGTTATTTTAACAGGTTCTTGCTTTTCATTCCTTTTGAACCTACAGCCTGTGACTATATAAACCATCACACCAACTGCATGAAGTTATGTAGTGGAAAGATCTAAAATGAGTTTCATTCAAAATTTTAAAAGCCCTTATTGCCTCTGCATAAGCTATTTAGCCTTGAGGAAAATAAAATCTATCAATATAAAAGTATCATGAATGGTACAAAGCATTTCTTCTTTCTTTGGTTTGAAACAGAGTTTCCAGACCCAATTCTTACTGCTTTTCCAACATGATAAATTTGGAGTAACTTCATTTGAAATACTGGGATTACTCTGGTGTAAAACCTGAGCCTGTGAAAGATGAATCACAGTTCCTAACATCTTACTGTAGAGTGAATTTTAAACATGAATCTATTGGGTAAAACAGTGGCAGGTCTTTATGGTTTTTGTTTTACTATTCCATATGGCAAAATAAATAAATCAAAATCTTGCATAGTTTCTACTTCAGCTGAAATATTATCTTCAGTCCTTAAAAGAAGGACTTTTCAGTCATTTGGTGTAAATCTGGAGTACAGTAAATAATAACATTGAAATCATTATGTCATGAAATCAATAGAATCACTCAGGATTTACATTTGTCTAACTGGGCTCACTATGTGGTCTAGCCATATGTCTTTATATACAGAGCAGCTAGAACAGCAAGGCATCAGCATAGCATTACAAACAGTCAGATTCCCAAAGCTGCTTCATTAAAGAACATGAACTCTATACTTACTAAGATTTAAAAGAGAACATTTTGCAGTTGCCATGCCTTATTCTACAGAATTATATTAATTATATATAATTATATTATTAATTAATCATGTTCTTCTTGTTCTACCGACTTGCAAGCCAACACCTCCCAGGAACATTAGCTGTAGGGAAACTTGTGAAAAGCACAGAACCGATATTCAGGTCTTTCTACTGGTTGGGGATTTTTAACCAGTCCTCACTATTTGGGGAGGGACTGATGTTTTTAGCGCAATTCTCCTCTCAGCTTAACTGCTTAGCACTACTACTATTCCATCAAATTAATGACATAATATTAACCCTTGAACTCTTGTGGGATGAGCAAGGAAAACATGAGGCCTGATATGCTTTGGAAGCAGAGCGTCTTATTTTTTATTGACCCAAACCAAAATCCACAGATACCCGCTAGAAGTTCCAAAGGCAGCAAGGACTACTTGGTTATTCTGTGGAAAGCTCGTATTAATTTATCAGCGCTTTGCTTAGCTTTGTATTATCAGGACATCCCTTGATACTCATTGAGTCTTTCCAAAATGAAGTAGACATGAAAGATGCATGTAAACAAAGCTTTTCAGTCAGCCAGCTGAACAGATATGATATTGGACAAGCACAGTTCAGTTGGCAATAGTCAAGGATACAGTGGTAAAACAGTATTTTTACTGGTAGTTTGGTTCTGTCACAGAGGATAGTTCTCTAATATTGGTACAAAACACAGTTTACTGGTATGGCTGCAGCTGGACACTTTGCCCTTCTGGTCCACAGCTAACTCTACAACCTGAAGTGTTGTGCTGATTTTGGCTGGGATAGAGTTAATTTCCTTCACAGTAGCTAGGGTGGGGCTATGTTTTGGACTTGTGTTGGAAACAGCGTTGATAATTCAGGGATGTTTTCATCACTGCAGAGCAGTGTTTAGACAGAGTCAAGGCCTTTTCTGCTTTTCTCCCCACTCCACCAACAAGGAGGCTTGGGGTGCACAAGAAGCTGGGAGGGGACACAGGCGGGACAGCTGACCCCAACTGACTAAACAGATATTCCATGCCATATGGTATCCTGCTCAGCATATAAAGCTGGGGGAAGAACAAAGCGGGGGAAGTTCAGAGGGATGGCACCTGTCTTCCCAAGTAACTGTTACACGTGACGGAGCCCTCCTTTCCTGGAGATGGCTGAACACCTGCCTGCCGACGGGAAGTAGTGAATGAGTTCCTTGTTTTGCTTTGCTTGCATGTGCGGCTTTTGCTTTACCTGTTAAACTGTCTTTATCTCAATCGATGAGTTTTCTCACTTTTACCCTTCTGATTCTCTCCCCCATCCCACTGGGTCGGGGGGGGGGGAGTAAGTGAGCAGCTGTGTGGTGCTTAGTTGCCAGCTGGGGTTAAACCATGACAAGCATGTTTAGAGCTGGAAGCCTATATAAATAGTACTCAGCACAGAGGAAGTTAATGGACAAGTCTTTGGTTACTGTAATGCTTTTTTTCGTAAGTAATACCCTAATGTTATTAAAAACAGTAAAAAGAATGTCTTCAAATTATATTATTCATACCATTTTACAGGCCTTCAGAATAACAAAGTTTTGCCAAATATAGGCTTTCTACAAAATGGATCTTCTTGTTTCTCCTCGTACTAGAGGGTCTTTGCTACTTGCCTTTTCTTGGATGTGGACCATCAAAATCTAAGGCAAGTGAGGAGGTTTTCAGACTTCCCAGTGCATTAAGGACAGTCCTTCACAAAGTTCCACTGTGGGGAATCAGACAGAGGGAAGGGAGGAAAAGGCCATGACGATTATGAGTTCACGGTTTGCTGTATCAACGACACTTGAAGATTTTGTTAAGAGCTTCCGAAAACATTATCTCTAGACCTCAACCAGTAAAAAAATTAACTGGCTTGGAAAGAATAATTCAAAAATATCCCTACTTCTCCCAAGGATTCTTTGGTCTTCTAGCAGAAAACTTTAACTTTCAGGAGCTTCATGTTCCCCTTTTCTACATCTTCTCCATAGGATACAGACAAGCTAGTCTATTAACATTCAACCTCAGACTAAAACCAAACAAAAATAAAGAAGAGGAAAAAAATAAAAGGAGAATCTGCCTCCTGACTTTGGCAACCAATTGATACTTACTCAATGGTCCTGCATCTAAATGGATGATAAACAGATTTTAACAATTGTCTGTGCTCAGCCTCATGCCAAATACAAAACTGCCTGGTGCCAGTGCCTATGCGCTGCGTCTCATAACAGACAGCAGAGAAGCTAAGTGAGCCCTGCTTTCACAATGGAGTTTGGCAGTTTGTCAGGTATAGAGTCTCCACTACTTACAGGAATTCGTAAGCTGCAGATTGTCAGAATCCCCACATCATCACAGGCCTACACCAAACTGAGTCTGTTGCTTTCCTTGGTCTAAGATGTATTTACAGAATATTCATTATTTGGACACCCATTATAGCTAATTCAGAATCTGGATTTCATGAAAAAAGAATAGATTTTTCTTCCATGAAACCCCTGTGTTAATCATTAAAAGCAGTAATGAATATTTAATTCCTGAATTTCCTCTCTGAATGGATTGTAAGAAGACGGAGAATACTTCTCACTAAAATCTTAAGAATAAACAGTGTACAAAACCCATACATAGTCCCAGCTTTTATTTTTCCTTTTTGGTGTTTCTTTTTCTGGTTCTTCACTGAATTTCTCTTTTTCCCTTGGGACATACAAGATGGTAAGAATGCTTGTGCAACATGGCAGATCAAAGAAACCTGTATGTAATGCTTTTTATTTCCTTATATGAAATGTGTGTAGTGTGTAACAAACAGTAAATTCAGCCTAGATCCAGCATATATCAAGTTAGAGCTTTTCTCTGTTCTCTTCTTCCCCAAATGACAGTTTTGTACTGGAGGCTCTGGGAGTTTTACCCCTTCTTTTCCATATTTATGCATGCTGAAAACATGTTACTGTCTGCACACTGATAAATAAGACTGATTTTCAGCCAGGTTTGAAAGCAGTATTTAATGCCAAATATTATATTTTCCAGTTAGCAAAGATTGTAGAATGGCTTTGAAAGGTTAAGCTACTAGATATAACTCTTGCAATTGTGGAGCCTATATAACAGATTCAGAAGTATCCAAAATGATTCATGGAAACAGGGAACAAGAAGGGGAAAATCTCACTTTGAAAGTGAAGACAGATTTGAATATAGAAAACACGCAAAAAGAAATCTAAAGCATCTTTCCAAGCTAACAGAGCATGGCACATTACAAAGCTGAAGTTGAGGCTCTGACTCAGAGCTTCACAGTATATCTAATTTAATAACATCTCAGACAGCTTGTGTTGTGATATTGAAAGGGCTTCATTGAGAATAGATAAATCACTGCTTCCCCCCCTCCATGGGACCCTAATGAATTTATTTGCTGCTACTTTCAAGAGGTTACCAACAATCCAAGCATACAAACCATGACTGTGGTGTGAAGAGGTCTTCATGAAAGCTTTTACAAATTATCTGATGACATCCAGGACATGAATATATGGAGTGTTCAATCAAAGGCTGCTCAAGAGATTACAAACTACTGATACCAACATTTTGACCTTCTGCTACAATTCATCAACAGTTTCACCTACTCATGTACTACCCTGCACAGAGGGGTAAAAGACAGCAGCAGTGGAGCAAGGGAGGAAAATTACTCAAAGTGTGAAATCCTCTGAGCATTTTTTTTTGTTGAAGCCAAAAGAATAAAATAAAAGCCACAAATAATCTTTGCAGAGCATTGTGGGTCAGGGAGGAAACAGGCACCAAACTCCAGCAAACTGAAGCAAGTGAAAAAGAGTAAACAAGGTGGATATTCTCCTTTCTTAAGTCATCCTTCACAGGCACTCGGGCTTCTGCAGCTGTCTCCCTGTGTTAAACAGCTTGCTCTGTAGAAGATCATGTTCTCTTTTGAGGTCTTTTGCAGTGCCTCAGCCTCCTATGGTGACATATTTCTTAATACATCTATCTTGTTGTATAGTGTCTTGGAGATCCTATTGAACTGCCTACGTTTCTTTTCAGTGACCTCTAGATCTGAAGGACCTGTCCCTTCTACAGATCTGCTATCCCTTTTATGCATTAAGAGTAAGCCTATTCCATGTATGGTGTTGCCTTTATTTTAATAAAAGTATTTGTTGCTTTGTAGTGTCTGTATAGTGTTATCCAAGTTTTAGTAAAAGTATTCTTTCTTTGTAGTGTTCTAGTACAGTCCCAAGTGTTGTAAAATAGAAAAAAAAAAATCCAGATATGAGCCAGAGCAACTGAACCCCTATGGATCATTTTTAACTGTTTTTGGTCACAAGAGCTCATCCCCATCCCCCCCAAACAAAATACATTTAAAAGCTAATCAGGCAACCAAGCTACAAGCAAGCAAAACCCCAAAAAATTGTCCATGTCATTTTCCCCCTGTGGGATTACTCACTATGCCTCTCATAGAAAATGAAATCTTAAGAGAACATGAAGTGCTGAAAGGAACCCCACGTCTAGGGAATTGGAAGCTACACACTTAAATGGATGGCCAGAGATTTTAAGAACAGTTTATAAAACAAAAGAACCATTTGACATAGTAAGTAAAGCAAAAGCAGCCCACACCCAGTTTCTGCTGCCAAGAGTAAAAGGCCACAGGAGGTTGTTTCTGAGGTGTGATTTATATTGGATTTTAAAATGGTCTGAGGGGACAGAGGGTTAAGCTATCAATTATGTAATTGTAAACGAAGAACCTTTGGGAAGAGAAGCAGAAAATTGTACACTTAGAGAACGAGCAAGACATTTAGGAGAGGTTCAAGGTTAACTCTTTTCCTCCGCTCCTCTGAATTCTGTTAAGAGTTCACATCACGGTACAAAGCCCAGGGAACAATTCTGGAGCAACAGGAAAGCAATTCCTAAAATTGTGATTTGCTCAGCACCTCGAGGGATGCAGAAGGAGCTGTTAGAGGAGGAAGGAAAGGACAAATACAGTCCTTAGCCCACCGAGACCACGTTGAAGCCACTGCAATTCAAATGCCACGCGCTTTCTGTAAGGTTATTGTAACGCATGCTATTAATGTTCCTCTGCATACCAGCCGCTGCCTTACTGCTAGCACTGCTGGAAATGTGAAAAAACAGCACAGCTAGTGTGTAAATGGGAAATCTGATAAGAAATGAAAACAGAAAATGGTCTGTGAGTGTCCGTTTTGGCTGTGCAAGTGCAACAGGAAAAAGACAGAGAGGCACCGTAAATGCCCTTCATTAACTCACATTGTAAAGCAGAACTACCCAGTTGTTCCTTCTCAAAAGCTGAGACAAATCCACATGAAAAGCTTTTTCTTGGATGAACCTTGTGGCTGCTGAAAATACTCTACAGTTTTTCTGGATACACAGGCAGGAAGCAGTGAGCTGGATTGTAAACCTTTCTCCTCCCTCTTCCCCATTTTGTTTTCTAATCACTACCCTAAAACCTAAGACTCACCTTTCCACCCTGAAATCCCATTTATTGGCCTAAGTATCTCAGCCATTTCCTTCAGGTGGTTAAATCCTGTTTCTCCACTTGTCTAGAAGCACTCCAGTTTAGCCAGGGCTTTGCAGCTGGGTGCTGGGGTAGGAGGCAGCTGGCTGGGCAGGGAAACTGTCCCACCTCCTTCCCATCTCCTTCCTTTCTTAGCCAAGCTGCAGGGAAAGACCAGAGTCCTACTCTGGCATTTCCAGCAGGAAAGACTGAGACCTTATCAAAGTAGCTTTACTGCTCACTGCAGCTCAAAGCTGAGGAAAATCCCTCACAGACATTGTATCAGACCCTCCAGAGAGAGAATAAATTGCCAGAACACTCAGGAGACTTGGGAATGTGTCTCCATTCCCTGCAGGACAACAGGATTCTCAGTCAGGGCAGAGAAGGTATGGGGCTCTTGCATACAAAGAGAGAGGAGAAGGTAGAGAGATATTCCCCTGGTGATCTCTTTTTGGGTTGGTGAGTTCAGATGCTAGGAGGTAGCAAGGATGATAGTCTGGGGTTCAGACAACAATTTCATAGCGTGCACAAGGTGATCCAGCACATTAAGACAAAAGGCACGTGTTGGATGCATCCTCTTTCAGTTGGAAGATGCTCTCACTGTGGTTTTAAACTATAGCACAAAAGGGGCATGGATCATGGAAAGGATGTACTTGTCCTCCTGTACGTTCTGTAAACTGCTTAACATTCTTCTGGCTTATGTCTATGAAAGTACCAGGTCTGACACACACATAAAAAGAAAATAATCACTTCAAGAAATACTCAGGGGGAATTAAAAAGCACAAGTTCAAAACAAATATACATTTTTCCCTCTGGTTGATTGATTTTACTTTTCCCCTGTTGAAGAATCTGTGGAGTAGAGAAGACACACATTTTTAATTGAAATCAATGGTCTAGGTTTTCAAGCCACATTACCTGACCCAGAACATAGTAAAGTCAATGGCAGTCTTTCCATTCACTCCGGTGGGCGTTGGATTAAATCCATGCTGCTGAAAGTGATGACTTGCACTTTCAGATGTGGTCAATGCTTGCGGTTTTTAAATGTACTACTATTATTTTCTTGCTATGTCTCTTTAAAGTGCTGTTTATTCACCATGGTATTGTGTAATATGTAGATATATCAGTACTAATAACATGGCTGTCCATTCTAAGACTGAAATTATAATGTTTCTTGTATAAGCAAATCTTACAAAATCAAATTATACAGTTAATCAAAAATGAATGCTGGCTTTCTTTATTTTTCATCATTCTATAATGATGTCTGTTTTCTTGAAAAGTTATGTTTCCCTGAATGTTTACTAAAACTTAATTCCAATGGTATCATTATAATTTAATGATGACCTCTGCATAAGGTATTCTAAGTAGATACACCCTCCAGCATATTCAGCATCCCAATCCTCTGATCATCTACACCAGATCATGTCATTGCAGACTAATTGGTTTTCCCTCCCATAGGGATAATGCATTCCTCAAATGCTGGCAAAAGACAGAGCTTGGATGCATCAGAGTATTCACCCAGTCCCGGGAGCATTGGGAAGCACTCCTAGGTCCTGTAGCTTACACAAAGCCATAAAATTTCTTTGTTCTCAGACTTGGAGCAAAGCCTGTGGTGCTACAGACTATAAAAAAACCCATGTAACAGAAGGTTCTCCCTATGTCAAAGGGTTTACAATCTAAGTAAAAGAGACCAGACCAGACCAGACCAGACATACAGAGCTAGTCTCAAGTGTGCTGGCCAGAAAGCAGCAGACCAGCAGCTGAACTACTGCGACCCTGTCATAAAAGAATGTTTTAAGCAGGGATTTGATGACAGATAATGCAGAGACCCTGTGGGAGTGTCCCTGCCTTGCGTATCTGTCTTGCCACTTTGAGAAATGCCCATTGTGCTTACCAGAAGAGACAAGAATAGTTTATACTGAAATATAGTCTTTTCCCACTTAAAATCATTTAAAATTCGTAATCATTCAGCAAGATTTGCACTTCATAATGATTGCTAATTAATTAACAGAGAAGATTAACGATGAGTAATTGCAAGGTGTATTAACTAATTAAAGCTAATACAAAGAATGCCTTTGAATGAATGGCATCAGTGTCACTGACATCCAGGGCTGAATTGGTGACCTCTAAATCTTCCTCAAAAAATGGCAGAGTTGCCTTGTACTCTAGCTATCTAGAATAGAATGGCTGCACAAGTGTGTCCTTATTCTCCACGGAAAGCACACAATACCAGGGCATTGCCAGGCAGACCAGGTGAGCTGACTAAAATTAAATGTGAACCATAGTAACTGTTGTCAAATTGGAAGGTAGTAACAGAATTAGCAGAACTTTGATTTGTTCCATTTGCCATTGAAGTTTCTTCATCAAATGAGCAAGACTTAGAATTTATTATAGAGATGCTTGGGCTTGTCTTTTTTTACTGAGAAACAAACTCTTGGCTAAAAACACAACACCCTTTTTATTTTGAAACTGTCTCACAGCCATTGTTATAGAAGTGACTAATCTTTTGACCCTGTCTGTAAGGAAAGTTTCCTCATTACACATATGTTCAAAATATACCCTGGAGTTGTATGCTTTTTTATAGGTGGTGACGAGGACACTCAGCTTCAATGGGGAATAACTGCATGTAAATCGTTGTTCTGAATTGCACAGCACAGGGATTTCAATCCAGATGTCCTCTATACTGCAATGAGTCCTCTGACCAGCTGGTGGCATCTTTCTAAAGATTTCTCGAAAGAAGAATTGGATTTAATCATCCAATTACAGGTGAAAGTCTGTCGCTGGGCAGTGCTCAGCTTAGTGTGAACGTGCTGCAATGTCCCACTACCTCAGTGCACCTTTGAACAAGCAGGAACGCAGTCAGATTGCAGGATGCAAAACTATGGCAACTTTAGGATCATCTTTTAAAGCACCAATGGAATTATTTTTCCTGCAGTACAGCTGGTACATATCACAGGTGCTCCTGTGTGGATTGTTGGTTTGGGTTTTTTTGTTGTTGTTTGTTTTGGGTTTTTTTAAATATTAATATAATTACTAAATGTAAATTAGAACTGAATGTTAACAGATCAGAAATCATTAACTTAGCTCTAACTGTTTGTTCTATCAAAATCTCCTCTTTAAGTTATTATCACTGGGATTAATCAGGCTAGTGTAAGGATGATGAGAGTTACAAATCCGCCTTTCATAAATATTTTAATTTCTGGTTTAGTTTCTATAGAAAGATTTGAAAATAGAGATAAATCGGCAGTTGTTCTCAGATTAGAAGCTCTCTTCCTGCTTTATAAAGCAGTCTTTTATAAAGAACAACGAATATTACATGTAAGGAATTAACTCAGATGCCAAAGACTGAAATCTTGTGAAGACAAAAGCCAAATGAAAATAACTGTTACTTCCTATAAAGAGGTACAAATATAGCTGGCAATGTAACCCTTTGTATTACCTACTCCTCTCCCTCTAAGACTTGCTGAATTAAGATAGAAAAGGTAGGCCTAACAAAAAAGGTATCTTCAGCATATGGATGACTTATGGATCAGGACTTGTAAATTCACACTGCTATATATTGTTCATCTTCTTCATCCTACAAGAAGGAAATAATAATGATTTTGCTTATGTGGCAAGAAGGATTTAACTGCCACCAGAAATATGATGGGCACTTACACTAGTCATGAATCTGCCACACAAACTTGTCCTGTTCAGCTGAATGTGTGCACTGAAGGTTGAAAGCTACCTACATAGTGGTGTTTAAAGAAGCATCAGTACTTCATAGCTTAGCAGTTTTCAGTCTTTGCCTGGACTGCATGAACCTGGACATATTCCAGGAAACACTGACCTGCTTTCAGTCACAATTTTTGGCTCAGAAAGATGGTCGCTCGCGGGGGGGGGGGGGGGGGGGGGGGGGGG
>JAVKLA010000001.1:39048527-39065596 GCA_034782735.1 Sagittarius serpentarius
GTAGATAGCACCCCCCCCCCCCGAAAACACTGTGCAGTCTCATTGAAGGCCGCCCTTAAAAAATCTGAAAACAGTTCAATTGCTTATAATGCCTTGTTTAACATCTAGCACAAAATATAGGAAAAACATGTTCACCTTTCTTGGGGGAAAGATGGCAATGCAGTGAAGAACACGACACTTTAAAACTTTGTTCGCAGAATCTTAACATTAATAAAACCAAAATGTTGCCCATTTCTGCAGAAAATAAAAAGCCCAAAAGCTCTAAAGACCCCAGTCAAACAATATATTTTTAATTTCCCTGTGGAATAGGTGGTGGGGTTTTGTTTTGTTTTTTCCTCAGAATTTCAACCACAATGAGGTAAGAAGATTTTTTTTTTGAGAGAGAGAGAAGCCTGGAAATTGAACAACTCAATCAGATAATGTAATATAGAGAAATGACCTATGACTGGATGAATGAAATAAAAACAACATGCTAAATGGAAAGAAAATCTGAAATGGTTCTTTCCCCAAAGGAACAAAAGAAGCAGCACAGACACACCTGTGAAAACACAAGCCAGGAGGATAGGTGAAATTACAAAATTGCCAAGTCAGAAATGTGGTATTTACTTAAATGGAAGCTAGAGGAACTCTATATTGCATTAAAAATAAGTCCTAATAAATAAGTTAACAATAAACATTGCACCAACAAGGTTAAGACATAAGAAACATATACTGACTCTGACCTCACTAAGAAACCTGTCTAGCTAGTAACATCCAGCCTTGTTGTTGTATGTGCTGTCATCAAGATTAGGTTCTTCTTAAAACAGTGCTCGTTTTGCACCTGTAGTCATCCAATTGCACTAGAAGTGTGTGGGATACTCAGGGTCCCCCAGGATTTTGCCTTTGTTCGCAAGCCAGTTTTTCAGGAAGTTTTTGGAGAAATATATAAATCAAGGCTTAGATCAAGCTCTTGGCCTAAGATATTGCAGTAATATTTTAACAAGCAGTGCGTAAATAAGTTCTGCTTCTTACATTGCAATTGCCTGAGTAGGTCCACAGGAACAAATAATTACGGCTAAAATGCTTTAAAATACAATCAATAAAAAAGATCATTACAGGTCTACTTCTAATTAAATTAATTGCTGGGTGAGAAAGATCACAGCCAGATGCTCAAACTGACTTTCAATAATTTGAAGTGCCCAAACTATCATGTTATTGTATTTCTGTGCACCTGCTAACAATAAACTATCACAGGATATTGATTAAGAACTTGATCTTAAAATATGTTTATCCATGTCTCCTTAGGGTCTATACAGAGCTCCTTCCTTAATACCATGCACGAAATAAAAGGTGTTATATAAAGCAGCAATATATGTTGCTTTTTACCCAAGGCATGGAAATTCTTATTTCTACACATTCAACCAAACTGTACTGCAAAGCAAATTTTATTTAAGGTCACCAGTTAGGCAGCTTACACAGTGGTCATGAGAAGCAGTTCAGGTAAACTTTTTATTTCTGAAAATTAACTATTTTCTGTATTAGTGATTTTATACAAGAACTTATTTCTTTTTCTATTTTGTTTTTAAGAGTACCCATTCTCATCAGCTTGCATCACTCTCCTAAATGGAAACAACATTTTCACCCACAAGTGTAGGACAGGGGATAAATTATTGTCTTTTGAGTGCTGAATAAAATTATCATCTTGCCAGAGTCAGAGTTCTTTGGAGTTTGTGGAGGAAAAAAACCCCACATGTGTTTTCAGAGAAGACACCAGTGCATAAACAATAATGACTGGCACTTGATACAGTGCTGGCCATTTGTACAGGACACGAAGCAGTTTGAATTCTGAAGAGCCAGTTGCAAATATAAGCTGCATGTGATAATTTCCTGTGTCTGATCTAGGAGGACTCAAAGAGAAATTTTGTTTTTCCTAAGCATCTCTGGCTATCTGAGGTAAATTCATTTTTTTACATACTTCATTTGTTTTATTTATTTATTTGCCTGGCTCTTTTTTACTAAGGAAGCTCAGTGATGTAGGTGTTTACAGGAAACATTTGCAGAGGACTGCAAATCAAAATGAAGAAAAACAACCTGCAAGTTCAAACAAATGTGCAGAGGCTGTGTTTTTCAGCACACTCTAGGTCACACCACAGGTGATGAATCTTCTTCATTATCAAATATGTCAAGAGAAAGGTACTACAGGCCAGCTGGAGGGTGTAAATACCCCAATGATCCATGAGAAAGGAATTATGTTTCCACTGTTCGGAAAACGGCAAACAGGCAGTGTGGCCTTATTTTGAATATTTGCACAAGATAAATAAGATTGGTTAAGAAAATTCTCTTTATTCCATGTCTTCCCTAGTACCTGACAGAGCGTTTTCCCCAGGAAAAATTATTTTGGAAGAATTATTTGTTCCCCTGGGGATCAGGAAATCAAGAGAATATTAGCATCTGAGTCACTGATCAGCTGGGCACAGCAGGTTCCATGGTATTTTAGCCAAATGAAAGACTGAACTTCCTCGCAGAGGAACTTGAGATAAGCAAGATGAAAGCCTTTAAGAAAGTATGTGTGAGTGATGTAGAACTCCTATAGACTAGAACAGCACAGTATGGTGAGAATATTATTATCAGCATGAAATGAAGCAAAACGTTTTGACATTTCCAAACTCCACTTTTTCATATAACTTTTTATCCCTATGAAAAATTTTGCTATTTCATTTTTATTTTTTCCTGACTCAGGACTGAGTGTCAAAATATCAATCTCTTGTGAGACAGAAATTCCATTTTATATTAGCTTTCATATCAAGAGTGACATCTCGTTTTCTCATTTGAAGCACCCCTATTTTTACCTTCTCCCATTCAGCCTCTGAAGAAAAATAATGTATGTTAGAACACAGAATCATTTGGGGGTTGTTGCTTCTGTTTTATATTCTCAGTTCACATGTAGTCGTTCAGATTTAAGAGGTTCTGTCTGTTTCTTTCCATAAATTCTGCTTTAGCTGGCTACATTAGAAGGCACAATGTATGCACTCTGCTGCTGGGAAGGCTCACTACTGTGTGCAGAGGCTGACAAGTTTAGCCCTGTAAAGACCACTCTTGGGGGTATTCCACCAGGAAAATGTAGTGAAGAACAGCAGGCAGATCTCAAAATGCTTAAATATCACTGAGAATCTAACAAAGGTCTTTAAGCTGTATGCTCCGATGCCTTTCAGAGTACATATTTTTATAAGTTTATATTCTACTGGAACTCACTGGAGGCATGTTTTAATTTTAACTGTACCGTTTTGCACTATCAGTTACACTGAGCTGGGGAGCAAACTCGTTCACAGTGCAAAAGGAAGAACCACTCCCATCTCAAATTCATATATTTCAAAGTTAAACCTTTCCAGCTGTATAGCAAACAGGAATGGCAAAAGGTGTAAATTATAAACTACTCTCCCAGATTTAAAAAAAAGAAAAAAGGATCTATTGGCCACATAGAAAAATGGCCTCAGATCATTATAATTTTCATTTGAGGAACACACAGAGAACCTAAATCAGGAAAAGCCAGATTACTCTGTCTACAGAGTAAATAGTTTCCCTCTTTCTAAAGAGACAATATTCTAAACACAGTAAAGTGTGAAGGAGAAACAGAGGTTTAGAAAGAAGTCCTTTGCTTATAATCTGTCAGTAGGTTCATGGCCAAGCCAAATTTGATAATTCTCATTTTAATGCCCTGTCCAGGGACCTTCCAACTCCTGGATGCAAACTGTTATTAAAGGAGAAGTATGACCTGTTAAAGCAGTATAAGAAAAGACTCTAGAAGATCATATCATTCTTGGAAGAGGGAAAGAACAGCAGCTGTGAATAAAAACAGTAGATTTGTGACCAGCAAAAAGAAAGAAACTTGCCTTCATATGGATTTATGCCATCAGTTTGAACAATGTGCACTCTCAGATGTCTAATAAGCAATGAGCTCATGCTACAGCCTCTCTCTCATGGGAGGAAATTAAATGGGTCTCTTGTTTTTACCTGCCTTTCTATTTTCACACTGCAGAAAATAATTTCCTTGAGACCTCTGTCTTCCTGTCAAAAATGTGGTTGAAATTGCCCAGTCAGCTCAACATTATGGTGGGAGAGGGAAAAAATCAGACATTTAAGCAGTTATACACATACTGTTTCACACACACTCATGCATACAGCATGATCAAAGAAGCCATATTTCCTTAGGAGAAAAGGCTAAAAATAAAGGTAAAGCTACTTTTCTGACAGCCATTTGGAGCTTTGGCAGGACAAATTGTTCTATTCAATAGCATTTCATACAGAAAAATATAAGCTACCATGTTGCCTCCTGTACTCCATGAGGAAAATTAATTTGGCCTCTAGGGCGCCTTGCTATTAATCTCCATCAAATACCCCTGCTAACACTCCTCCAGAGGCCATGATCCTGCAGAAGCACTTATGCCCATGAGTAGCCCTATAGATTTCAACTGTCACAGGCTTAAAGTTTAGCATTCCTGAGAGATCACTGTCATGGTAAGTTCAATCTTTAAGAAAATATTGAGAAGGTAGGTCAGGGCAATATGCATCACCAAGATATTGTAATGAAAACCCCCAACCTGATCATTCTACTCTGAGGTAATTTTGCACCAGAGGTAAAAGTATTGGCATCAGTAAACAGGTTAGGAGGGATTTACCCCATGTCTGTACCTATGAAATGTCTTAATAGTGCACTTGGCAAAGCACTTGCCAAGCTAAGATGGGAAATCAAAGCTGAATGACTGAGAACTGAGTCCGGCTCTGAGGCCCTGAGTAATGCCACAGATACAATAAAGGAATCAGAAGACATATATAACAAGTTTCTGCTGTGCTAGCTAAGAACTGTCAAGCAGATGGGTGGGCTTTTTCCCAAGTTAATTAAACTTCAGAGTTGATCTAAAATCCATAGATTTATAAAGAAACAGCTTTGGTGGGATTATTTTCAGTGTGATCAAGGTCTTCTGAAAGCCAAAAAGTCAAGTATGACACAAGAAAAAATATTGTAAGCTGGCTGTTGCAATTATAAATAATGCAAATCAGGTACTTTTGAACTCCTAATTCCTACAATACTAAGCAATAATTTAGCTGTGTGTGGCTATTTAATTGTGTAATTTTTGCAAGAATTTCAGCTCTTTTCACAGAACATATAACTAGACAAGTAATCTTAGTTTGCTGGCCAATGAAGAGTACTGAAGAAAAAACAATGCAGAGGGTATTGTACTTTGCTTACCCTGCCAACTTGGAGTATAGTGGTGCAGCTGTGGATGTAGTTAAGTCAGAGGTCTCTAAGCCAAAAGGTTGTCAGTGAGCAACAGAACAGAAGCCTTTCAAGTCACACTTCAAGGTCATGAGGAAGGGGGGGATAAGTCTCTTCCTTTTTCTGCTTCTCAGGTGTCTATATGTGCCACCAAAGAGGCTCTTTTTAGCTTTGCTTTCATCAATTAAGCAGGCAATGCCTTCTCTGTAACAGATCCTCAAAGAGTTTGAAAATATAATAACAGCACTCATTTATTGATTGCTTTGATCAGATACTAGGCAGGAGGGAAGAAAACCTCCACATACACGTCAATAAACAACCTGGAGCCTCTAAAGTCATACTGAGAGAGCCTGAGAACTAACAATGAGGCTGAGATGCTCAAAAAAGAAAACCCATGACAGCGAATCAATATAAAGCCTTGTGGTAAAGATGCTGAAGTAAGAAGAGGAATGTTGGGTCATGTGAAAAGTACTCTGTGGCCTGCATTAAAATCCTGATACAACCAATAAGGGAACCTTCAGGTGCAGGGAGGGGGTGAGACCGTCTGCCTCTCTCCAAATGACTATAGAGGATGCTTGGGATGACAAGGCCTTGGACAAGGGTCAGGTTAGACAGGTTGAATCAAAGCACTGATTTTGCTGTATACTTCTGACATCAGGAAGACATGAGGCTTAATGGCCTCTCCCTTTCTCTGGAGACAAGTGGCTTGTGCTTTATATGGGCACTAACAGTATCCGAATGCAGTGGGTTTGGATAAGCTCTACAGGGCTATGAGCTATTTATGCTGAAGTTTTTCCTGGAGTATAGATACACTGGGGGTCATCCAGAAAAACAAAGGGGAAGGGAAAAAAATGGCAGGAGATACACAGCCCTTTATTGAAGATTATTAAGAGAAAATGATAGGAAAAGGCTTTCAACTGAGATGAAAGGGATGCTTGTTGGAAGAAACTGAAAAAAGTCCCACTACCTCAATAGTGTTTTTTGAAAGAGACAGGCTGTGACTCAGTCAGAGAGTCTGAAAATTTTACTATCTGTTACAGTATATTCTGTGTACGGCAAGCTGTAAGGTAGAGCTGCCAATAGACTTAAAATTCCATTGATGTCTTTTTCAAAAGCTCCATTTCTTCTGCAAAAGTAAACACACAAGAGGTTTCTAGAAGGCTGGTCATTCCCTTGATACAACCAATTCTAAATTCTCAAAGGGAAAGCTGTTAAGTATGCAGATACACAATAACCTCCAGTGATACTCAGCCCTAAAATACAGAAAAGGTACAAGGCCTAATACCAAAGACAGTGAACTCAGGGTTCTGATATGGTCATTAAATGAAATGGAGGCTCAGCAAGTCCTGGAACTATAACACTGCATCAGGTTTTTGGAGTGTGTTACACAAGAATCTTTAATCTTCACGTGCAGACTTCAAAGAAACTCTCATCTTAGCTCTTTGGTGGGATTTGGGAGCCAAACTCATTGGTGTGAGACCATGGGTATACAAACACTCCCTGAGTAGAAGCATGGCATGAAATACGTATATTTGTTACCTTCTGGTTATTGTCTGTGTGTTCACTTTGTCTCCATTAGTTCTGGATATTTTACCCCTCAGCAGAAGACATGTAAACTCTCATTTTAGTAAACGGGAGCAGGCATGCCTGGAGGCTCATGTGGAATAGTGCATAGAACAGCTATTGTGACCACTTGTCTGCTTTGTTAAAGCAGGATAGGAAGGAAAAAAGTAGTATGCGAACACTGGAACCACCAAAGAATGACTTGACCTAGGATTTGTTTCTCATTGAGTATCTTTGGCATAAAAAGCTCTATCGGTATGGCAGGACTGGCTTGCTTAGCGGAGCACCCAGCAATCTTGGTCTCCCCCAATCTTGGTTTCCCACTTGCATGTCCTGACCTTTTCCAAAGCTGTGACAAGATGGGTTACACACAGCTGTCCACTTCTGGAAGGAAGCTCTTGAGCACTCCAAAATATCCCCCAGGTTAGACAAGTGTCAGACAACAGATCTAATAAATGGCCCACCTTCCCTGTAGCAGGGACTCAGCCTCTGAAGGTTCAGGCTCCTAGCAAAGCTTTTTCTGTGGCTTAGGCACAGACAATCCACATTGCATGCGAATGCTCTAGTGTCTAAAACTGCTTGAGATCACAGTCCAGTTTCCCACTCACGTAGGATACAAAGGGGCCCTCTCTTTTCCATCCAGCTGATTAAATAGACAGCAAAAGTGTGAGCTTCATTTCTTTAGGAAACAAGGCTAAGAAGAGCCTTCTGTGAACTGTTGAAGATCAAAAGTGTCAAGTTTTACCAGGTACTGTTGCTAATGAGGAAAATATTCATTACAAGTGTTTTCAAGAGTAACAGTATGTTTGCTCCCACAAATGGGTATCACTGACAAGCACTATTTGTAGATATTTGGTAAATGCTTAAAACTCTATTTTTTAATGCCATAATAAAACCAATGCAGAAGCTGATGAGTTGGCAGGGCTATGATACTTTTTTTCTAATTATGTGCTAAGGTTTATGAAACTAATAAATGTTTTTAATAATAGTGAGGAGGAGAAAGCTTACATTTAGAGAACGCATTAAAATTTGCACAGGTAATTGAATTGTATGGGAACTCAAGATAAGAATAACTTAATTAAAATTAAATTTTAAAACAAATGACCCAGGTTGTTTTTTAATCCCCTCACGCCACCTTGAAAAAATAATTTACATCTCAGTGTAATCGATACATAGTCATAACTGGGTGTTATGACTACCAGATGAGGAGAAGAGCTAGGCAGAGGACAGGTATACAAATGAGGAAAAGGGGAGGTTCCAGAGTTCATCTATTAAAGTTACACTTATAAATGTCCAGACCATTGTGAAAGGCAAACAACCAACTCCTAAACCAGGCAGTCACAATTTCTTATTTCCTTTGACTGTCCTCCTAACTTTCCCCACTGTGCTGGCTACTTCCCTTTAGACCATACTCACCAAAGCAAATTAGCTTTGCTCTTGGCAGGTTCAGGTCTACATTCCCCTATTTTTACCCAGCTTCAGAGTTGATATCATCTCTCTTCCAACACCTAATAAGTTTTCTGCATTAGCTAGCAAACACTCCAGCATTTCTGTACTGTGTTTTCACCACCCAAGTTCCAACCTGGAAAGGTCTTTTCTCTCAGTCTCTATGTATCATATGTACCTCATCATACACTACCCTTTTCAGATTCATATTTGAAATGTTTCTGAGAGGAACATAGAGGATATGGAGCCTGTTTAGGTGTGAGTCTTGATGATTAGAGAGTGCTCAGCATAGGAGAGAAGACATCTACATGCTGTAGGAAAAGGGAAGGTCTATTAACTCTTGTTCTGGCTTCAGTACCTGTAACCAGAGATGGGAGATCCACAGATCTTATGCACCCACACCCTGGCACCTGTCATCCTGAGCTCAGTAACTCACTAAAAATGAACAACAGATAAGTGAAAGGAATTATTGTCCCTAATTAGAGCCAAGATGGGGAGTGCAAGTGACATGCTTAGCGTCCCATAAGCTGTCCCAAAGCAAAGAAGCGAAACCAAACCCTTGGAATCCCTGCCCAGGAGTTTTTGTTCTCCTTGACAAGGTGCAAGCATCCTTCAACCAGTACAATTTCTGAATCACGTATCACAGAAGGAAACACTTTTTTACTGTGAGTGTGACTGAGCACTGGCACAGGTTTCCCAGAGAGGCTGTGGAATCTCCATCCTTGGTGATATTAAAACAATGCCTGGACATGGTCCTGGGCCACCAGATCTAGATAACCCAGCAGCAGGGGGTTGGACACAATGACCTACAGAAGTCACTTTCCACCTCAACCATTTTGTGATTTTGTGATCTACTCCTTTCCAGAACCCCGGTACAATGAGTGACTGCTATTCGCAGATTTGAAAACTGCACTGCCTTCCTGGCTACCTCTGTTGGGAAAGTCTCTTGTTAGAAGGCAGGCCAGGCCTGACGTTACACAGTGTTCTCTCCTCTGCCCAACTTCACAGTGCTTTTTACAGGACTTAGTTGGGGAAATGCGATTATTAGTCTGTTTTTATTTTATTTTTTGTTTTCCCAGAGAAAACTGCTTTTCTCCAATAGGATAAAAATAGCCTTCCACAATTGTTCTGTCCCTTTAGACTTAGTGAATAATTGAAGAATGCTTTCCCGTTAGTTATTAATGAAAGAGGTTTACTCTGAACCTTTCTCCATTATCCAGCACCAGCACTTTCCTCCGTTGCTGAGGTTGCAAGAGAAAGCAAGGGGTGACAGTTGCTTGTATATCTCTTCATGAACGAATGAAGCAAATTCTGCTGCTGTCTGGCTGGGAGTAAATCTGCAGTAACTCCACTGGATAACTGAGAAGACTTTGGACTTACTCAAGAAAAACTGAAAGCAAAATGTTCAGTTACATTTTTCATCTGGCATGTTCAAAAGAACATGTGACTAATGAGACTGACATGTCTATAAATGTATGACAAAACATCAACCCATATGTCTTGCTTTTTTTACCAGCTCTTCCCTCCTATTCTCTTGATTATTCACCTGTGGGTACCAACATTAACCTCAAGGCAGTTTTCCTGCTATTACATCTTTGTTCTTGTCTACCCATTTTAACAAAACTCATCGCATTTCTTCTCTGCTAAATAGATACTCTTGTTCATATAAAAGAATTTCCTACAGCAACCACTGGCAGCTTAGACTCCCAGTCTACAGAAGGAGGGATCTGTGCAAACAAAGCTCTGCCTCCATTCCCAGCATGATTTAGTTTCCCTTCTTTTTTATGGCAAACATCTACCTGGTAACAGCCCCAGATCAAGGTCTCCTGACTCTACATTCCACTGAAAGATTGGACCCTAATTTAATTTTTGCCAGAAAGAGGCTTGAACTACCCCACCATATGGAAGTCAGAAAAGATGTTGCATATTTAAATGCTTTAATTTTCTTCTAATTTCTATCATGGCTGTAATGGCATTTGTATAATCTCCATCTTAAAAGAAGACGTTTATGTTAGCATCTGGGGGAAAAAAAGGGGAGGGGAATATTTTTTTTATTTAGGCCTTGGTTTTTGTTTTTTGGTTTGGGGGGGGAGTTAGTTTTTGTTTCTTTTTGGAGCTTTTGTTCTTGCAAGTCAGGAAGAGCAGGGGAGCTTTTTGAAAGTGTAGGGATGCTAGAGGACACATGTTAATACATTAAAAATTCAAACCCCAAGAGTGATGAAGGGTATTTAGGTTTCATTTATCTACGGACTTCTGGCAGGTTTTATTGTAAAGAAAAAGCAAAGGAAAGTTCTGCAGCTTATTTCTCTTCTCAGAAGAGCTAATTAAAGGATCTTAGGTATGTTACTGAGAAATTAGAATGAAGCATTGCCTTATTTTCTGTTACCAGAGCTTTATGGATACTAGAAATCCTAGAAAGAGTGAGGTTTTATGTAACCTGGATGGAGAGCTTAGTCACAGAAAAAATAAGCTACTAGAAGCCCCATGCTGAGAGTTGGCATTGAATTGAACTGAGCCTGTAATACTTTCTTTGAGGGTGAGGGAATAGGGTACAAAGTAAGGCATCCTTTACTTTGGTGCAGACCTTAACCTGCTGTCTCTAGGAAACTGAGTGTTAAAAGGAATTGCTGTGCTTGTGCATACTGTAAGATTGCAAAAGAGGAGCCATTAAAACTTGCTTTAATTAAAAAAAATCTGCTGAGGAAAAATCAGAGCCCATAATTGTGAGATTGTTCCTTCATTTTTCTCTTCATTTTCAATTTGCTCTGAAATCAAACTCCCTTTGCCTTCTAATGCACAACACTAAACCAACTGACAATACTATAATTCCCTTTTATTTATTTTTTGCTTCTGCTTATAATTTTAAAATTCTCATGTTGATTCCTAAAAAAGCGCAATAAAAGCAAAATAATAGAAAATTAACTCATGTTTCAGAACAAAAAAGTCATTACTTTGTTTAAAGTGCCTTGTAGTAAGCTCCATGTGAGATATTGAAATCTGTATTACCTAACCTTTTGAAGATGTTAATTGATTACAAACTGTTGCAGTTGGCAGTGTTTCTTGAATGATCCCTGCCATTCAGTGATGAAGTGTCATGAAGAAAGGGCAAGTGAAAGCAGGGTGAAAGGGCCCACACTCTTTGAAAGGCAACGAGGAGGGAGTAAGGATCTTTGGGTCAGAAGCAGTCATCCACTAAGGTATGGAAGAGCAGGATGGAAAATGTTTGAGGTTTTCAACAGGTTCTCATTAAACCTCCATAGGACTTCATGGGCCATACTTGTGCCACTCCTGAACCTCAGAGCTCACTTTCTTTTATTGAACTATCTTTCCCAGCAAACTACTTTTATTAACTTCCTACCTGTGCTAGTCTTCTATGGCTTCAGAATGTGCTATGTCTAGCAATTTAGGTTTTTTCCTCTCTCATCTGTTTTTTTTTAATAATCTGACCCACAAACCTTTCCAGCTAAAGAGACTCCTTGGATCCCTTGGACCTTTATTTATGTTTAATGCAAAACCTGAATAATCATTCAGTATTCCCAGTATTCTCCTGTGTGTTCATGTGCTGGGACATAACAGTTTTTTCCTTTAGATTCTGTTAAAGTTGATGGTACTAGTTAGAGCCTGTAAAAGCTATGTGACTTGTTTGTTAAAATGCTGGCAGGACTTAACAGGGTAAAGAGGTTAACTGGTGCTGACCAAATAAGATTCAGCTCTTTGCCTAGAGTTAACCCTCCCATAATGCACAAGAAATCCAACTGTGCAGGTATGTATCTTCATTCACTAATGAAGCTACTTGTTACCACACAATAGGGACAGTTAACACTTCATTACCTGGATACAGCTATTCCTATATTGCTAACTACAAAGCCTTTGACTAAACAAAGACAGGATGCAAAGCAGTATCACAAAAGACTCTGTAGTCACTGCCATCAAATAAGGCTGCATAGATCTGTGGGACCAGAACATATGAAATAGCACAGATACTACATGAAGTGAGTTTCAGTGCACGGAGAACAGGGAAGACTAGTCTCTTCCAAATAGAAAGTGTAACAGAAACAGAGCCAAACCAAAGATTAAAGGTTAATGAGATGAAAAGAATAATTAAGAAGTCCCAGCCGGAAAAAACACATATGTGGGAAAATAAAACAGATGTAAGTGGGGCAAAAATAAGTTGGTGGTATGATGGCATCATGTTTTCAGATGGGATTTATACCATCAGACACAAAAGGAAAGAAACACTGTTTTTCAACTCCTCAATATACTAGATCAGTGTTGCAGCAGGATAGGGAGGCTTTTATATAAAGATATGCCACCAATTTGATTTTCAGTTTCTGTTTCAAAAAAACTAAACAGCAGGCAAAGAGCAAACATCAGAAAATGACTGGAGAGGGAAAAAGCTCAAGTGAAGGCAAAACACACCTAGCATTTTCTGCAGCGTCTTATTTAGACTGCTTGAGTCTTAGTAGGTGGGGGGGGGGTTCTGTATTTTAGGAGCTGGATTTGCATCTTGTCCATCTCCTCTCCCAGCTTAGTTTGACATCTTGAAAAAACTCATTTCCCTGTTAACTGTATACCAAAGAGTGATATATTGTGCATTACTGTGTCTCCTAATAATATTGCAAATAGTTTTAAAGCATTTTTTTATTTCTTGATCATCACTACAAGGGAAAAAAGGCAATAGAGACATTAAAGCATATGTTAAATTCTGGCATATATTATTAACAAAGGAACATTACATGATTTTCTTTTAAGTATAGTTTTCCTGGTTCTAACGCTTTGTGTGAAAATTCTGCTTGCTGAGTTAAGCTCTATTATATGAATTCTTTGTTACATGTTATCTTGTTCCAGTACTGCAAACATTTCTTCATGGCTTTAAACTTTGGTCAAGTAGGTTTCAGCAGATACGGCAAAAGTTAAGCATGAAGAGAGTTGCTCTCACTACTGAAATGTATTTCTCATTCCTGCAGGGCTCTGTGTGAAGGAAAACCTTCTGAATTTGTTTGATTAGGAGCTAATTTAGGACTGCAATGGTAAAAGAGGGGGGTGAGGATGAAAAATCAATTTTTGGAAAGGGTCTTTTTATTGAGGCTTTGTTTCATTTATAGGTTGCGAATCTTGCAGAAAAGCTGATCCATAGTCAGTTCTGCTTTTCCATTTAGACATACAATGAAAGTATTTGTATAAAACAGAACAAATACCAAAAAAAAGCCTTTTTTTTTGTTATTTGTTTTGGGGGGAGTGTGTTGGGTTTTTTTAAGGTGGAGAAAGATAAAAATACACAGCTTGATAATAAAAGTTCATAGGCTATTTTATAAAATGAAAAATTATTTCAAAACCTTGGGAAACGTAAGCTAGCCTGAAACCTACAATAAAATGCAGAGAACATTTTTCTGCATGATTTGCCAAATTTTAGCTAGTTTTAATAAAAATTATTCTTGCTCTTGTGGAGATTAGACACCACATCTTAGTGTTCATGGTGGATGAAGGGGTAAAAAACATCAGGGAAAATGACTGCCTGTTTTAAAAAGGTTTTTACCTGCTTACTCTATCACCCTATTGACCACGCAGGGATTTGGAAACATTTATAAGACTGTCTTCTACTATATCACATATACATAACCACGGGATTTTATCCTGCCACTGCAGAAGTCAATGAAAAAACTCATTTTGACTTTAATTGGAGAATAAATCTCTCTCTTCAGATACAGCAGATGTGTTAATACATGTGAATAACCCTAAGAATCTCATTTAAGTCTAGCACCAAAAATGACTGGACTCCAGCTATAATACTCATCTAGTAAATGGGGCAAGGAAAGCTACTCTCATGCTATCTCTTTATAGGACAGGATTATAAAAGGAGATGACAAATATTATTTACTTGACAGTCACTCCAGCATGAATTTAAATATTCTGCAGAGCTTAATATGTAATTGTGTGTGTATGCATTGTTATACAGTATTGATTATAAAAAAGGGTAATACCTCAGTGAACTGTAAGGAAGCTTTGCAGTACTTATTTTGATAAGATATTTGTAACCTCTCACACAAAGGAAAAACTGCTCAATGAAGTGTAATGCTGGGATCCTCAGACAATTTTCCAAAGATTGGGCTAGTCATACATTATATTGGGGGGAGGGGAGGGCTACGCCCATCAAAATGAAAAATGAAGTGTCATCAGCAGACATTTTCTCAAACAAACAATTATAGAGGACAACTATTTGCTAGACTGTTTGTAATCATGACTAATAATCATTAATTATGTTTTTAATGTATTTATTGCTACCTAAAACTCATACTATGCATTTTAATAACAGCAATATCTCGCAATATCTAGCAATATATATTAGCTGATACTCAAAGATTCCTTGTTGTCAGAAAGACATATTATTACCCTGTGCTGGGAAAAACAGCTGTGACATGCCACCACCTTATAAGCTTTCAGGACTTCAGTGATGGAAATGAGCATTTATAACCAAGAGCAGTTACATAATGAACCTCTCATGAAGGCTTTCTAGATACATATTAAAGCTGAAATATTCAAAATGAAATTAAATTATAGAAGTCTTGACCTGAGGGTCAGGTTAAAAATGAGTAACAAGGAGATATGTGAAAAAGCATTATTCAGACCTGGAAAATAAAATCTGAAATAGTTTTCTGGTTTGATCTAGCCTGCCATATTATTGTTACTTACTCAACACCAAGGTCCACAAGCTATTTTAAGGAGCCGCTAATATTAAGTTCATTTGACAAACAAAAATTTTTAAGCAAAAGTATTGAAATGCATTGGGAAAAATAAGATTATGGAAAATATCCTCTGTCACAACCTTGGAGATGAATATTATTTACCTGGAGAAGACCTACAGCTCCTTATCAACTAGACAGCACTGCACAATATGTCAGCATGGTCATCTTTGTCACATTATAAAATCATATATTATGACTGTCTTAAGGAGTGTGAGAAAGGTCTCTTTATAGGAGGAAAAAAGAAAAGTTCCCATCTCCTGCTTTTTATTTTTATAGAGGGCACTTCATGGTAATGAGGTCCTGCATGGTCTGGATATTAAGAGGCTCTGTCTTCCACCTGCCACAGGGCAATGAGAAAGGAAGGTGGGAATCCTTACTGGTTTTACTGAAGCCTTCACTCCCAGTAGACATGGTTGTGAACAGATACCTGATTAATAAGGTTTGAGAAATAAAGCATCTGGGTATAACTTTCTCTCTTGGACCCTGCTGGCAACAGGAACTGTCTTGATGTAAGTGCACAAAGTTTAAACTTGGCCTTTTTATTGAGGCCACTGTTCCCGTTGAAATCCATTCTCTTGATGTTAATGCGATATAAATAAGTGACTCCCTTATGCCAATGACTACTCATCTGGTAGGCTGTACAACATTTGGCTCCATGCCACAAGATTGATTGCTTTTCTGAATGTTGGAGTGCCTCAAAATTAAAGTTGAGTTACACTATTAATTGATTCAGGATGGCTTTTTTTGAGTAATTATGTTCAAGAAGGGTCTGTCAATACAATTTGCTCTCAGTTGTCACGGCACCATCAAATATAATGGGGTTGGGTGCACACAGGATAGTAACTTGCATGACTACAGCAGTATTTGCCAAAAAAATCCCCATATAGAAGAAATATAGAGAACATGAAGTTGTACTTAATCTGTTTTGCATTGCAGAGGGTGTTATAATAAATGTAGATTTACTGTTTATTTGGAAACTCTGTAATGTTCATTTATGTATCAATGTAATGGTGATATTTTGGTAATGTAGCTGTGTATTCGTACACTTTAGGCTCAAATCATTAAATTGCAGCACTGAGATAGAAGACTGCAAACATACGTTGCCTGACTAATCCCCAAAACAACCTTTTGAAATGTATTAAACTGTGTAGATGAGGGAACAGCAGTTCACAAAGTTTCATCAGGTGCCCAACAACTCAGCATGAAAGTCAAGTTTAGAACTTGGGTATGCACAGATTAGGTACATGCTCAAGGTAGTTGATCATGCGGTCTTCAGAACAGGAAAAAATTCCAGTGCGCTCAAACTGTCCTAAAACAAGTTCTGCACAGAACCAAGATCACCTTCAGTAAACCATTTTACAAAATGGTAACATGCAAACATCTGTCTTCCACTGGCTTCTGTCATTTTCCTAGAGGATTGTTTTGGAAATCTTTTGTTTATTTCATGGTAGCATATAGAGGACAACTGCACATTGCAGACTTTTTTTTCTGTTTTGTTTGGTTACAATCATTGATGGGCAGATACACCACAGGACATTTTTCCAACACAATTAATGCTTTATCTCTGCCACCTGTTTCTGCTTATCTCACTGAATTGAAACTGGTTTGTAAACCTTTCCCCATTTCCTTTAGTTACTCAAAACTACTTCCCAGGTCCACTGACTTTCATTTTAAGGAGACACCTTTTCTGAAAGTACAACTATTTTCCCTTCTATGGTCTCTAATCAACAGCAAGATAAAAGCTCATTTTATGATTAAACCTTAAAGTCATAGGAACTATGTGCATTCTATTCTCTAAACTCAAGATAGTCTGTCCACTGTAAGTTAAGAATTTTAACGTTTAGAATTTTCCAGAAAAACAATTGGACAGTCTTCAGACAAATGTAGACTCTCTTTCACTGCTGTATGAATTAATTCAACTTACTTATGCCCCATCTCTTTTCCAAGATCCACCTCAGACCCAATGTACCATTTTAATGTCATTCCCTGTGTCCTGGTTTCGGCTGGGATAGAGTTAATTGTCTTCCTAGTAGCTGGTACAGCGCTGTGTTTTCAGTGTGGTA
>JAVKLA010000001.1:39065696-39108233 GCA_034782735.1 Sagittarius serpentarius
CCCACTGGGTGGGGGGGGAGCGAGTGAGCGGCTGCGTGGTGCTGTGTTGCTGGCTGGGGTTAAACCACGACACCCTGTTTTGGGATAAAAAGGTTGCAAAGAGACCAGGCTAGCTCATACCCCACAGGCTGAGATTCACCTCCAGTAATCCTATTAAAATTAAAAGGATGAGCTGTATGAGTTAGTACTGGAGAGGTAAGTAATGGTCACAAGTGTATAAAGCAGATCTATTGCGTAGATGTGTTATAAAACATACACTCTTGATTAGATTAACTTCTTTTTCACCACCAAAATTGTGGTTATTCTCCGCTTGTGCAGCAGAAGTGCAAGTTGGTTAGAGATTTAAATCATTACTTCTGCTACTTGGTTACAGCATGGGATTCAAACACCTGTTAATTTGCTGAGGCAAGTGTTTCTGTTCATCTTCTCTAATCACCCCTCTATAGTTTGCATTTCTCAGGTTCTGTAGGGGCACCGAGTTAACCAGTCCAGTTCATATTTCAGAGGAAATGTAATCAGTAAATCACCTATATTAGTCTGATGTCCTCACACAAGGGTTTTATTATTAAGGATATTTTGAAAGGTTCACTGAATATTACACATTGAAATAAGTGTCTGTTGCCTGGGAGCAATTTCCAAGCTGTCTTCTGGGATCTAGGACACACTTAAAAGGATTTAGTGGTGGAAATCTTTCATTTAGAAAATCCATTTCTGCAATTCACATGTTAAAGAAATAGAAAATGTTTCTTTGCCAACTTCAACTGCAGTAAATGCATGTGAATAGCCCCTCACCCCTGAAACAGAGCTAATTTCTGCAGAAGTTCATCCCAGAGATGTATTTCTGAGCAGGTGTTTTGCTTCACTGTTCACATCTTGAATTGTGTGCATTCCATCATATCTATCATTTTGCCCTTACACAGTCAAGGAATTTGGTCTTTTCAGTTGAGTGAGCTGGGAAAGGAGAGTGCATCACTTCTTGTTTTAAAACATTCCATAGTACTTGGATCCTGCGTATGTCTGGAAACAGTAAATGTGTAATGAAATAGCTGGGAAAACAAAACACAAATTACCACATATATCATGCTCTACATTTACAGTAGCAGAAGCAGTAGCACTTTGGAAGTATTTCCCTCCCCTTTCTTCTTCCTGATCATTGCTGACGTTTCTGTCCTTGTTTGCAGAAGTCACAATGTCCTTCCATCTGTCAAGCTATCATTTCGCAGAAATGAACGAGGATCCAGACAAAGTCAGCTCCAGTTACAGGAGGCAAGTCTCTCTAGGCTCTCAGCTGGGAGTTTTCTTCCTCTGGCTCAGTCCTTAGGCAAGGATTTGGGGGATGGGGAAGGAAGAGGGGGTCTATTATTGGGTCTTATTTTAAAAGATGGCTCCTATCTCACACTTATTTCCAGGACTAGGATCATCACTGAGGAAGGTCACAAGTATTAAGCAAAAGGGGATTTCCCAACTTGAAATCACCAAATGAAAAGTCGAAATGCCTGATTTGTCTTGCTGATACCTGATTTTCAGAACTAATTCTACCTTTGTTTCTATGGAAATTAAATGTGATGAAAGAGGAATTGATCAAATTCCCAGTACAATTCTAGCTGTAGACAACTTGAGCTTTCCAAATATGCACTCTGTCAAGACACCTCCTGTGTGATATCAGGCCAATTTGTTACCTTCGCTAACACTGTCTATAAAGGGGATTATACTTCCCTGTCCCATATGCAGATGGTGAGTTAAATCTTCTAAATACTATAGGGCTTTCTGGTGTACAGTACAAACTCTGGGGTTTTAGACACAGGATGGAGTATATTATTTTGCATCTAAAACATTTCCATGTGAGGTTAGTGTCTGAGCAGTTTTCTGATCACTATAATTGAAAGCTTATTTTGGTGAGTTTTCTTGGCCATCATACATGTGATGTTTGGATGAGCAATCAAAACAAGCATTTCCTCTACATCTAAGTGAAAGATTTGGAAACATGTTTTGGCTGTAAGACCCAATCAGAGCAAGTTTTTTTCCCCATCTTGCCACCTTTAACCTAGAAACAATGCCATAAAGCAAGTCTCTACACACCTTTCTCTGGGTTACCGGAATTTAATACAAGTCAGGCTACTAGATGGAGACAAAAGCTAGCTCCAGACTCAGAGGAAGGCTACAGTTTGTGAGGAAAATATCACTGTAAAGGAGTCTGACAGAGTAAAGATAAAGTTCAATAGCCTTTTAGTTGTCTAGGATTTCTCTCCACTCACAGAAATTTCCAATGGAAAGCTACTGGAGCTACTTCTAGGAAAGAGCCAAAACTCTGAAATTTACTTAGGAAACCAGAGAGAAGAGAGTGCCTGAGTCATGTTTGCAGGGCCACAGAGTGTTAACACCTCAAAAGAAGGGTGTGTTTCCCCAGGTACTCCTATAGCAGTAGACCAGGAAGCCTCTGCCAGTAGGAAACACTTCTGAATTTTTGACTAGGGGGTGAAGAATATATCCTCAAATATTACAATATCAACCAGGATCTTAATGCTCACTGGGAACCCTTTTACTCTATGCTTGTTGTACAGCCTAAACAGACAAAATGACACGTAAGTTGGAAAAGGAACTAGTCTAAAGTTGCCGAACAAGACAGTAGCAAAGGCAGGATTAGACTGCCTGTCTCCTGAGAACTGACCCACTGGGCCAACTTTGTCTCAGAGCAGAGCTGTGCTAAATAATCAGCCCCAAATAAGTAACAAATGCAAATGTCCTCTGGGCTGAGCATTGTGATTCAAATAACTTCCCTCCACCTTTGAATCCATATCCCACCGTTCCAATATAAAAGGTGGAATACCCACCACAACAGAGGAAAAGAATACAACGCAGAATTCATCATTCTGTATTTGCTTTGCTTTGTTTTTACTATAACATTCTGCACATCAGTTTGTTTGATTGGGTCACTTTGCTTGATGAATTTTGTCTTCCTTCCAAACAGATGGTGTGAGCCTAGGAATGGTTTTAATAAAATTCTTCGTGTGCTGGTTATATGGCACTTATTTGGCAAATATCACTCCACAGACACACTTTAGGTTGAAGATGATACTGTAATGGCTTAAATCTCCCACCAGCTGCCACAAAATTAAAGCCACATTAATATCAACAGAGAAATTAGGAGTTCTGGTAAGTCAGCTGGGAACTTGAGGGAAAATTTTAAAGGCATGCGGAAGATTAGCAGTGGGAAGGGATTGTGAAAGTCTGCCCTAGCATTAGACAGTAACAATGTTAAGGCTTGAAAGACTGAAATACATTTTGTCCTTTACTCTCTGAGCTGACCAGGCAATGCAATTGGTCCATATGTTAATCCTGACAGCCTGGAAGGAATGCCAGTAAGGTGTATATAACCTAGGTGAATATTATTCAGTGAACTATCAGTAAAAAGTTTTTGAAAATAAACTGAAGCTTATGCCATAGACAGCTCAATACCATGAAGCATCTCTAAAGTGGGAATTTCCTAACACCTGTAGATAAGACTGCTATATTGCATGGAGATGCAAGATTGGAGGCACAACCACACTATACTGACTACATCTGCTCTGCTTCCTCACCCCCATTCCAATTAACAGATTGGCCTTTAAAACCAATCACAAACACATAGTCAGTCAGAGCAAGGTAAATCTTGTCATTACACATCTTGAATCACACAGAGAGAAAGTGCAGGCCAGAAAATGAAACACAATGCAGAGATCACAGCATTACTGGGGAATGTAGCAGGAGATGTGCAGAACATCATGGGATATGGAGAGCCCGGACTTCTATTAGGAGAGGTAGTACTTGGGCAGGCCAGAGAGTAGGGATGACTCCATGTAAAATCAGAATAATTCAAAGCAAAGACAGAAGAGTACAAGTTCAGACAGTGCTCTGGATGTTACATTCAGACTGACTGCAGAGGCACACAATTGTTTTAATGAGATATATTAATCTTCCCCCTTCACCTCCCTTGATCTCTAAAATGCCCCAGACATCAGTGCATTTAGCAGGGTTTTGTACTGGAAGTGAATGATGTGGATGATATGCTACAACAGTTAAATGCAATCGCAACAAAATTCCCCACGGGTAAGGCAATGCTACTCAGTTATTTTTACTATTATGGCCAATGGGGAAATTATATTTTCTTCTGGAATATACATGATTGGCTGTGGTCTGAGATGGGATATCACAGTAGATGGACCACTACTGTGCTCTCTTATGGCAGCTCCTGTGTTCCAGAGTGTATGCACATTATTCGATAGCTGCAAATGAACATATAAAATTTAAGAGGCTTTTTGAAAATGATGTTTTTCAGCCTGCAATATTACATTAATTACACCACAGAGGTATGAGAAACTATCATTAGTGTGATCACACTATAATGATGGATAAAGAAACCATTATAAGTAGAAGGGAATGAGTAGCCAGGATAATTAGGAGTTTTTCTGTTGAAAACAGTAATGGCAAAAAGGCAAAAGGAAAAAAAAAGTGTTAAAAAAAAGGGGTGGGCAACTTATAAGACAGGTCTTGAAAACAGGGCAGCTAATGGGGATATTCACTCAAAGAGCTCGTTATTACAAATCTGCATTAGCATTAGTTTTTCAAATCACTACTGGGTATAAAAATCACTGTTTACAGACTATAGAGAACCTAGTTTTTAACTGTCAATCTGTAGAAAAATGGGACTATGTCAAACCAGAGTCAACAGCCAGCAAGTATGCTTGGCTAAATGTCTCCTGATATTCAGAGCTGAACTAATGGCTATCATTCTGACTGTAACAGGCCACTCTGTAGTTTTATTAGATCCTCTTCTGGGACCTGACATTGAGATGTGTTTTGGGGTGTGTGTATATATTATCATTTTTTGAGAAAAAAATGCATAATAAGCAGCTGTTAGCCAGCAAACGTTTAAGAAGCCCTGAAGCTAAAGGTGACACTAGTCCAGCCAGCCACAATAATAGCTGGATTTTCTGAGCCTTCTATACATTAAAAACAGAGTTTAACAATCCCATTGGGTTGTGACCCACTACTCACTCTGAAACACTAGTCCCAGGAGCTTGTTTGTGATGTGTTATCAGAAAAGTAGTTATTAAAGCTTTCTAAATTGCCAAGTCAAACAAAATGGCATCTTTTTTATTTGAATGAACAAAACCCCAATGAGTTGTGTTTGCCCAATTTTTAAAACCATAGTCTTTTTGAGAAAGAAAAGTGAAAAGACTAGCAATATCTTCAGAAATACCTGTCCAATTGCAAACTTGCATGCACAGATTTGTTGTCCATATACCATCACCACTTGGTACATGTGTGATTGTGTGACTACACAATAGCCCATTGAACAACTGAATTGCTTTACCAGTTTACCTAAGCCTAGTGACTACACCTGTAGACCAGGTAACCAGCCATGTAGAGCACATGGAATTGGAGATATTGGTATGTGTAGTTTCATATGCAATCAGATACCAAAAAGGAAACCTAGGAAAACGCAGCAGTGGCATCTCGGTTTGCCTTACATAATTGTTTTCTTTAAAATGGTTCTTGTATTTGGGAATACTTGAAAGTGTCTTGTAATAAAAAGGTATCATATAAGGATATGCATATTCACATATATACATGCATATTTATACATCAATACATATATATGCAGAGACATGTATTTGCGTATATATGTATATACATACTGTCATGAATGAGTAACTCCTGCCTGGGATCTCAAGGATTTATCTGTATGTGAGCAGCACTATATAACCATTAGCAGAGCAGGGAAGGACTTGACTATTTGATTTGTGACTGCGTGGAGATTTTCTTGGCTCTAATTGAGCAAACATTGGTTCACTGGGCTTGACATTGTTCTTGTACTGGTATAAAGCTGAAATAACTCTATCAAGGGCAGATGACCTTTGTGAACATAAACAAGGAGAATTATGTCCTCCATTGAACAAAAAGCATGAAGGAGCACTTCTAAGATGCAAGCAAGGAAATTCATGAGGTTTGGGTGTTGTCTTGTCCTCCCTAAAGGTTATCATTGTGACTCCAATAGAAACTTCATCTGGGTATAATTTTTAGAGGCTTTCATTTGAGGACTTTTATGTTGTTTTGGTCTTATTTGTTCTACCTGCTACATGCCAAGTACTATAGCTGGGCAGTAGCTCAGATATATTCTGTTAAAAATCTTTATTATTCCCACAGTGAAACTGCCCTCTGATCTACCTTATATGAATAGACCTTGAAAGACAAAAGAACTTACTTGGAATAGCAAAGGCATGAAGTAAACTCCCATGTCTTCTATTCTAAGCAAACATCACCTGCCCTAACTATGGAGTTGAAGGATTTGTCTCCCCTTCACTTGTACCACCTGTTTATATAGAAGCCTCTGTCATAAGATGCAGTAACAGTTTTCAGTGCTGCACTTGGACCTCATGACAGAAGCCAAATAAACCTTCCGTTGAAGACCAGCCTTTTACACTGATAAACATAAAAGTGATGCTGCCATCTGTTTCCTTGTCTTAAAAGCACACAATCTGGGGACAGTAGCAGAAGCTGGATTTTTTACTTTAAATGCATTGTATCATTATTTTTTTCCAGTGATTTTTTTTGAGCCATTCTGTGCTTACAACTGCAGAGAACAGTCAAATTAATACAATCGTGATGATTAAACGCAAATGTTGCTTTAGGTGTTATTAATAGAACTTGTAGTCCTGCTTTTTTAAACAGATATTCAATTTGCTGTTCAATTTTCTATTAGAACATTTTCCCTTCTCCTGACTTTAATTTGTTTCTTGCTGCACAGAGTGGGAAAGAAAAATGCTTGCTGCCTTGACTCCTACCTTACCTCTAAGCTACATGCTCTTCCATAACCAAATAGGGAAGAAAAATGTCCTTTTAAATTGTTCTGGCATACAGTATCTTACATTCCAAGGCACTCCACAAATCACAGTGATCATGCTTCACCCACATTGAATTTACATCCCTGGTTTCATCAGAAGACTAATAAGATATTTGTTAGGTCTGTCAGGTTTCAAATTATCTGTCAGAGAGATTCTGGATTTGATATGCTCTGAAAACATTCATGACCAACTGTTCTGAATCTTCTAAAAATAATAGGAAATTATATAAAAAAAAAAGATTTTCCATTTGGTGTGGAAATCCTTTATAAAAGATAAAGAGCTTTCAGAGCAATAGTTACATCTCAATGTTATAGGTCCAGAGCACTTCTTTATGCTAATATCCCTCATTCCTTACAAAAATTATAGAAATTTTTGTAAAGCAATCTTACATCTTCATGCAACAGACATAAGGAACAGCAAAGCAGGGTCCTTCCAGTCGGAGAGAGTGAACCTATCACTCTCTCACTATTTAGGAAAAAAAAAAAAAATCAAGAATACAACACAAACTTACTCCAGGAGCCCCATATAAAGGCAATTCCAATCTGAGCTGTGCCTGCTTAAATTGCTACTCCAAATACTCCAAATTCCTGAACCTGAGACACGCTGAATGAAGGTCTATAGAGAAATTAAGAGTGAAGTACTTAGTCCAATTGATTTGGCAGAGAATAGCTACATACAGACAGGAAAAAGAACAGTGGAGGTGATGCCTTCTTCCTTGCTTCTGACCTTACATTAATATTCACTATGGTTTGGTTTCTTTAAGATAGAAATCCTTTCTTTTTCAAGACTTTATTATGAGGTCTTATGCAGGTTCTTTTCACAAGGGTATACTTCAACCCTACAGAATGCATTGCTAATGAAATATTCCAGGATCCAGGGCTTCTAAACCCAATTTTTTGCCATGTATTTTTACGAAATTGATTGGTAGCCCTGTTGACCAAGACTAGGAGGAGACTGATACGAAGAGTTAAATTGCTGAAAATGGTTGAGTTCAGGAACACACACAAAAAAAAAAAGTACAGAAGGAAAGGAAGTTCTCCATGCCAAAAGTTGTTTACAAAGACCCATTTATGTCACATAAGGATATTCTTCCCATTTATTTAAAGCATGAGAATAGTTTTCTGTCTGGACACCTCAGTACATGTCTGTAATACACTTAAAGTAGTTTTTGCAGCCAAGTGTAATTGGAGTTGAACCAGCACAGCTAATAACTGAAGATTTTGTGGTTTAGAGTTCAGACTTCATTGGACAAATCTATTAGGGTTCTTAGCTCCACCTTCAAGTTATTAGCCTACTCCTTGACAATGTCTGTACTGCTGTTATTACCTGTACAAACTCACATGAATCTGCCTGTTAATACTGTATCAAATCTTGGATTTTTGTAAAGGGTTTCAGAGAACTTATGCCCAGACAAGAATGAAGATTATGTTCTAAAACCCAAGAGAGAAACCAAAAGGATTAGCACTCAGCCCTAATAAATCTCACCTCTAACTTCTGCATGGGTGAACAGAAAAAGTCTGCTTTACATCCAGTAATAGTGATGTCATTTCATGTGAGGAGCCTGATACCAAGGGGACATACTGTTGACACTCTTGAATTACTGGGCTCAAAGGGGCTATAAAACATATAGATGTGTAAGGCCTATACACCAGCTGGGGAAGTCTAAGATGGAGAACACCCCATGGGTAAGAGCAACATATGTTCAGAGTACCCAGCAAAGTAATGGTTACCAAGGAACTGCTAGAGGATTACAATGAGCACGGAGGACCAAAGTTTTTTAGCTCTTAGCCTTTTTAGCCTCACCCAGATAACCTGTATCCTTCAGGAAGGAGCTGGCAAAGTATACTATTTCACTGTCCTTTGGCTCATGCTATACCCTCCGCTTTAGACACCATGAAATATTGATCCCTTGTACTTACAGCATCTAAAAATAACAGGGGGTAAGCAGTCTCCCCTGGCACAAGAACTGCACACTGATCTTTAGAGATGTACAGGTTCTAAAATGTGATGATTTAACATTAACACCCATCTAGCACCAATTAAAAAACAAAAGTCAAATTTTAATTTATTTTTACTGTTTTGGACTCAGCTCCCAGATTATGCATGTTTGCTCTCCTTATCCTTATTATGTCTCCTGCAGTTTCTCACCTGAATGCTAACCTGACTTTTCTGCTTTCAAACTCCACTGATCTAGCTGTGCCTGAGCAAAAACCAAACTCATATTGATAATTTTATGCACAATTAGTATTAATATTTTAGTCTCAGATCCTCAAAAACACTTATTTAGGAGCTTCACAGATGCAGAGCAGGAATTAAACAAAGCATTCTCCCAAAGTCTGGCTAACCTAAAACTGCAATGCAGAAATGTGTCCAGTTCTGCCTCCACCCAAACTCATTAAGTACCAGCAATGTCTGTTCACACTGCTGTGCTTCTGGTATTCCCAGAAGTTTGACGGAATCTGTACCTCACATACTATTTGAACAGAATTCGCTGCTCCCTATGTTTGAATAATCTTTTATGTTCTTGATTTTCCATGCTGGTCTTGCTTCTGACTTCCACATCTTAAAGATATAACATGAAAGTTTCAAGAAGTATCATCTCAGCAGCACTCAAAAGCTTTAAACTCAGGCATGCAAAATAATTATAATCTGATTATTAAAAATTGCTAAACATGACTAACAAATACTAATCATTAACTACAAGATGTCTGTAGGAGAAACATGGGTTTTTCTACTGCTATTAATGAATAAGATCACCAATATGATATAAAAAGTACTTCCTTCCTCTTGAAGAGGAGCTCTTATAAGAAGATCAGCCTGATACTTTTAATTAGCAAGGCCAAACATGCTACCAGAATTTTCTTCACGAGTACTAAGATGATTATATTAGGAGTTTAATATACCTCCCAAAGTCACTCAAGGGCTTTTGACCACATTGACATCTAGATACGAGCAAAAACCTGAAAGAGACAGTTGAGCAACTACCTGTTGGTTAATCATATTAAATGAAGCCTATAAAATACATATTATTTTGATAAATAGTAGTGTTGTCTTATTGAGTTGCAGGCCTGAAATGGTTCGAACAAGCTACAGGTTCCCAGAGAATGCCAGTACACCTGAACTAGCATTACTTCATCGTTATACAAACAGCAAAACAGTCATCTCTCTAAAGATACACAATAAAACCATTTTGTAATCTAGTTTCATACCTTCCTTCCCCATATAGCTTTCTCAGTTAATGACATACTCATATTTTAAAAAAGCAACTTCAAAACCCCACCTTTTATGTCTTCTTTGGTTTTTTTTCCTTTTGTCAGGACACCACAAGGGCCAGGAGCTAAGGGGAATCTCAGAGCTAGCAGCCCTGAGCCCAGGGCATCAGGCGTCTCCAGCGAGCCAGGACGAGACAAGGAAGTCAGCTTGCAGGTCTGGATGAGACCCAGTGAGGGCAACGAGGGTTAGACACAGCTTTGTGATGGCAAGGCAGGGCCCTGATACCAGCCCACATGTGAGGAAGTCATGATCAGCAAGACTCATAACCACACATAAAAACCAGACCAACAGCCCCAGGCCAAGCTGAACTAGGGTCAAGCTTAAATAGAGCTCTTGAGCTCATGGTTGTAGCTGGAGGCACCAGGTGAGGCTGATCAGAGCCATTAAGGCCTATTACTGCCCTCAGGGTTCTGACAGCTTCACACATTAATTACTCCAAATGCTCTCTAAGCCGTATTTGGTTACGTATCTTGTCCATGACTTGGAGTATTTTATCCATATTACTTGACCAAAGCCCTTTCAGACTGGCATCTAGCAGTTGTTCTAATATTGAGATGGCAGTATTCTTTATTTACAGCTGAACCTTCCACTTGCTTATCAACTTATTCAAAGGCAGAAGAGTTCCAGCAGGCAATCAAACACTTCTGCTAAGAAAGCTAGCATAGATTTGCTTTTCTGCTTCTAGTTAGGTCACAGCTATCATAAGCTGTAGGTAGAATATCATAGGTAAAATATCTAGGTAAAATTATATCAACACACCCTGTTAAGCCTAGGGTTTAGCTAAACCTTTACTACTGCTATGTTCTTAATCTATCAATCTCTTTATATGCACTGTCAGCAAAGCTCATTGAAGTTAATGAGGCAAATTCCACAGACATAGAAGAGCTCTGAATCATGCTGTAAATGATTTACTACTGAATTATTACGAGTCTGAGTGTGGCTTAGTCTTTGCAAGGTAATTTGGACGAGTAAATAATATTCCTGATTGAGTTAACTATACTCTAGAGCAACACCATGAGAAATAAACAGCCAGTGCAAGAATCACTCAAGAATCCCAAGGCTTCCTCAAGTTTCTGGAACCCTGATTTATCTGAATAAAATTGTATATCTATGTCTATAACCATGTTTAGCCACAATTCATCATCTGCTCCAAAGCAGATATCTTAGAAGCCAATTTGCACAGTAAGAAGCACTAGGGACATGTAGAACTCAGTTTCAGGACTTCAGCTACCAGCACTTTATTGGGCCATACACTCAAGCAAGTCAGCACAAAGTGTAAGCCATACACATGTGCCTTCCATGTTTTTCCCCCCATTCCCAGTCTTCACCTTAGTCATCACAAACACTTTTGCAGACAGACCTTGTTTTCAAGCACAAATCTTTATATAATAAAATGCATGGGAAACAAGATGCATAGAGAGAAAAGGGTAATCTCTGTCAGACAGCTCTGAAGGCACCAGGGTAATTTTCTGTGTCAAAAAAGAAAGCAGAAAGTACACCCAGCAAATAACCTCTTATTTCCAACAACAGACTCAGTGCCATGTAAACATGAGGGGAATCAGGTCAGTCAGTCCATACACATTCCTGTAACTGGACAGCACTCACTCATTACATAGTGCGCTACACTCTCACAGCCTCTTGCTGCAGTGTCTACTGCTACTTTCATCGCATGGGGGTTGACATGGAATGGCATAGGAGCCAAGGGAAGAAAACAGAGAGAAAAGGTGCCACGGAAACAAATACACCCAGATTTCCACACTCTCTTAGCTCTGTTTTGCATGAACTATAGACAGCAAGGGTATAGGACTAGGAAATTGCCTGAAGAATTCCTGAAAAATATTTCCAAACACATCAAGTATGACCTATTCCACTCTCCATTATGCTGTGATTTATTTACTTCTGTCCAGTGAGAGTTTCTCTCCTCATAATTTAGATAACTTTCAGTTTCCCCCCTCCCTCTTGCTCTTTGGTTCTTTGGCTCTTTCACTTTTCAAAGAATCTCTCACTCATTCTTCTCTGAGTGTTGTAGTACATTTGGAAGTAGCCACATCCCTTAAGTGCAGAGAATGGGCAAATTACAACTTCGATATGGTATATAATCGATACTTTCCAAATTATGTGTGAAATATACCTTACAGCTGAATATTATTAATGAATATAAACTACATGAAATCATATTTTATCATTTTAACTTTCTGCAATCCATCAAGATTAGTAAAAATAATTTTAAAAGCCTTTTATGCAAAAGGTTAAAAGTTTTATGAGGAAGTATCATGTTTTTCTAGCTGCTGAGAAGGATCTTTCTGAGATTATTTTATTGACTTATCCTAGCAGAAACAGGAGTTACTGTGACTTCTTCTAGGTACGGTATATTCACCTATGAAGAAATAAAAACAAATGTGTGATAGGAAGTGGAAGTGTTTACATTTCTGTTTTATGAGTGGCAAATGAGATAGATGATGAAATCTCATTTAAGCTATAGACAAAATTCCATTACAGTTTTGCAGAACCAGAATTTCACCTGTGGATGCATGTGTCAAAAGCCACATACCATATGATGACAGAAAAAAGAGCTAAATTCAGAGCCCCTAAATTTTGGACTATTTAATGAATCATAATTCTGTCTAAAGACTGCTGATATATATGAATGTTACTGGTTCATTATGAGCTAAATAGAACCCATATATTGTGTAGGGAACTGAAGAATCAATAAATACCGTCACAGTTTATCCAGACCTGGCTGGTGCTAAGTTCAAAAAAGAAGCCAAAATTTTAATATCTTAATCTTAATGTCAAAAGCTGAGAGAAGGCATCTCTTAAGTTCTTTCAGAGAGAATGCATTCTTTGTAATTAAACAGATATCTGTTGCTGTTGTTAAGTGTACTGAAACTGAGCAATCAATGTTAATGACTTGTGAACTCATATGACAATTTGAAGCTTAAAGACAATATTTTATAAAAATCCTTAGGAAAACAATAACGTGGGTACTAGTGGTAGAAGATTCATTGGAACTGTGCTAGTGCGTACAGATTTCAGAGCTTTCTTGTTTTTCTTATTAGTTCTGTTTGATGTTTTGAGACCACAGAGTGATTAATTTTCTGGATAATAATTCAAGTATTTTATATTTAAGTATCTCTACCCACATGCAGCCACATCTGTGAAAAAGAAATAGCAGGTGTTTCATTTTTATGGTTTCCTTCTGTTTATTCTTGACAAGTCCATTTGTTATTCTAAAATAAAAAGAGTAATCTCTGCGCCCATTTGATTTGGAATAGAGTGCCGTGTCTGTTTACTATCATTAGTACTCCCATTGCAATAGTCTGGCCATTACATAACTAGCTACATTTAGCTAGCAAGAATAAAAATGTTCTGTGCACCATTTGACTTGATCCATGAAAGAACAAACCTATTAGACCAGTATTGCTCCATTTTATTAGTTTTAATAGAACCAATTTAAAATCAAATGTTGTTCAAACTTGTCACATGCTAACACCTGTATGATTACATACTGTAGCTAATAAAACTTTGCAGATGTAGGCACAGACTCTGTTTCTTTTAGGTTATTGTAATACGACGAGAAGAAGAAGGAAAAACTTCACCCCAAATACCACTGTGATCTTGAATCATCCACAAACAGACATTTGTGATTTCATTATGCTGAGTTTATTATGTAGGTAAGAATGGCTATTGTATATAACGGAAAACAACAGTAGAAATAAAGTAAGCAACAGATGGATCACGTCTGAGGCACCTTCTCTGTTTTGACAAGGAAATAACAGTTGCTTTCGATTAGTACATAAATGAGAGACCTTCTGAAAAAAAACATGATGTTATAGGAAGAGAAGATCCTGCTTCAGAAAGTGGCCAATGTCCATATGGATCAGTGAATCAATGACTCAGCATTGTCAGTGACCCAATGTCATTTACTCAATGTTAAGAAGCATAGTTTGGATGAGATATAAATGTTTGGGGAAGAGGTAAAGAGGAAATATCTTACCAGCTTTCTATGATTTAGATATAATAGGTTCTTATGTGCCATTATATACAATTTTGGATAATTACTTATAGATAGATGAACTTAAATGGTTGCAGAGGGTCATGCCCACCCATAGAGACATCTGCTTCATCCACAAAGGTTTAGATACTAAAATTCCTCCTGTAGTGTCAAAAGGACATGCAATTATTTCCTCTCTCTGTTACACTGTGGCCTAGTGAATTCTACTGACCCAGAGGTGATTATTTGCAGAGGTGGATGAAGTTAATTTTGTATGCAATACTGATCTTGAATATCTGACTAAACATCTAACTCAGAATAGAAAGTGTTTAAAATACAAAGCCAAGCACAGAAATCTTAGGGCTAAGTTATTAAATGGGAAAGACTTGTTTGCAGACCAAAGAAGGATGTTAGAATCTCAGCAAAGACAGGTAAAAGCTGGATGTTTCTTTTTATTCTGTTAATGAAAGGAGGAGCTTGTAAACTCCACAGTGCTCCGGGCAAAGCTTGAACAACTTCAACATTCAGCTCCACCAAAGCTCCAGCCAAAGATTTGGCTTTATTGAGGGTAACAGGTAACAGACCGTAAAATTCAGTCTCTCCTCTATACATGAGGGGGTGTGAGAGAGTGGTTGTGCGGGCGCTTGGCTGCCAGCCAGGGCCAACCCAAAACAATGTCAGAGACTGGTGATACAAAATACACCGATGCTTTCATCCTCTGCCATTTGGAGTCACTTAAAGATCCTGCTTTTAGAGGGAGCATTGGTCACAGAGTTTCTCTACGCCCTTTAGCATGTCTCTATGGAGTTTGCTGGATTTAGTTACCACTACTGTGATCTTCTAGTTGGCTCAGTGCCTTTTAAACGGTATCTTTTGCATCATCAGGTCTTGAATATGCAGCTGTCATTACAGCAAATTTGTCATTGGTTTGGACCTTATTAAGAGAAAATTCTTGTGCTATTTTTGAAGACAAAGTTTTAGTTCTTCTTTTTGGTGCCATTTCCTGTGAAATCCTTTTAGATCAATCAGGGTTAAAAACAGGATATGAAATTATGTTTCAAAATAGCTCATGCTCCAATTTTATTAAAGTCCTTTGCTCTATAAACAGTCTTTTAAAACTGAAATATCTCTTAAAGTCTTTAAGAAAAAAAAAAAAAAGACTTCAAAGAAGCAATTGTCTTTTTTTCCTATCAACCAGTGGCGAAGTAAAGCCCGTCCTTATCATTTTGGTAAGAAGTTAGTAATTTTCTAGCTAATCTCCATATTTTTAAACTTCAGCTAGCTTGTTATTTCAGAAAACAATGAATTTTCTATAAACTTGCTACCTTTTAGCTACAACATCTCAGTATTCACAATATCAGGCAAAAAATACCCAGCAAATTTTCGTATAGCATCTTTCCAGTAGGTAGAGAAAGCTTTATAAGTAAACATTTTTTTGCGAATGATCATACAAGTTACATAGTCAAACAGGAACAAGATAGTCACCTTCAAAATGGACATCTTGGTCAGAAGTAATAAATACCTTCTATGAAACATTTCTCAATGAAGTAATGTCCTCAAATTTTAAAGCACTGTTTACACAAGAAATCAGTTTTATTAAGAGTTTGCCTATTGTTCTTCATTCAGGTTTAAACTACAGGCTTTCATCTTTACAACAGGGAAAAAGGATATTCTTTTATGGCATGTTTTACAGATCTGATAAGACATACCACTATTTTGATTGTTAGGGAACAATCTGATGTTCCTTCATAAAAAATCTTAGTCCCTTCCCTTCCTTTCCCTTCTCTTTTTTCCTGATAGAGATCATCTCTTTACCAGATGAGAGTCTTCTATAAAAAAGTGAACACATGGTACTGCACTTGTTTGCTTCTTCCCACAAGAATTGTACGGCACTTCGTGATTTTGTGAAGAGGAAGACTGCAATATTGAAAGACACAATCTTGGCCAGATATTCCTAGGCACTCTTCTTGTATCTATTTTGTACCGAACCAAGTAAGTCTCACTTTAAGGAAGAGTGGCCTTGAGAGAGACTGGGGCCTGTGGGTGAGACAGGCCCATTTGTAAGATTCAAATTCACAATAACTGTAGGTAGCGAGCAGCCTGACAAAGCCTCTCCCACCAAGCTTTCTCATTGAATGTTTGTTATTTTACCTGTTGATATATTGAACTTCCAGTTTTACATTCCAAATCCAAGAACTCGTTAATCATTAACCAGAAATGTTGTACGCAAAACAGAAGCAACAGTATATAAGCAGAGAAGTAAGTAAAAAGTAAGTACAGAACGCGCATCTAAAACCTGTGGATAGCTTGAATACCCCAGAAGTCCAGCAGACCAATATAGGAGCTCCAAAAAAAAGAATTTTGTCTCTGTCCAGGGAACTGCTGCTACCAAATATGGGCAAAACCTGTATCTCGTGTACAGATGGGTTAGAGGCACTAGGCCTATGAGTTTATTGAGGAAGTAAAAGCCACTTAATCAGTCTGCACTGGAAGAATTCAAAGAAAGAACATTGCACACCAAGAAAAAGTGGAACTTTTGGAGAGACACCAGACCTCACAAAAGTAGAGAAACTTCTGGTATAGCTCTGAGGATTTTCAGTTCAAACATACCACTTTGGAAAGCTAGTAGAATACATAGTGAGAAGTCAGATATCCAAAATTAAGGAAGAGTGAGTTACATACTTAACTTTGATGCAGGCAGAAATCAGAATTAACAGCAAAACAGGCTCCAAATTAATTTTCCCATATTTACTCTCTGCCTCTGTAACACCTTTTTTACATGTGAAATAATAATGTAACTCATAAGTAATTCACAAAATACCTCCATAGCATTGCAAAGCATATTAAATATTTAAATTTTCCTAGATAGTGAACAACAAAGTATAGAAATTTAAGCCAAATAAACAGTTTAAAACTTCAACTCAGACCGAATGTGGCTGCAGATAGTAACATTTCCTTTGCCATAAAATCATGTTTTTCTTACTCGACCACTGGCCATCCCTGTGACAGAAAGAGAAGGTATCCTTGAAATTTCTTCAATTAGAAAATATGTTTTGGACAGAGCAACCAGGACAGAACCATAGAAGCAACAGGCACAGAAATACTGTTTGTTTGCTTGTTTTCTAAAGTCTGTAAAGATGAAGACAAGCTTCTGATAATTTGTCAGTTACTCAAAGAATATGCTCTAAGGTTTTATGTCAGTACATGGAAATGCATAGTTATGCAAATAGCTACCATCATACACTGTTGATGCCTTAGTCATCACACAACAGACATGATAAGGCAACATATCTACAATTTTGTTTTTACCTTACTTACACATATACATGTGCTTACATACAACTTTGATCCTCAAGAAGATAAACCCTATAACTCTATAACCATTCTATCTATGTATGCATCGGGTCCAGTATAAATATCCTGGATGATCGAAGGATTTTTGCTAGTATGAAGATAGCTTTCAGTTGGGAATGATCACCAGGAAAATGTTCTTTTACCTTCCTAGACATGCCAGCCAAGGCCAGTGTACCTGACTGTTACATGGTCCAAATCACAAAACTTTCTTGGCTAGAAATCAATTAAATATAACAAGCTGAGAGAAGAAATGAGCTATACAGAGTAGCAAGAAGGAAAACTGCCCAACCAAGAATGTGACCTCTGAAGTACGACCAGGAGTCTGACTAACTTGACAAACACTGATGATGTGGGGCCCAGAAATGCGGCTGATCAGACAGCTGAGTGAAAGAGCTCCACAAAGGGTTGTACCATGAGACTGGGCAAGCATCTTCAGTTCCTTGCTGCAAGCAGATAAATTGCTTGGTTGCTATGCTGTATAAATACTACAGGACTTGAAGGTTTCATTCAGAAGCAGGTCTTCCAGACACATGCCCTGATTGTTTTATGAGTAAGCCCAAAGAAAGCCAAGATAGGGTATAATCACCAGTTAATATTTTCCTGTATATAGAGGCTACTGGTTTTGGCGCATAAAGTTTTGAGTACAACGATAGAAAATAATGCTAATTTTGACCATCTTCTGTTGAAATTTTGAGCATTGATAGCAACATTATGGGTTCTTGTTTTGGTTTTGTATTTTTTTTGCCAATGCCATTTTTAAAAATTACCAGTACTGACCTGAAAATATAAAATCCTGAGTTTCTGCAGTGAACAGTGAGACGGTAGAGTTTATGATAAAGTATTCAGAAAGAAAAACCCTCAAAAAAATTGAAATGTGATTTTTTTTCACATTAGCTTGTTTTGCAAACTGTGTGGGAACATATTTTCATGTGGCTGAATGCATTTGTTTGATACAGAACACTAGTTCACTACAAATTTCGTAACAAGCCAATTGCTTTTCCCTTTATCCACAAAAACTCAGTATAAGTTCTATAGATAATACAACTGATCCTTGTTAACAGTCTATCTAGTTAAGATGTTACGATAGCAGGCATATAATGCAAGGAAGCAAATGCTGCTAACTTCTACAGAAACATGTGGTAACGGCACTGAAAATTTTGCCCCAGGCTCTCGCTGTGTTAGACAGAATACATTGAAAAGAAACAACAATACCCTTTATGACCCACACACAAATGAAAACTTAAAAAAAAAGATAAAGAGTTTTGATCAAGTTTTAACAGTGTTTTCACAATCTCTTGGAAAAACAAGCACACTTCCTGTCGCTGTTAGTATTCTTGTCTGATGTTTTGAGACAGCATGAACATTTCTTCATAAAACATAGCTGCTCTTCTTAAAAATTTGGTCAGGTCCTAGTATTAGCAGACTATGGGCAATGAACTATAATATAAAATATATTTTGACTTACAGCTCTATATTACATAGTTATACAAAGAAATTATTAGATTATCTTAAAGTTCACCTTAAGAAGCATGTTTTTACATAGAATTATCTCTTTAATATGTATGTACATGTTTCTATATTTCCATCAGAAATACGGATATTGATACTTTCAGTTTCTTTTAAATTCAGTAGCCTTTAAAATATACCATGATTTACTTTACATGAACAGACATTTCTGTTTTACAAATGCTGTGGCCTTCCATACATAGGCTTATAACCATTACAGGGAATGGCTTGTGAGCTTTGAAAACAAAACTTTTAAAGTAGTTAGAAAGGGTCTGTGGGCACAAAGAGATTAGTTTTTAAGGATTTTAGGGTATGCATGTGAGCTCAGTTGTATTTAAGAAAAGCAGATCATAATCCTAAGAATAAAAAGGAATGTTGCTCCGTTGATTGGATCCTGCAGAAGGAGAACACCTTCAGATCCAGTTATTTCAGCTGGTTTATAGTATTGGGTTTGGGATAGATGCAGCTATAGATTCATTCAAGCCATTCAGCAGCTACTTTATTGGGTTCTGCATAGTAAGTCAAATGGAGCAAACATTTGAAAGAGTTAAAAGAATGTAAAAGTCTCTGGGCTTGTAGAACTTGCCCTAATTTAGCAGAAGGAACCTCATGCAAACTTGTATAAGTGTATTCATAACCAGACCCCTCAATATTCCCATTCTCCTCTGTAGATACTGGGCTTAAAAGAGATAGGGACTGTCCCCCACATTAACATCCACTGCACACCTGACCTTTTTTATGCTCCACCAGCCTGTTCCTCAGTAGTGCTGGCCTCCAGAAAGTTTCATGCTGACTTACTGTCTTTGTTCTTGGTTTTGTGATCTGCTGTTCCGAGCTTGTCAGTCACTCCTTCAGCAGCAGCCCAGATCAATGTGAATGGAGACTGGGGAGAAATTTTCAGCAATGGAAAGTCAGGGAAAATAGGGAGCTGCAAAAGCAAGCCAGCAGAGGGATTCTTTTAAGTCTTAAAGTTTTGGAACCCTTTAGTTGACCTTCAGTGGTGCTTGGATTATTCTTTTATCAAAGAATATGTTTTCTTGCTTGGTTTGCAGAGTCCCACTTAAACAACAGTAGTTTGAAAAGTGTCTGGAGACAGTAAAGAAATACATTTTACTGCCCTTCTTATGCTGATGAGTATTCACTGATGACAGCAGCTTCTGTTCTGTTATGTTTAATGATACTGGTAAGTATAAGCTGATTTTGAAGTACCACTACTTGTCATTCATCTGCACACAAAGTGTACAAAAGAGTGGGAAGCAGGGACATTTTACTTATCCTGCTACGTACCAGAACTGGCAACTCTTCTTTTTAGTATAGAAGGTCCTTAGGGATACAAACTAAGTGGTTTAGCAGAGGCCTGCAGAATTTGCATGTTTTGTGATCATCTCTTCTTCCATTTTTTACCTTGGGTTTACTGCATGCAGGAGGAATGAGTAACCAGAAACAGACAACAACCCTTGAGGCATTTTGTTAATTTAGTATTAAAACACAGACCTCTCTCGCTGTTATTTTGAGATGGGGTTCATTTCACCAATACTTTTCCCAGATTGTCCTGAGCTGTTTCTAAATGACGACACAACACTCTGCAAAAGAAGCCACTCTTACAAAATAAGAACTGCAGAAAACATATGAAAATTGCACAACTGAACATTTCCTAGCAATGTTTCTCACCCACTGCTTGTAGTAATTAGACTGTACTTTTGCCTAAGGGGAGAAGAAAAGATATTTTGGGAAAAAGACACTGAGCTAGCCAAAATTTTCTCTACAGCCTTCCTTTTACCAAGGATTAAAAAGATTGCAAGGATTTGGGGTTTTTTCCTCTAAAAATGGATGACAGCTGACTTCCTGTTATGAGAACTCTGTACTCTTATTAAATATGCCATTGGCAAACAGTAAATCCGTGCTGTATCTTCATCTTTTTCTGTAATACAACTACTCCACTGAAACCACCTGATCATAAATGTCTAGATGCACTAAAGATCAGATTTGAAAGAACCAAAAAAATGCCACTGATGAGGATCCTTGACAGGTGAATGCAGTTGTGACTTTGCTAGGATAACCAGAAAGTTATTCAACTTAGAGAAAAGAGTAATAAGGCACCTGTAGGATGCCATCCAACTGAGTTATTGGCAGAGTTGCACAGATGTAAGAGTTCAAAAACTCACTTACTCTTCAGCAGGGTGCTTTGCCTTACAACAGGTTTTCCACAACGCATACCATCTCCAAACAGACTCTGACAGCAAACAGGTGAGCTTTATTCCATTTTACTAAGCAGTATACCTAACAATCTAATAGTATATATAATATTGAACAGTGTATCTAACAATCATACCATCTAACGTTAATAAGACTGAAACAGTACAGAAGTATCTGTAAACTATGGCAAAATTAGGCATAAGAAAAGGCAACACTACTAACACTCACATGGTGGTGTGCAGCGCTAAGGGCTCATTGCTGATTCCGGGCCTGATTTCTCACTACATTACTGCAGGTTTATATTTGAAATCATGTTGGTGGAAAACTAAAGCAATGTAGTGGAGAATCAGGTTGGCAGTGTTTATGTAGACTGGGAAAAAGAGAGAAAGACACTGCAAGGCTGATCAGAAATAAAGCAGCCATCCTACAGTTCTAGAGCTGGAGTTCCCACTATTTTGCTATGCTGCACCTTGTCAATATCTTTTGGTCATATCGAAAGCTTAGATGAATTTTGCTTGTTCCAGCTCTCTTGGTTTTCCACTGTATTTAACACAAGCATGGTGATTTTCCATTTTGCTGACAAACAACAAGGAAGAGCAAATTGACCAGTTTATTCTTTGAGTAGTGGGTGACATTCAATACAACATTTGACTGACATCACTGGCCACAGTTTTCAGCAAGAAAATCATCAATAACTATTCTCTTTAAAGCACTAGGCACATTTTTGTATGTTTGCAGAGTGTTTCCATACTTGCTTAGCCATAAGAAAAGTATTAACTGTAATGGAAGCTGTAGGGCTTAAGCCCTGCACAAGTCAGTGGAGATATAACTTCTTTTGACCTCTTGAATGCTACTGGAATTTCAGACTGCTGATAAGAGGAAGAACCTCAGATGGTTTAAAAAACAGCAGGGCTCCACCCACCCCAAGAGGGTTTGATTTACACTGGTTGAAATTCTGGCTCATAAGGTTTTGATATGATCTCTAATCTACTCTCCCTCTGTCCTCTTTTTCCAGCTGCTCACAAGTCCTTCCGCTGAACAAATAACAAAGATGTTGATATTTTCTATGCTTATATGCCTGCACTACAGTGACTGTGTAGCCAGTAATGAGCTTAGTCTGGTTTACAAAGTGAAGTTCTTACTTTATATTAATCCTGAACTGAAAGAAAAACAGTCAGCCTAAGAAGGTTACAATAGAGTCCCTTCCTTGAAGACCCATCTTTACTTTCATGATTTGTATGAAGTCCATGGAGTAACTTCTCTCATAATCAAACGCCATTGTTTTCCTCATGAAGGATAATGTTGCAATCAGCATAAAGTGCAAATACAATTTCTTTCTTATGTTCTTCCTGTTTTAAATAAAAATGTCATGTAAATATCTGGCTGTTCCAGAAACACAAGGGAAAGACAAACAAAACTAAGATTAGTCCAGCATTACCCCTGTAAATGTCAGGTTATTTCCCCAATTAACCTTAAGTGCAAAGCCATCTTTTAAGCTCTCTATACAGTAGTATTGCTTGCAAGTCACATCTCTATAGATACTGAATTCTGTGGGCTAGGAGTTCTTGAGTACACATATATAAACTGATGTCAGGGTATGTTGTAGGGAAAGGATTTTACATTTCTGTGAGAAAATCAATGCTTTTTCTTTTTTGACCATAGAAGCATCAAGTTACCAAAGGCAGAAACATCAGAGTATGTTTTTTAATGTAATTTTAATTAGATCAAGGCAGGAAACGAGTATATTTTTCCTGAAAATTTTAATAAAAGTAAAAACTTTTTCCTCTCAAAAACAACTATTCTTGCAAGAAATATTTCTTTTATGTCTCATGGCATCTAAAATTTGGATGTTTCATTCTGACATTCGACGTTCTGCGTAAGTTCTTTTTTGTCTAGCATTCTCTCTTAAGATATATTCTGGTCCTCATTTCCAGTAAATTGCAAAATGAGGGCTTTGCAATTGTACACTTCTGTTTTGCTGAACAGTTCAAATGGTCAAGCAGCAATACGTGGACAAAAGAATAGAGCCCAGCAGGGGATAAAAACAAAAAAATTATTGAGCTATCACTTTAAAGCCTAAGAATGGCCTGTATGCACAGGCTTCGGTCTGGATGAATAGTATCCTTACGATGAGTATCTCAGAGAATTTGTGTAAGACTACCCACACTGATGTTACTAAATAATACAGTCATGACCAAAACCTCTGAGATAAAGATCCTGTTCTGCAAATGAAAAATTTAACAGTTGAAGGAGAAGACATAACCATTAGCAGTGTGAGGTGATTCTGAAACTGTAAATAGATAAATAAAAGACTTTTTAATATTTATTCTGTTATGGAAAGTTGTATTTGCTAGCTGTTAATGAGGGCTAGAAACTCAGAAGTGATGGTTAAAAATTTCATAGAAATCACTTGACTCCAGAAACCGAAACCTGTATTAAAATAACTGCTCAAGTTTCTATTACAAATCTGATGACAGCTGGCAACAATGAATGCAGTGAGACAAGGAATATGGCAAATTGGAAGCAAGTGGCAGGTCTGAGGTTACAAAGATATTGGCATCATGAGAACTGGACAGAGGTACTCTAAGAGTATTTATTGTACCCAAAATGAGAGGGATGAGTTTTAGAGGGAAATGTCTTGAGCTCTGCTTTCTAGCTCCATATTAATTCAGAGGTTTCTCTGGCTTTTGATAACAGAAATAGCAGTGGTTTGTATATTCTCTGTTAGAGATCGTCAAAAGTTTTTTATTAAGATATTCTGGTATTCTTGAAAGTATTTTTGGCATATCTTTAGAATTTAAAAGAAAAAGCATACATACACACATTCAAGCACAAATAAAATGCATTTATTTTTTTTTGTTTGCTTTTGAGTTAGGAAAAATACTTGATTCTGTATTTCATGTTTGGATATCTAATAAAATGACCAACTGGGATTTTATGAAGCTTTCCAACAAAGGACATAACCTCTGGGTAAAAAAAAGAAGTGTGAGAAACCTCAGCCCAGAAAGTAATTGTTTTACAGTTTTAAGTGCCTGAAAGCAGGGTCTTGTTTTATCAACCATAACAATAGTGATATTGCCACAATGCGTTATGTTTACCAGCAGGAGGAAGGCAATGTCTGTTTGTAATGAAGACGGCTTTTATAATGGAGATGGAGAGTGATTCCTGGATACCAAGAATGAAAACCAATTTGATTGGCTCAGTACAGAACTGAATTTATTTTAAAACAAAGAGCAGGATCAATCAAAAAAAAAAAGGATAAAAACAGGGGAAAAATTTGAATGTGCAATACAGATGACTTGCCATTCTTCTGATCTTCCTGTCCACTTTTCACCCTTCATCTAATACATATAAAACTAATTTGGCAATTTTGGTGGCTCATTAAATGGAATTTAAGCACATCATTTTTGATAGGGCAGATGAACTATCCCATTATAAATTTCAAGAGGATATGCACCCAAGTGAACAGTGGAACAAGACAATTCTAATAGACCTTCTTCAGTTCAAGGAAACTGAATCAATCACCATATAAAGCTACCGAGGATAGCTTTCTAATTTAGTTGGTCGAGTTGATTGTATTATATTCCATTAATAACCTAAGCATCTCACATAAACAAATGAGTTCATCCATACCAATATCCACCATATAAATCTACAACAGGTATTGTTATTTCCCTTTGAGCAATGGCAAAGTGATGCAAAGAGATCAGATTGATTCAGTATAGGAAACCCAAGTGTATGGATATCAGTTAACAAATCATCAGTAGAGCTGGTCTTCTGATCAGGAAGCTTTTGTGATGCACACAGAAAATGACCTCAAATTTCTTCACTCATATAGGGAATACAGTCTTATTGCAGGACTATGGCAGGACTATTCTTTCACCTAATTCAGTGGACTAAGAATGCCCACATTAATTATATTTTAAAGTTTATTAGAGGTAGCATGGATATACAGGAAACTTGCTAGAAGTATCCTATCAAGGAAAAAAGGTAAATGGATTCAGATTGGAGGTATTTTTTACTGGATTATTATTCAAACTCTACAACTCACAGGATTTTCTTTTAAAAAATTATCTCAATTCCAATTTAACCTAGAGTTCATGGGCAAATGTCTAAAGTACTTCAGTTAACTGAAAAGACTGAAAACAGTGTAGGTTAAATATGATATATAAAGTAAGACTTATTTGTAACTGAAACAGCACATAACACTTGTATTGATTCTCTGCGCAGGACTGAAGGAAAAATCTGATTGTCTTCATGCCCCTGTTTTTCTTTCCTCTTTGTCAGCCACCTTCTAAAGTAGTTTTCAGCATCCACAATTGTAGCTGGTGGATCCTCTGATCACACAAATATTAATTAAAATGCCTTTCTACTCAAGCAACATGCAATATGGTATCACTAACAATGGCTGGATTTCAAACTTGGTAAAAGCACTTTTAAGTTGAGTTGCCAGCCTGACTATATTGACAGTTTTCTTGGGTAAAGTTATAGAATCTCATAAGAATTTAACTTTTTTAATTACTTTAAATTTTAAGCTACATGTTTATATGATTACTAATTCTTTTAACAGCACAAGAACCAAATGATTTTTGGCCCCAGATGATCATGCAAACTCCTTCACTGTAACAACAAATTCTCTATGGATTCCTTAAAGCTAGATTGTTAGTTTTCAGTGGAGGTTTTCTTTTTTTCAGGAGTTGAACCTGCTTTGATTTTTTTTAATGTGATAGATACTTTAATTTCCTTTCTCTTTTTAATTTAAATTTAATTAAAATCTGGCCTCACTGACTTTCTCTTTCAGGTCCTGAGTTGTCTCTGTGTTTACCCTCCAAGTGTTTCCAGTACCTTGAGCACATTAGGAATATTAAGCACTTAATCAAGTGTAAAAAACATTAATTTGTTCTCTAGCGTCTTTCATCAATCTTTTTTTTTTTTTAATCAGAAGAATATCCAACAACTAAGCCCACAGATTCCACAGCAAGCATTTCATCAACGGGCACTGATATTTCGCTGCACCCTGGATTGTGAAATAAATCTCTGCTGACGTGAGTGAATGGTCTTCTGTACAGGAATCATCCCAGCCTCAGTGTAATCACTAAGATTCTCCCATACAGGTTTAAAAATAATCTATATAACCCCAGTCAAACTACATGTGTGTGTGTGTATAGAACAAGCCGATTCCTTGAAGCCACATTAAATTCTCTACCCTATTCCTAAAAGTCGAATGCAATTCAGCATGCCATAAGCCCTATCACTCTCTGTGTAATCTTCTCTAGTTTCTGAAGCCTGTGTCAGAACCACCATCTGTCCTATTTCTGCCTGTGAACAAAGGCTTTCCCTTTTGTGGGCTAGTTTTCTAGAATTTGTTCAACTAAATGGCAGGTGTGAAACCCATTTTACGTGGTGGATCTGATCTAATATCCTGGCACAAACAACAAAGTTACTAAAAGAGGTAGAGACCTTTCAGAGATTGAACTGTGCTGATATCTTTGTTTTTATTGTAGTCATTGCTTCCACTGGCCTAAAATACAGACCACCTGGTCCAGAAACAGCACAGCTTTGAGTTTGGAATATTCATTACTTCTGGAACTGCATTATGTCAATGTAGGTATACTAATTCCTGGCATAAGGCTGGTTTGCCATCAGGTATCAACAATACTAATCAGCTCCGGCTAATGTTAGTTTATGAATCTTTGCATTAGAATTAATTTTGACTCCAGTATAATTTGAATCTTCATTTGGGAAACAACTATTTTATGAGCTTCAGTGGAGCTATGCTTTTTGAAATCCTTAATCTAGGCATATATAACTGTGCAAAAGTCAGAAAACTAATACAATAATTATTTAGATTATGAATAAGAAGGCTCAGTCATTATGCAGTGTTTTTTTTCCATACAATGAAAAAAAAAACTAAGAAACACTCTTTTACATTTTCCTATATCCTACTGAATCAAATACACATTTTAAACCCCTCTTTTGATCACAAATCTTCAGTCTGGGGCAAAGTGGAAAGGCAATTGCCACTCAAACTATACAAGCTTCTGGGGAACCATGAACAAAACCTCAGGTCCTGAATTAACCAAGATACAGGATCCAGTCACTGGAACTAAAAGAAAATGCATCAGACTTTTTGTACTGAAGTCCTTTATCCCTTTGTGAACAACCATTACAAGTTTCTTCCAGTTCGTTGGTGTACACAAAATACTTTTAGAACTGTTTGGAAATGGGTTTTTTTCTTGTTTCTAAATATAAATAGATTTTGTCTTTTCTGGAAAAACTTACAAGTCTGACTTAGTTTGTATTTTTCTGATGAAAGTATGAAAAACTAGTTATCATTTTTGTTGATTATTTTTATCCCCTGTCTTGGAAACCTGGGACAAAACCCAGGTAGAAAATTTTCATCAGGAAGCTTACGCTTACTAGTAGATCTCAAGATAGAATTTATTGAGAAATTCAATCTACGTCAAGATAAATACTTAAAGATAAATAACAAGATAAATAACACTCCACTATGAAATTCTGATGAGTGGGTGTTTTTGTAAAGATTCATTTGATAGCTATTTACAGGTGAATTCAGAGTGACTGCAGTGATAATACAGCTAACTTTTTTGCTTTGTGTAGTTAATAATGCAGCTTCCCATATAAGTAAACACATATACTCACAGCTTTACATTTTGCTTTTGAAATTAGGAAATATTAACCTTGAATCCCCATAGAAAAGTTATGATGTAGTAAGTGAGTCTTGCAGTGCACAAAGTGATTCTGCAAGTCTATGGAGTTTACTAATTCAAAGTAAAGTAATCCTACTCCAGACCCATCTCAAACACAGGTGAGCAGCATGCAAACCAGTTCATGAGTCACATCATAGCTGCCCAGTCTGTTGGTCTAAGACATGCTGGTTGGCCTTAAAGCACTGGGCTGCAAACTGCAGGAGAGCAGAAATTTCTTCCTGAGCAGCTTACCTGACTGCAGAAGCAGTAGGTCAAACAGTTAAGTGGAACAATCTCATCAGATCTGTCAATATATATTGTCCTTCTTCATGATTCAGAGCCTGAGGTATGTGTGTGGAGGAAGATAGGGCAAAACACTAACACACTATAAATTCCTGCCTGCACATACTGCACAATGGCATCTACATGCAGACAAACCCTTAAGGGTAAGGAAAAAACGATAACAAAGAAATATAAAAAATCTGAAATATGTCTGTACCTTCGTGAAAAACAGAATTTCATCTTGCATTTGTCAGTTTACTTAGTATACTTTCGTACACATAATGCATTTTTTATGTAATCTTATATGCAGTATGTTATAATAAGCACACACAGATCAGCTCTCTCCAGACTACCCTGTTTGCAGTCATAAAATAATGTAAGCTGAAAGGGAGCTCTGGAACTTGCCTGGTCCAATCCCCTGTTCAAAGTAGAGTTAACCAAGAAGTAGGATTGGATTGTGTAGGCTTTTCCAGACAAGATTCAGAAACCTCCAAGAAGGAAAATTGCACACTTCTCTGGGCCTTTGTTCCATATTTGACCACCCTCGTGGTGATTTTTTTCCCCATTAACTAATCAGGCTTTGCCTTCCATTGCCACTTGTACTTTCATTTTACACCTCCAAGGGTCTGGCTCTGTCTTCTCTCTTACTCCCTTTAGGCAGTGAAAAACTGCCAGTAGATTCCCCCCAGTCTTAGCTTCCTCTTCTCCAGGTTAACATCCAGCTTCCCTCCCTGTGTATATTAAGGCCCTTAGAGCATCTTAGTGGCCCTATAATCTCACTCCACTCAAAATCATGTCTTTTAAAGCCAGTAAGATCTGATGTGAAATGTTTCTGAGGTGATGAGACTGTGCAGTATTCTAAAAGAAGTACTTTGTCAAGGTGCACAGCTGAAAGTAGAAAAAGATTTACATTTGCAAAGTTCATAATTTAGGCCATCTGTCTAATACTGTCCTTAACTGGAATACCCTTATTCAGTGTCATCTGTTTAGCTGAAAAATTATACTGTGCTAGGAAACATTCTCACTGCAGCATCTGAAACCCAGAAGAAACATTGGAAAGAACATTTGGATTATTTTGTATTTATGAACAGGAAAACTCTGGAAAAGTTAAGTGACTTAACTCAGGTCACACACAAAAAAACCTGACACAGAAAAGAGGGATTTTAGCAGTATATCTTACTGTCTGATGTAGTATTAAATTTCTGGATTAGATAAATATCCTTTTTGCACTCACTCCTGTTCTCCAGCAACATAGTGGAAAACAATGCCTCACACGTGAGCTATGAAAAACATAGCTTTTAAACACAGTGTTGCTGTATTTTTTTAAAAAAATCATATGGTCCTTTACCATCAAAACAAATTACATCTGTTCATCTCTGCCTATAGAGATACACAGTTTGAATTAGAGCCTCTAATGGAGGCTAACATTACCCTGATTTACTGTGAAAGAAACACTTAATTTGTTGTACTCTTTCAAGTGTTGGTACTGATGACCAGGAAATGAAAATACTTGTGAAGCTGCCAGGCTAATTTCATGACAGATCAGTCAGGAATGGAACACAAGAACCTGATTTTGGGCATAGCTATTAATGTCTAGCAACTCATTTGGGAAAAAAATATAGCATTGAAAAGAAGTAATCAAAAGATCCTCCAACAGTGAACATATCAATGCCAGGTATTTATCACTGGGAGTATAACAGGTTTACTAATCTTAGCAAATTGGAACAAGAGATACATTAATTCTGTTCATTAGGTACCTCCTGCTGTTATGGTTTGATTATTATTCATAGTACTTGGACACTTCACTTAGGATTGGGTTATTAAGAGTTCTAAGTACTGCACATAAGCATAATAGAAGTCCATCCCCAGCTCTGCTTTACAGTCTTACAGAAAAAAGGACTTAATTTGCAGTTTGGGAATGGGTACAGAATGACGTTATACAACCTGTGCCCTCACTAAGAACTGAATAAAGACACTATTCATCACAGACCTGTACCTTAATGCCCTCATACCTTATCTCCCTGTGGGCTTCTTCCACTGCAGTGATATTTTCTTTTGCTTTGACTTGTTTATAAACATTCAGCTAATACATGTCAGCAGCAGCAGCCATCACACACAGTGGTATGTCAACAGAGAAAAACACTGATAGATTTGCATTGCTGTCTGTACCAAAGGATTTCAAACCACTCCAGAAATTCCCACTTCTCAAAGCAGGTCTCTAATACACTGTGATAGCTCCAGTGTTACGGTCTAACTCCGTTTTTGGTAGTGCAGTTCCATCTGAAAACCTTAGCATTTACAATAAGGCACAAGAACATCATTTTCTTCTTTGAACAAGTGTCCAATAGTTCTCTGGGGTTCCTATTCCTGCAAGAATGCTACAAAATATTTAATGTCCACGAGACCAGGTTTAAATGCCCCAGCTAAAAGGCTGCTGCTCAGAGAATGTGCAACAGAGGATTGTATGAAAAATGTTCAGGGCAGACCAGCATCTCATGGGTTTGTATCAGCCAGATCTGGATCTATATAGCATGATCTGTCAGAACATACTGTAGACCAAACTTACATACTCAAAATACTGAAGCTGAGAGGCTCATAACTTTATTAACTGCTAATATATTCCTCCTCCTTATCACCATAAATATGAAGTTTATCTGATTTTGGATTAAGCAGGCCTCAGTGTGAATTCTGAAAGTCTTTCTCACAGTTCTTACTGCTAGAAAAGTGATTCTCTCAGAGGGCAGAAATTTAAAAAAAAAAACCAAACACCACCACCGACCCTCCCCCCCCCCCCGACTACTAAACAGCAGAATAACTGCAAAAACCAAGATAGTGAATAAAAATGCCTTATGAGCCTGCTACAGGGAAATTCAATGACACATTAACTAGGCTAGAACTGTGGAGGAGTGCTGGCTAGTTATCCTACTGTGCACTGAGATTTTCCATATGTTTTTCACACAGAAGGCCTAAGCCAAGGCAACAGTGTCTAAGAGTCCGTCCTGCCCTTGCAATGAGCCCATAGGACTCTTTGCCCCTGTATGGTTTAGCAGTATAAATCCAAAGCAGCTAATGTGAGAGATGAATCACAGGAAAAATTTTTAGGTTGTGAAAATTATTCCTTCCACTTATAGTTTTTCTTGGACTTTTTTTTTTTTTTTAAGAAAGATAGACCTATCCACTAAAATTCCTGAATACTTTTATCTGAAGTGATAAAAATCTACCTCATGAGGTTTCAAACACAAGTCCACAGGTGCAGCAAATTTTCAGAGATCTTCTGATGATATATGTGGCACAAGGAACTGTGACTAGTTACCCTAACTATGAATCCACTCCAACCAGAGTGGAGCATCAGACACAGCTGGTCAGTACAGCACCACTCAGACCCTGTTTTTTATTGTTACAGGAGCATCAGACACAAGAAAGCAAAAAACATTGTGCTTCTCCCTTTTCTCACTTAAATTCAAACCATTTGCAAAGAAAACAAAGGCGAGGACAAAAGAGTCTATTTAATGAGCACAAACCTAATAAGCATTTATGCTGGGAAGAGCACACTGATGTCTTAGAGGCAGTACTCATGTGGAAGAAGTTAAAAGGCATGTTCTAATTTCATGTAAGTCTTTACGGAGGAGGGAAAGAAAAGCCTAATACTTCAATTTAGATTAAATTTTACAGCTACTGCTAGTATAGGTAAAAATGTATAGTTTCACAGCTGTAAAGGTTTTAGATTTAATTAAAGGAACTTGTTTCCCTTTACACAGCACCTTTCACAAGGAGGTATAGAATCACAGAATCATAGAACGGTTCATCTAGTTCCAACCCCCTGCCATGGGCAGGGACACCTTCCGCTAGACCAGGTTGCTCAAAGCCCCATCCAGCCTGGCCTTGAACACTTCCAGGGATGGGGCATCCACAGCTTCTCTGAGCAACCTCTTCCAGTGCCTCACCACCCTCACAGTGAAGAACTTGTTCCTTCCATCCAATTTAAATCTGCCCTTTTTCAGTTTAAAGCCATTACCCCTTCTCCTATCCCTACCTGCCCTTGTAAAAAGTCCCTCTCCAGCTTTCTTTTAGGCCCCCTTTAGGTACTGGAAGGCTGCTATAAGGTTTCCCTGCAGCCTTCTCTTCTCCAGGCTTAACAACCCCAACTCAGCCTTTCTTCATACGAGAGGTGTTCCATCCCTCTGATCATTTTTGTGACCATCTTCTAGACCCGCTCCAACAGGTCCATGTCCTTCTTTTGTTGGGAGCCCCAGAGCTGAATGCAGTACTGCAGGTGGGGTCTCACAAGAGCAGAGTAGAGGGGGACAATCACCTCCCTTGACCCGCTGGTCACACTGCTTTTGATGCAGCCCAAGATACAGTTGGCTTTCTGGGCTGCAAATGCACATTGATAGTATGCTCTGACAATTTGCATTAATGTGCTTTATATAATTTTTACTGAGTTTCCCACTGTGAGTTGCTATGCAGTATCATATTTTAGGACACAAATGAGAACGGAAGTCTTCATTCTTTCTTGCTTGCATTTGGAATTTGGCTGTTATTGATTTATTTTAAGAATGATGGCCATAGACAAGATAGCTCCATGAGCAAATCTATTGAATAGGTTTCAGTATGCTTGCAATAGCAAGTTTGGTATTAATGAATTTTATGAAAAATCAAATCAAAGAGTCCTCCTAAAGAGTTCATTAGCACAGTCATGTTAGAAAGATCTTATTCTGACACACTTTTTTGTTCATTTTCTGGTACATACAAGGAGAAAATTGAAGATTTTTTTGAGGACATATGAGTTTATATGCTTGAAAGGCATACAAGAGTTTTTTGAAGTTATTTTGACAAGACAACCTTTCCACAAAATCCTGTCGATGAAATCTAGTAACTGATCTACTATTTTGACTACAATCAATGTTAAGTTCATTTTCCAATGCTTATTTGGGTACCTGTCACTTTTAGAAGTGCCATAGCATTGGCCTATCACATTCATTTTTCATACATCCTGTAACACAAAACAAATTTCAGATCTGAACATGTTCTTTTAAGACTCTAGATTTCAAATTATTAGGGATTATTGATTTTAAATAGAGAATGCTTAAAAACTGCTGTTGTTAACATCATACTTGGTTAAAAATAGCCTGGAAAAAATAAAATCACTGTCATATTATATCATGCCGGTTTGTACATATACATATGCTGTATAAGTATGAGAAACTATTAAACACACCTGCATTTTTCTGCTTTGCTAACAAATTTTAAAGCTCCACAAAGACTTCGTTTTATCCCTGATACATTTTTTCTGCTTGTTCTCAACTCTGCTAGATACTAATGTTTCTGTGACACTTTTTAGCTTCCCTTATCAATTCTCTGCTTTTCAAGTTAAAAATTATATTAATACATTCTTCCTCTCTTTTTATTTGCTCTCTATTGTGTTTTGTTTATAATTTCTGCCTTTGACATTGAACAGTGATAGGCTTGTAGTGAGCTGTAGTCTTCCCAGACTGCAGAATCACAGCTTTTTGGCCATCAAGACTTCTATTGTGCCTCCTCTTTTCATTCACTTTCTTCCTCCTAATTCCTCCCAACTCTCTTTCAGAAATCAACCCTTCTAAAACACTAACTATGTATGTAAATATAATACTGGTTGGTACTGTCCTTTTTTTTACTAAATTAATGTAATTGTATCAACAGCACTCCCAAAGCAATCATCAGCTTCCAATGTGGTGATTAAATCATCTCAATCAAAATGGATTTACTATTTTATTTTTTATTTTATTAAGTTAAAAATCATCTGTAGTTTGTAGAATTTAATGACTTCTTATTATTGGCTGCATAAAGCTTCCAAACTGAATTTTCTATTCATATTCCTATCCACACACTACTGTCAGTTAGGAGGCTAAAAAGGAGTCCCTTCACTGGAATTTGGTGGCCCATGACAAACCTCTTCCTGGCACTGCAGCAACTACTTGTACCCAAATGCATTTGTTAAGCCACCGTTAGAAGTTATCAGTAACATGTAAACAGCTGGGCAAGAAAAGGATGAGCACCAAAAAGGCAGAGAGACAAGACATTGCACTTGGCAGTGCCTTCTGGAAAACTCTAGCTTGAAATCACACTCACGTCAGGATCACCTTCTTGGCAGCAGACACTTTTCTGCTACCTGGGGAAAATTATTTTACTATTCCCAAACTCACTCATTTATTAGGATTTTTGCTCTTAGAAAATTGGAAGTTGTCAATTTATCTCTTACAAATTTACATCCTTTCCTCCAGAATCTTCAACACTTTCTGTGAAATGTAACTTCTTTCTCTTGACATGCTATCCTCAGCAGCACTCACATTTATGTAAATTAGGAAAGGAAAAATTCATCTCCAAAGTCAGAAATAAGCCATCAGAAAGGAGAAGAGCCCAAAGAAAAGTAATGAAACCATAATACTAGCTTAACAGTGGACTGTGAGGATAACTACTGGCCACACAAGAAGGGACAAGTCTTGTAAATGCTCAGTACTCTTTTGGCCTTGATTTGCTTTTATTATTTTTTTTTTTTTAAGTTAGTTTAAAAGGAAAGGCTAATAATTCAGTTTCTTGTATTTTGCAGTATTTATATCTGGTGGTAGGAGGAAAAAATCCTGATATTCTATATGCACAACTGGAAAAAGCTTTTACATTGCAGATACTGAAGCTGGTTTTGCATTTTTCTTGTTCCATAAGAAACTAAACAGAATGAAAAGATATCTGTCACTTGAATCATTGTAGGCTGCATTAACAGGCTGGTTCAACAATGGGAAACAGTTCATGCAAATTGTTGTATTCCAGCTGGTCACCTTTTTCCTTGGTAAAACTTACATATATTGTTTAATTTCCCAAAAGATAAATTATGAGACTTTGCATTAGAGTAATACTTAAGAAGCATCCAGACATTGCTGGAAGAGGCCTTTAGATATGTACTTCAAACACCACATACAGTTGCTGAAGACCATGATCAGATTGAGTCACTGCTCATTTTGGTGTTTCAGTCGTACCTCTGGCTTATAACATCATAACTGAAAGGCATATCAGGTACCTTAGGATTTAAACTCTAAATCTGAGGTAATATAACTAAACTCAAGGCCCTTGGTGCTCTGTTCAATCTCCATTCTGGCTGTCATTTTGGCTTCAGCCTTGAGTGACTGATGTTTTAGGCAAGGAAACCTGGGTGCTGGAGTGGCAGAAGAAAAATAAGGAAGTGCTAGCTTACACTCAGGCTCCCTTGCAGGGACTTTGTCCTGAAGTTCATTGACAGATGGCAGAAAAAAACCCTGCGTTCAATCAGAGCCAGTCCAGCAAGAGCCCTAGCAGGGCTTCTCTTTGTAAGGTTGTATCACATCTTCTCAGCAAACCTCCAGGCTATTGTAGCCTGAACATACGGTTTCCACATTTTCTTTCTCAGTTCTATTGCGAGCTGCACATACAAAACATTTTATTGTATTTAGCCAAGGGTCATACAGTTCTTGAACAGTTTTTTCATCTCTATAAGATATATAAGCAGGATTTATGGGAACAATGCAAATGCCTCAGATGAGAACTGTCAGTTAACCTGTCAACATTCCAATTACCACAGTGGAAAGGTTTTGTTGTCTTCTAGGTCCTAGGTCCTATCAATCAACTCCAAGTGAATGTCTCAGAATTTCCAAAATAGATGCCTATTAAACGTGAATTATTTCCTGCATGGTGGTAGACAACAGCTTTTTCTATGTATATGACTAGCATAGTACTGGTTTTGCAGCCAACAATATTCACAAAGAGGTCACAAACAAGCAGGCTTACAACATCATGTTGCTTAGAACCAACTCAGAGTTAGCGTCAAGCTACAAACTTGCCCCAGATCTTCAGGCCACTATGAGACTCATCAGTTGATTCCCAAACAGTGCATGGCTGCATCTGCTTTGCCTGCTTTGAACTGCAGAAAGCTGCATGCTAATACTTCCCAGAATGCACTGTACAGTTCAAAGGCTTTTGTGATTTTATTAAGCATCTCTCTCTGTAATTTTATTACTCCCTTTTCTCTTTCTTGAGGTATTTGCCTAACTCTGGGCCTTTGGGCCTCCACCCATCCTTCATGAATTCTCTGTAACATTTCAGAGATTGCATCTAATTCTTAAGTACTTCAGGGTAAATTTTATTGGGTTCCACAGACTTGAACAAATCCAGTTATCTGTTTGTCTGTCTACATATGCAGATGTTGTTCACCCTTAGTCACAGCAGACCCTGTAAAAGCAGAACAAAGCTGACTCATAGATTCCTCCACTTCTGTGGATGTTTGGATATGCTGAGAGATGGATATCGGTGCGAGGTGGGGGTTTTGTTCAAATTACGTTATTGCGTTATGAAGGGATAGATGAATCTGTCATATGGGTATTTAAACTCTGTCTCCAGAAGTTTCTCTGGAATACTGTGGTGTTCTTTTAAAGTACAAGTCAATAAAAAAACAGACTGTGTTTAATGAATTCTAAAGCTCTTCGTGATAACCAAGTGATGTCTTCCCAACAGCATTCCAGTAAGAATGAAGTCATACGTCCATTAGACATAAATCCTTGTGTTTCATAAAACAGTTTCTGGCAGTATCCCAGCCACTTTCACAGAATTACTCTTATCCCTTTTATATCAATCTTCACTCCTTTAAGACCAGCTTCCCAGCATTCTCTGTTTAATCTTTTCTTGTCACATGCTCCTGCTAAAAGTTGAACGCTTTTTTTCATCTTCTTCTCACCTCACTTGACTACTCCACCTCAATTTGTTTAATCTAGTTTAAAACTGAACTGATGGGCCAAATTATTCACAGTATTGCACTAAAACCCTAGCTGAATTATAATTAAATACAGTATGTCTTCTGACAGAGTTTAACCTGGAAGTTTCATAATTACTCCAAGGAAATATAGTCCTTAGTCAATTCTTTCCCTGTTATGTCTTCTGAGTCATCAAATTCTGCTTGTATTTTCTTGGGGCCAGAAGGGATGACAAATCAGTCTCCTTTTGTGCAAAGTCTGGCACAATAGGTCCTTTAGGTTCTACTGGAGTGCAAATAATCACCATGTTCTTTGGGTGTTTAAATGTCACAGAGATGTGCTTATTCTAACCACGTGCACAGTCAGATGAAAGGAAGACTTAACTGGAGAACTCCAGCCTCTGAACAACTGATTGGATTTTTCACCTCAATTAAAATTATTAGCAAGCTCTAATGCACTTCCCACTTTCATCAGAGAATATTTACTGAAATACAGGTGTACCTACTCTTGTCCAGATTAAACAGGACTTCTCTTAACTGCTTAGAAATGGTTAACAGTTGAATTTATAGAACAAAGAAAATTGTGTTCCTCTGACAGAAATTCCAGGGATCTGCCTAGAGCTCAGAGAGTAATAGGATTCAGCAACCCAATGCAGTGCTTCCAGTCCAGCGAACTACATAATCCACTTTACAGTTCAGGTGACTCCAGCCCAATGAACAAAATAATCCACTCCAGATTTTATGTGAATTGAGACCAATGAACAACATAATCCCAATTTTTACGAGAAACTATTGGCAAAGAGAAAATGTTTTATGAGTAATCAGCATGTACATGTGCTCTCTACAGCCAGACAGGCAATTTGTACTGCAAGACATTAATAAATTAGTATTTTAACACTCAGAACCTCTATGGACTTCCATTAGCTCCAAAATAAGAATGTAATGGTTTCTTTAACCATAACATGTAAATTTGTCTGTTCCATCAGACCATGGATGATTACCAGCCAGGGATGACTGTTTGTCACTTCAAACTATGCTCATTCCACATTTTTCTTATCACCCAAACACTCCAGATTGGATAAAAAAGTCTATTATTTTGGAAAAAAAAATGACAGAGAGATGAAAGATATTTTCAGTTCAGTCAGTCTGATTTCTTTGTTACTTTGTCTCTCTACATTTTTACTTTAAATGTTTTCATACATTCTGTAGTTGTCTTCTGCTTTCTTCTTTAATTTACCGTTAAAGATCGCAAAAGCAATTCTCAGGTTTTGAGTACCCAAGTCAAGTGCTAAGAAGGTTTACCTATGAAAAACAGAATGCTACAGAGGTCATGTTTGGAGAAAGGAACAATGAACACTATGAATTTGACATTAAGGATAATCTTTTTCAGAATGGATAAAGCTTCTAAAAGAGCACCCACCAGAGAAATAATAAATAACTGGAGAATCAGAGACGTGTCAGTTTTTTAAGGGTTGGCTTGAAACTGCTAAATTAATGAAAAGAAGACAACCATTGCTCTGAAAAACCTCTGTATAAAACAGATGCAGTTTTAATCTCTAAAATTAAAGTGGCTGTCACTGAGCTATGATTACTATCTGCAACTGTTCAGTACTGTCTTGCTTTCAGCTATTGCCCTCCTATATGTCTGACCATCATGTGCTATCTATAGTTTCCATCCAGTCAGTCTGAATGGAGAGAAACTAAGACCCCTGCCAAAAGAGGATTTATGTCCTACAGTGTACTGCATATGTACAGGTTCACTTTGGATCTGGTTCATTGCTTAATATCTTTGGTCCTTCCACAATAGTAACCACAAGAAAAGAGCAAGCTGATCTTTGAGCAAGCTGATCTAATTTGGCCCTGGGTTAGCAGGAGATTGGCCTAAATGACCTCACACCTAAGTTAAGCTAAAAGAGTAAACATGAATGAACTCATTTATGTGAAATTAAATGAAAGATGTATTGAACAAATGAAAAAGTTAACATTTGCAACCAGATTTCTTCTTAAGTCACTGAAGTAAAAAACAAACTCTTGAGTGTGGAAGAAGGTCTATATTTCTACTATTACTTTTCTGTATCTCATTTTACTGTTTCGAATGCCTGTCTCTTTTTAAGGATCATTCTCCCATTTCTTCTAAATATTCCATTGGAATCTCATTGAGATTTTCCTAATAACCATTGATGTATATGATCTAAAGTCTTAAATATGCTCATGCTGAAATTAGGATTTTTCAAAACAACATTAAAAACCTCAAAATTACATTTCAAAATGAAACAGTTAATTAATAGAAATCTTTTATTATAATATGTTAATTCAAATAAAATGTTTGATCATTAATTGGCACTTCTGGGGAAAAAAAGGCACACTTTTTTTGTCCACTTTAATATTGAAACATTTAGTTTTAGCTGAGGGAGCTCCCAAAACAATGGGAGCCATCATGTGTTTGTTTCCTGCTTCTTCCTCAAAACTTTAATAATGAACAATTTTCTATATTAAAAAAATATAATTACTTTGGATGAAAACACGTATCAAGATACCAAGTATTCCCCTAAGGTGCAAATTATTTTCTGATCATTTTGAATGGATAGATATTACTAAAAATGTGTTCTTATCCTAAAAGCATGTGTTTGTCTTTAACAAATATATTAATTGTTAGCACACTTGGACTGTGACTTTTTTCATGGTTTGCAGAGCTCCAGCTGTGACAGGGACCATATTAGATGTGGATGTTAGTATAATATGAATAAGAATGTATTCCTGCCTGTTCTAAGCACTAACAGTATGCTCTTGGAAATTACCTCTGGTTAACCTATTGATTATTTTAAGATTCTGAAATGAAAAACGCCAAGGAAGTGCAAAATGCTGCCATAGTTAATCCAGATTATTTTACTCAGTTCTAGCTATGTGACTTTCAGTCACTTTAATTGGCACCAAGAAATCTATCTACTCAGTCACCCAGGTATTTGACTGTTAGTAAATGGAAAGTGAAAACAGCTATCCAGCATCTTCAAAACAAGGGTGTTAGGTGGACAGATTGTCTGGCCACTGCAGTATGATCCCCACCCAACTCTGAAAATGTTTCCAAGGAATAATATAACTGCCAAAGGTGTTTCAGAGCAGTCAGCTAGTTTAAAATGTTACAGAATTTAGTTTCCTGGCGAATGCTTTAACAAGCTTTGCTACAAAATGTCAACATTTGGATTCACAGCATCCCAAGATACCTGTTAGTTGCAGCTCTGCTGAAGCTCTGAAGGTTTAACTATTTGAACAGTGAAAAATTAGTTAAAGCTGGAAATATAACAGCATTGAAACCTAACTTCTCTTGAATATAGTGTGCCAAGAACAGGCAAGAATTTTTCTGAGCTGAAACAAACATGCTAGAACTAAAGTGATTTCTGTGTTTTGGTAGTGTTGTCTTCTCCCAAACCACATATTATTGGATGAGTCGTAAGATGTAAACTTTACCCAGTGAACTGCTCATCATGCCATGGTGTTCAAATAATAACACCCCAGCTTTTTCTGCTTTGGTTAGAAGAGAATCCATTGTAGAAGTATGTTAAAAGTAAAGAGGCATAGGTGGTCAGTCCCTTATAAATTTGTTAAATAATAGGTTAGTGATATTTTCCAAAGTATCTGCTTGATATGGGAGCTTGAAACCCATTTTCATAAATTACAAAAGAACAGAATTCCCAAAATTCTCTTGAAGGCTTTATAAACTTAGCCTTTGGTCTAGGCCATAGCACTAGACCCCAGTTTTAATAAGCAGTTCTGAAATTTTCCACTTGTGATGACAAAGCTTAAATAACATTCTCAAATATTAGGGATTAAGAACTTGAGTCACTTGGGCTATCAGTGGAAATCTTTGAAGACAGTGATCTTCAGAGGTATTTAGATGTGTCAATATCCTGACTATCTTATGTTTAAGGATCTATACTTTCTTTAAAATAGAAAGTTTGCAAAATGATTATGGGTACTACAGTGTTAGGATAACCCCATTCAGGTGTATATTCCTATTGTGTTATGCATTGCACAGACAAAGCAGTTAAGAGCATTTGGCTGCAGGAATATTCTGCCAAACAGATGTTTATGGATGCTATGGTAGGAAACCAAAATGGCCTAGGCCGTGACTAGCACAGGGCTTTGGGAAATGCAGGTCTTGGTCTTGTCACGGTCTAAGTTGCCTGCCTAAACAGCAGTGCAGGGTAGCAGATCTGGCCTAAAGATTTTTTTATAAAACAGGGGTTTGGAACTGGTTGAATATATGACAGAACACACAAACACAAACACATACACTGGACAAGACTAGCTAGAAAATTTCTTTCTTTCTACCTTTTTCTTGCCTTGGCATTCTTTCCCTGCCTCCCCTGTGCCTCGCTGGAAGCCATTTGCTTTCACAGTGCCCAGACATGGAAGCACTAAGTCTGTGCCTGAGCCCTGAAATGCAGTAGCACATTTTAGTATATGATGGCAGCATGCAGACAAGTTGGGAAAATACAGAAGATGTGAATCTCAAGAACTTTTACAGTTTCAATGAATTTGATCAGAAGTTTCACCTTCAGTCCCGAAGCATATTTTAACTATAAATTGATAGAAGTTTTGTCTGAGTTTTCTGCTTTTCCTTTTTCCTCTTTTCTCTTTTGTTTTTTTTTCTTTTGTCTATGATTATTAAAACTTGTCTGGAACTTCTGTGTCATTTGGCACCTAAACACCTCCCATTCTTGAAAATTTCACTCTGGACATAAATTAGTTTTGCTTAAACTCACCATTTATTCTTATGTTCCTGACTTCAAAGTCATGTCATGTAATTTTTTAAGAACTGCATATATATTTTAAAATTAAACTAAAAAATTCTCAGTCTAGTGTCTCATTTTATTATTCTGTCTGACTTCAATATAATTCAACTGTGACAGAAGCCTGTTTTCAGTAAGCACTCACAGTTAAGAAATATTATAAAAATAAAAAAGAAAGAAAACAAAAGTCAGGACTAAATAGAATTCCAAGGGTCATAAAAGAACAGAACTTCTACTACACATTAAATCTGGTAGCTACACATTTTTAAAAAATTAAGCATGCACTGAGTCCTATCAGGGTAATAATAACTTAATAACTTAAAAAGTCTGAACTGGACCAACTAAATGTCTTATTGTCCTGAAGTGCAATGAAAAATACATTTTCAGTAGTTATGCAATAAGAAAGGCATAATCTAAAATCATAATGTCTTTTGTTCCCAAGGATCATTTTCAAAATTGATGCTGGTACTTAGCCTTCTGCAGTATATGCCAAATGCCAGAAGTCCATCATCACAATATTCTTGCAAAGGATTTTTAAGAACTTTTAAGCATTTTGATTTTCCATCACTGAGTAAAGACATTGCTGCTGAAGCTGTTTCCAGCCACAGCGTAGATACAGGTATTTTCTTACAGTCTTCCAAACCCGTGCTAAGGAGTTTAAGCCTACTCAGCAAAGAACACCTAGACTGTCTTCTGAAGCTGTAATACTGTTCATTGCCTGTCGTGGTTTAACCCCAGCCAGCAACACAGCACCACGCAGCCGCTCACTCGCTCCCCCCCCACCCAGTGGGAT
>JAVKLA010000001.1:39116178-39134755 GCA_034782735.1 Sagittarius serpentarius
GTGGGGTCCTCCCCGGGCTGCAGGGGGAGATCTGCTCCAGCGTGGGCCTCCCTGGGCTGCAGGGGCACAGCCTGCCTTACCAGGGTCTTCCCCAGGGGCTGCAGGGGAATCTCTGCTCCGGCGCCTGAGGCACCTCCTCCCCCTCCTTCTTCACTGACCTGGGGGTCTGCAGGGCTGTTTCTCTCACGTGTTTTCACTCCTCTCTGGCTGCAGCTTCTGCGCCCCAGTAAATTTTTCCTTCTCAAATATGTTATCACAGAGGTGCTACCACTGTTGCTCGGCCTTGGCCAGTGGCAGGCCTGACTTAAAGCCAGCTGGCGTTGGCTGTATGAAACACAGGGGAAGCTTCTAGCAACTTTTAAAGAAGCCACCCCTGTGGCCCCTCCGCTACCAAAACCTTGCCACGTAAACCCATTACATCACCAGAGCAGGATAAGTCAAGATGGGCTATCTCAGTGTTTTCAGTAATGTGAAAGAGAGTCTTTCACCAATAGGTCACCAGCTTAGTTGAAGAAAGGCTAAAAAGCCCACTAAGGCCTATTTAATGGCCCACCTCTGGGATAAGTTTTTACAAATGTAAAAATTAGCTTTTAAGTCACAAACTTAACAGGATAATTTTCACTATCCGTTATACTCATAAGCAAACCAAGACAGGCTTAAGGTAAAAGAATAGGAACACCCTCTCATGCCCCATCCCTCCAGTGCTAAAGTCCCTGCTAAAGCCAGATACCATGAACACAATCTACAATGTCTAGTCATCACAGCATTGTTAGGACTTGGAGCAAGTTTTCCATGTGCACATGGGGAAAAGGAAAAAAATATATAGATACACTTTTTTATTCATGTTTTGATTTCATAATTTATTTTGAGCCCTGCATGTCTAGCTAGTATTAATAATTTTTCTGCTTTTTTACCTTTAAAAAGGAAGTTCAAATGTGGAATAGTGACTCATTAGCAGCATGAGCCCAGAATTGCAATTTACCAAACCCTAGAAGGTGTGAAGAAGGACTCATATTACTGACAGTCCAAAAGGAAAAAAAGAAAAAAGAAGAGCATTCTTCTTCATAGATATTAGAGCACTGATTGCATCAGACAGCACCAGAAGCTTAAGTGTCCTTCCAATACACAGGAATTCAGAGAAATTCAGGGATTTCATTCTAAGGAATGGAATCGCCTAAGCCTTCAGTGTAATTATCATTAAAGGTATGACTTTAAGCAATTGCCTTAGATTATACTGTTACAGCAATCTAACAATGGCTGTAATGCATCAGTTGAAGTACAATAACAGTGTGTATATGAAGTAGTAGTACCCCAGGATACCACTGATACCCTGCAATTATTTTTAATTCAGGAACTTTCAGATTTAATCCAGAAGTGGTCTCTGAATTTAATAAGTCTTTTCCAAGAGATCTTGCAGGGAAAGCACTAAGGCCCAGAGACCCATTCTCCTGAGCTCCAGGTAACACCACAGGGTAATTTTCCAAAACTTCCCTTCTTTGTCCAAGGCTGACCTGACACCAGGCCTGCTTCCCTCCTTGGATAACCTTGAACATGGAAGAACATTACTTACCTGAACATGAAAACCTTGTCCCCTTGGTTTTGATTAAAGATTCTTTTTTTGGTCAAATCACTGCTTATTACATTAGACCAGAGACTGGCAGGTGTCATAAGTGTGACTAGTAAGTTGAAGCAAGGCACATCAATTTTTAAAGAAAGCAAAATGCTTGATGCTCAGTGTTTTTCTGAAGGCTTAAATATGCAACTCGTCAAGTCAACTGCATGTTGCCTATATTTCATACAATTCATTTTCTTCTTTCATCACTTTCTTTTATTGTGTGACACCCATGCACCTACTTACCATGTTCTAACTCTCTTCCAAGCCAGATTCACTGTTGTATCAACATCCTTTGTCTATTCTCATTTCTTTTTCCTACTTCCACACATCCTTCCTTATTGTTTAAGGTAGACATCTCTTATTCTCCTGTTTTCCCCTTCTACAAGAATAGACTAGACCTGTGCTTGAAGGGTATCTATGGCCGTGTGCCACAAAACCTGACACAATAGAGATGAAGTCAGACACTGTGTGGACAACGTGAAATCACAAGGATCTGAGAAGATACAGACGCAGATATTACATGCATTACAAAGTTTGCACACTTCCATCTAAATGGTCACTCTCTGTGGAAGAGATAGGCAGATGGAAGATCATGCTCTGCTTCTGATGGCTCCCAATGTTGACATTACACTGCAGACAGAGCCTAGAATTGATGTATATTTTTTTCCTAGAAACTGGATGGTAACTCTGGGTTGTTTTGTTATTTTTTTGCAGTTTTATCAAACATAAAACCTCCTTGTAATTTACAGAAAACATAGTTATGTATTTGTATACAGACACTTCTGCACTTTCTCTGAAGCATCTTGTTTCATATGCTTGTCCTCAGATCCAATTCCTTTGAATCAAATGCACATCAATATATGCTAAGTGAAGCATAGTTAAGAAATTCACAACCAGTCTTTCCATTTTGACTGGTCCATAGACATAGTAAACTTTGAGAAAAGCATAGAGATCATTTAAATTCTATCTTATGTTTTGCAACCCAACATTTCCTCTCCATTTCCAAACTTAAATGAACTAAAAACATAGAGCTTCCCTCAGGTCAAAGGGGTGTTTGATTATTAATAACAATACACACCCAACATTTGAAACCAAGATGAGTACAAGATGATTCCATGGCTTTCATACATTTTAATGTGAAATTAGCCCCTACGATTGAAAAACTTAAAGCAGGGCTAGTGATTGTTTGATTCCTGCAAACATTGACATTAAAACTCCGGGATTATAAAACTGCAGATGTTTGAAACTTCAAAGTACCTAATTGTGTCTTGAAGTGGTGGTGGCGTTTTGGAAGTGGCAGCTAGTCAATTTTCTCTTTTCAGTACCAGTTGAGCAAATATACAGCACCATCCTATCTAAAAAAAAGACCAAGAATAGTACTGTTTTGTGGTAAAAACAAAGACTACAGAATCTCCAAATATTTCTCCTCCAGCTGTAAGTCATTGTTTTTTCAAGGCTAATTGATGTTACTCTAATCAAGCACTTCTCATATTTTCTGGTGAACTACATAAACTACATGAGTGGAAAAGGTTTCCATGACGCCAGTAAGTGAGAAGATGATGAGCCACGTTAGCATACCAAGCATAATTTTCTGACTACTGTAAACTGAGAACAAATGTCCTGGTAGGTTGCTCCTGGTTCATAGAAAGAAAGAGGTAAGAATGAACTACCAATATCCCTCATCCAGGATGACAGTTGTCAGCCATGATTTCAATGCTCAATGTAATAAAAAGAATGTAATTTACTTCTGATATAGGAAGGAAAATAAGATGTACAGGATACAACAAGCTTCACTCTGACAGCAATAGGAAATTAATTCAATAAAACTGACCTTATATTTTTTAATGAAAACAATACTCTTGTTACAGACATAACAAGTACAACCATAATGTTCAGAAAGGAAGCCAATAAGAAAGCACAGAAATACAAAAGGCTGGCTCTGGAGATCAGGCAACTGACATCTGACTGTGACATTACCTGTTTAGGATTTCCTTATTAAAGAAAAAGGAAAATGGTCTGGTAGCAGTTATAATAATAACTGCTGCCTACACTTGGTGTCAGTTGGTTAAAAGATTAAGTTGACAATCCTTGGTGTATTCAAAGGATGTTATAGACATATTTTCAAGTATGTATAAATACAAAAATAAGTGCACTGACTCCGACTGTGAGGTGTTTCCTGCAACATGACTAGTGACTGTTTACTATCATTTCAGTGTGTACCTGGTTATGAGTAACTTTTGAAAACTGCGGGTTTTTTCTCAGATCTTCTTGTTGTTCTTTATTTTTGTATTTGCTTCCAAACAAACACAACCCCTCTTTTTTGTCCTCTTCTTAGGAATTTCATAAAGATTAGGCACATTCATAATAGGCCAATGGATAAAAGTAGCCATGTATGGTTCAATGGCCTTGAGTTATATGCATACACAATACTCCATTATTATTATTATTATTATTATTATTATTATTATTATTATTATTATTATTATTATTATTATTATTATTAAATAAAATTTAACTCCTAATGAGAATGTGGTCTTAAATCTGAGAGAGAAGGATTAAATACCTAATGCCTTGATATCAGTATAATTCCAGGTTCCAGCCTGCTATCAGGTTGCTCACAAAATTTATAGGGCTAGAGCAATTTACACTGAACAAGAGTCTTGTTTTCCATTAAAAGTGGATTTGGGAAAATTTTTGCCTTTGCTGACATAAGATTATGCCAGGGATAACTAAAACCTTCATATCTAATAAACATAGGAGAAACTAGAGATGCACACACTTTTAGAAACTGTCTCACATTTTCAATAAATCAGCTGCAGAGCATATTGAATATAAGCCACTCATATTAGGAGTGACTCAGTCACGGAGTCAGTTCAGAGAATGACTCAGAGTGGGAACTTTCTTGTATGCTTTGAAAAACCTTCTCTTTTTCTCCAACACCTGTACAGTGAGCTTGGCCTCCTAAATTGACTCAGCTGACTAAGTTGAGTTCTGTGTGTTAGGTGGAATACGGAACCTCCAAATAAGTAGCCAGTTACAAAACATCTCCTTAGACTAAGAAGGTCACAGTGAAAGTAGTATGTTCCAGTGGCCAGCAAGGCACTGCCTTTCTAGTCCTATGATGCACCTGGGTTTTGGAGGGAAGAATAAGCCACATTTAATTATTCAGGACAAATTCAGTGCCATTCAACACAAGAAAATTGCTGTGGTGTTTTTGGGGGTTGTTTTGATGTTTTTGTTTCCCAGCCAAATACCAAGAAAGCATCAATAAAGGAAGCATTATGTGAAAGGTGGTTCTTTTCAACAAATGCATGCAAATGCTAACACATGAAAATTTGTTCTCCCAATAAATATGTTCCTTTTTGACATATTTGTATTTAGTATGTAAAATTTATGTGTGGTCTGTCCACACTCTGTGGCTCCATACATACACACACCTATACATATCTTTGTTAATTTTGCAGGGATGGGCATGAGAGGAGGACACATTAATTCACGGAATCACTCATTCCTAGCACTTCTTAGAAGGAAGTACAAACTGGAAGCAAATCCAGGAGGATCAATGCCAGCAGCTGCTGCTACCTAGAAAAACTTCATAAAAGTTTGTGACTGGTAAGGAGGAGAGCCTCAAGGAAGTCAAGTAATTGGACATACCTTGGGTGTCAGAATGACTTGGTATGTACCCAGTTTTACTTGGTTGGTTTGTCTACAATTGCCTACATATGTTTAACAATCCTTGGTACAATTTGGTGGGTAAGGCACTACATTTCCAAGAGACAGTAGAGGACTTTCCCATTGGCAGAAGTGTCTTCCTCCTACTTGCTGGAAATAAGTATCTTTTTCATGTGGTCATGAATGGCTGAGACAGCAAGAAGATTTGACACTATTTCTTTTCCTTGGCTAGTGTTGCTGATGAACTCTAATCATTCATAAGCAGGTTCTGCTCCTTATTTATTTGGAACAGTTTGATTCCATAAGATTTCAGTTTTCTGACATCCCCCAAATTGTTCCAATAATAACAGAGACAATGACAATATCATTTAGAAATCTCTCACATGCTGTATGTAAATGGAGTTACATATCTGCTGTAAGTAGCAGAACAATGGAACAGCGAACTGTTTTGTAAAGGGAGCTGAAATTACATTGTGCCGTGCTGCCAAAAGAGACAAAAAGAGACAGATGAATTCTGGAAGGAGGAGAAATTTTTATACCTATGAGAACTGCTGGTTGCTGTTCCCTACCTCAAGGATGTACAAGCTTTTCCCATCTTGGCAAGAGGCAAAACCCGCTGATCAGTTCATAAAACACAACAAATTGCATGCATTCTATAAACAGACAGGAAGCATGCAGTTCTTTCCACTTATTAACTAAAGGAACTAAAATGGAATCTTCAACCTGTATATTTGCTGATTAAATTAGCAAGTGCCACGGAATGCCACTGAAAATTCAAGCCCTCAGAAGTAGTCCTAGGTACTTCTGCTGACACGAGTAACCCCTTCTCCCTGTGTATTCCATCAGACGTCTGCCTAAAGGCACACAAATGCTTTTTTTCCCAGCAGTGCAAGGAAAGCCTGCAACTTGACTCGTCTTGCAAAAATATGCAAAGCTATAGGCAATACCAGATAGGAAACAGGACTCATGGGATAGCTTCATTTACTCAGCATCCTGTTCCTGAATGCAGCCAAACCCAGTTTTGTTTAAAAAGGCACACAAAAGGCCAGGTACAGAAATGTATTTCCCAGGTATGAAGGAGAAATTCTGTGGAAAACCAGATGACTTACACGAGTATAAGAAACAATAATGGTGGGTCCATTACTTGAGGAGCACATGAAGAGTACAGAGGTATAACAGAAATTAATGAAAATCATCATAAACCACAAGAGAATGCAAGCCAACAAATAACATCCTTGGTGATGTTGAATGTGTTTCACACACTTATTTGTGGAAAACTGTGCTTTCTATCCATTTAGCCAATCACAACTGCAGCATTACATACCACTGATCTTTATGGCTCATATTGCAGTAGAGTCAGAGCAAGAAGAAAGGGGGTGGAACGCTTCATTTCACTTCAGCTGTTCACTGTTTGGCATGTTTACATTATGCTGTGTAAAAGACAATAATCCCTCTCCTATTAACTTATTGCCAGGCTCCTACACATAAAACAGATTAAAAAAAAAATCACATCATGCAGAACTTTAGGTGCTTGAAAGAATTCTGCAAAGGCTATAGTGTAGGATCTGCAAAAACTTCTTTCTTATTTCTTGTTAGGTATACTGCTTAGTTTATCTTTTTTATTGTTAAAATACATGTATTATAAACTATCCAGGATTGTCTTCTGGTGTAAATCAGAATAGCTCTAGAAAATATAAAGTAGCTGAATTGCTATTGATTCAATTCAGTACCTTCAGGATTATCAATTAAATAAAAAGGGAAAAGCTAATCTTCCACTACCACAGTGTTATTTTTTCCCTTTTTGTTTCTTTTTTATTAAAAAGTGAATTTTTCATTACATGTTATTCTGAAAATGAAGGGTGGGAATAAACATAGGTCAGAATGAGAAAAGTTTTGAGATTTTAAAGAGGTACAATGTATTCTTTACAGACAATAAGAGGTAGGCAGTAGGGGCTTGGGTACTGGGGACAAAACTCTCAGCTCTGTTCTGGACATCCTTCTGTAGGCAGGCGTTTGGAAAAGTAGATACATTTTTTGTCTTTTAAGATTAAATCTAAAGAGTATTAAATGTTATATGAACACATTTTTAAGAAGCAGCAAATACTAGGCCTCTACTGCATAGATTTTCGCTATTCGGATAGGATTGCTGTACTATATTCAGAACAGAAGGAAAAAGAACTTATGGATATTTTCATCTGACACTCTTTACATTGCCAGATTCATACCCCCTAAAAGAAACAAGTGTGTGAATTTCAAAACTGGACTAGATGACATGAACAGAAACTCAGGTCCAGGGAATGATATCTCAAAGGGATAATCCCAGCAAAACTCATCAAAAGGAGAGGGAAGAACAGATGTATCTTGCAGAGCATAAGTAACATGCCATATTTTGTCAGATATACAGGGTTCCTCATTGCATGTGGCACTGGGAACCTAAAATGCATATCTAACCATGTAAAGATAGAAAATTTTGTCAATAAGACATTACATAATAGCCTGGATCAAATTATACCGATTCAACCAAGGGCCCCCAGATCATCTCCACTGATTTAACTAGACACCACCCTATGTTACTGCTCTACATGAAGTATGTACAGTCAAGGCCTACTTCTCACACAGTGAAAACGTCCACTTCAACAGAGCTATCCCAATTTATATCAGAGGGAATCAGCCCAATATTTTATACAATAAAATGATCCAAAATGGTTAACAGATTATAAATATCCTGGATTTCATTGCATTATCTCCACTTAAGGCTTAAATTCCATATGAAAATGTTTTTTATCTGAGGTATTATCCTTGCAAGGAAGAATTTTCCACATGTGATCATTAGATCCTATCCAGCTCATATTAGAGGTCAAAGGAGGTCACTCTTCCCTAGCAGTGACTCTCCAAAGCCCACCTTAAGCGATAAGGACTGAAGCACAGAAGAAGGGTAATATAGGACAATTTTGCTGTTATAAAAATATTACCTGTCTCTCCATCATTACTACAGGAGTGAAAATGACTAATGAATCATTTGATACTGCAAAAGGAATTAAAACAGAATTCATTGTAGTTACTAAAACTGGAATTTGGCCAGAATATTATGGTTAATTTTCCTACCTGTGGTGAAAGCGGAGGATTTTTAATGATCATGGGATATTTGTGGCCATAGTTCATCTCTTCTACTTCCTGCCACACTGAGTCCTTACCACATTACAAAGGGATCCCAGCTTCCCAGTACCACTTTCCTACTGTGCCACATGAATTCATTATACCCTGAAAGATTAATCCTTGGAGCATTACACAGTTCTTCTATACACAAACCTTCCTGACTCTATAACTAGATAGATAATGAATTGTATCAGAGAGACATACCAACCTAGAGGATTGCAACTGTCAGGAATAAAGCATACACCCCTGCTGGTCTATAGCTGCTTCATCTTATACATCAGACCCAAAAATCTGCTGAGACACTTCCGGCATGAAAAGCAATACTTTTGTCAAATATTACAAGCTAAACTTGTAATCTTCTTTGGACACAGCATCAGGGGGCCAGATAATCCAAGCTGTTGTGATTCAGCAGGAAGCTGTCAGAAAGAGTTTCAAGGCTTTGTGGAGGTTGTTTTTCTTTTTACAAAGCTTCCTGTGTCTTTCAGATTGTAGAGAAGACTGTCAGATATGACTTCTGATGGAGAAGGGAGCCTGCTAATAAGGCAAAGTCTCAAAGAAGGGGACTGAATAAAACCAAAATCCTTACCCTCACAGAAATATCAATGCTTGCATGTTTCTCTGCTTCCTGTACATTCACACATTCTGTACAAGCATACCTTCTGTATATTCCTACACTCCTGTACCTCTCCTTGGATTGATGAGTTACTGTTCATCTGAGTAATTTACAGAGAACTTGAGTGGAGAAGTGCAAGCTAAAGGAGATACAAAGATCTAGATGGAGACCTGGGAATTCAGTTAGTGTGTATCTGACTGGAATGTCAACACTTTTTCAGTTAGCTCTTCAGACAAAATGCAGGGCTGTTTACAAGCATGAGCTATTCATATTATTACAGAGTCTGTGCAAACGGATGTGCAAGCCAGTTAAAATATGGAATATTCAAGTCTCTCAGAGGATCCTTCAGCACCTTTCAGGTTTTAGGACTTGATCTGCAGGAAATATGGCTGGGGGTCTTTGATTGAGCTAAGGTGGTTAAATGACCTTTACATTGATTTGGGGCTCCAGGTGAAGGGAAAAGAAGGATGACAGATGGGATGATCTTTCATACAAAAAGGAAAGCTGAGCCTTTTCTTATTCATCTACTAAGCAAATTTTTTGAAAAACCTCTTTATTTTTATTTTAGCAGAAAAAAAATGTCTACATTTGGATTTATTTTTTTTTTAAGATCTACAGCTTTTTTCAGTATAATTTCTTTGGATACTGTATTTGTATAGCACTTAAGGCAAGGAAGACCTCATTTTAGTTGGAGTCTCAGAGAACTACTGAAATCCAAACAAAAGGTGATAACATATCTCAGAAGCACAATAAAACAGTATGAAAATTTTGGCCAAATATGTTGTCTTATAAGAGAGAAAGGAATAATCCCAGAATTTATTTTAAGTATGACTTCTGACGCAGTGTAAGTATTTATTTAAAAAAAGAAAAAAAATTTTTTTGCTACTTAAGTCTGCTTTAAATATAGATTTTAAGTTATTCCAATATTGAGACACTGTAACTGATAATTTTGCCATATGTATCTGGGAAAAAAAAGAAACACGGCTACACGTTCTCATATAAACTACTCCTTTTCCATCACTTTTCCCAGCTGTTTTGGTGTTCCAGTTTCTTTGCCTATGTTTTAAGGAGAGCAAGAATTCCTTTATTATCTCTACAGCCATAGTTGCTAAAAAACTAATCCAGCTCTCATCCTGCCCTACCTTAATTGCTATAAGCTTTTTGTCTTGTCTTTCCCCTGCCCACCTCATCCTTCTGCACAACTCTGTTGTGTGAAAGTCATGAGACAGAATACAGATAAATCCATCTTGGAGCAGACTGAAGATGCGCATTAAAAAGCAGTGTTTTTCTTCTCTTTACTTTAAAACATGACAAAATCAATTTTAAAAACTTCAGATCTTAAAGTGATTTTGAAGCTCTGAACCCTTTAAGTGATGTGCAAATGACAGAATGATATCATATAGCCAATCAGTTGCTCACTGTTACAAACTCCATTTTCCATGCTGCTTCAAAAGCATGGTATAATCAACAAGTAAGCCTTTAAAATGCAAATTAAACAAAATGCACCTTTAAATTGAAACAAGAAAAGACTCATTTTTTCACACACCAAAACCAAAAAAGTCTATTTCATCATAGTCACTTAGAAAGTAGCACTAGGTGATTGGGGGATTTCAGAGGTCATTTTGCCTAGATGCCCCAGTACAGAACACCCTAGCTTTAATTTCTAAGACGTGATTATTTAATGTAACTAAAATTTGTGTGCCATCTACACAGAAAAGATTAGTGTTGCAAACAGCATGGAACTATTCCCACCTGACACATGCTTCTTGCTTCAGAGAACATGGAAATAAAAAATCAACATTAACAGCAGAATGCCTTTCTTATTAAGAAAAATGTGGGAGGGAAAAACTTTCTTGTCCTCTCTGGAGGAGAGAGTAGAAAGGCTAGCCAAAGACATCTTAAAATGCTCATAATACTGATAATTGCACTGAGGGAAAAGCAGGCAATTCTGGGCTTCTCCAAGCCACCCCCACCCCACCAGCCATCATCATGGCCCATGGAGGGGAAAATGAAATGCATTCACAGTTTCTAAGGCCAGAAAGGACTACCATGTCCATATAAGACAGTACTTCTTTTCCTCACCACAAGAATGTGTTCAAATAGGTCACAAAACACTTCCCTCATTACCTGGCATGAAAAACATATAAAAAATCTCTTCTTGTTTTAAAGGCATGAATGATTGCAAGTCTGAAACCTTGTCCAATAAACTTTCAATTTTCACTTACTCCCAGAAAACTGCTTTTTGTTTCAAGGTTGACTTTGCATATCTTCAGCTTTCCATCTCTGGGACTGGTTATTTGTTGTGATTAAGACTGAAATTCCTTCTTCACTCTCTGCTATCAGATGTCTTCCTATAGTTTGAATACCTATCCCAGGTAATCAGAATTGTCCCTCAGCTGTCTCTCTGCCAACCTGAATATATTTTCCAGACTAATTTCCCATTACTTCCTTGAATTCTTTTCAGTGATCCTTTCCATCAGTCTTCCACATGTGCAAGTACCAGGAACTGAATACTGTATTGAGAGAACATTCAGAAATCTTCTGATTTAGGGATTGGTGTTTTATATCACAGAACAAGTAACACTGTTGGAATGCATCAAAAACAAGGGTGGAAATGAATTTTTGTCCAAATTGTGTAGGAACATTCAGGATATCTTTACATTATATATTAATAGATCACAGCTTAACTTGCCTTTCCACTCAAAGCTTGAAGCCTAACCCTGGATTACAGAGTTACAGTGGAAAACTTCCTTCCCAGGCTACTTAACCCTTAAGTTCTTCACTTCCAATATCCTATGGTGGCAGCAGTGTTACAGTCTTGTGACTACAGGAGCTGAAGGTCAGTGAACTTATTATGCTAAAAGCAAGTGCAAGGACAGGTTTAACAGAGCATACAGACAAATTCAGTTGAATTAGGGTCTGGTATTTTGGCTGGGTGAAAATTAGGATGGAAATATGAACAAGTCTGGATGTTTGGTGTTACAAATGCTCAACAGTGAATTCACAGAGTTGGGAAGGCAGCAGCGATGAGTAATTACGGCAGTTATGGAAAGTTTACTGTAGCCTCAAAATGCAAATTATTTCAGTGGCCTGGGATGACAGAAGGAGGGAAGCAAGCTGAGGCTTCAGAGAACTAAGATGCTTATGAATTTAGCTCTACTAAAGCAAATCTGGGAAGTTTGACTTTCCAGTACTGCCCCATACGCTGTAAATTTTGACATTTCCCTGCTTATAAAGCTGATTCCAAAGACTCATCACAGTCTTTTAATACAGTTGAGACAACAGCTTGTTGCCTTTAAAAATAAGCTACATCCTATTATGACACCAGTTTCTCTTGTTTAAAATCACCTATTTTCTGGAGTATAAAGACAACAGAAAGTCTTCAAAGACAGGACTGCTGAAAGAGATTATCCCCAGGAAAACAATGGATGGTACTTTTTTACCAAATCAGCAGTATATTCATTTGGTTGAAGTTTCATTTTCAAAAGAAGGAAAAGAAAAATATGAACAACAGAGCCTGTCATGAGGCTCTTTCTCCTCACACCTGCTAAGTGCTTTCTGTACATCAATGACTACCCAGGAGAATGACTGCCAACTCCCCATCTGTCCCATGTGTGACCAGCTAGCAAGCAGAGTATTTCTTAGCAAAATACCCATATTTGCAGGAAGGAAAATTCCAGTGCTCCTTCAACAGTTGCAGCCAGTTTAAATCCATCCTAGCAGTGCTAATCATAATCCATCAACTGCAAATTGCCACTAGTAAGAACTAATGTTACAGCTCATGGACTAAAACATATACCAAATCCATATCCCTTTTTTGATGCATAAGTTATATTAATATTAATAAGACAAATAGTCAAAGTAATGAGAGGGTGAGACAAATACAGAAGACCCTTGCACAGCAAACACACCTTTACATTAGACAAAGTAGCCTTTGTTTCTGCACAGCATTGTCTCCATCCCTGTATCTACTATAGCAAGCAAAGACAGCAACAAAGTCTGATCACAGGGCTTTCAAATATCCACTTCAGCCTATCTCCTTGAGTTAAATTTCATTCACTGAGAGAAAAAGGAAATGGGCCTTCTCTGAATCAGGAGAGACGATGGTAAGGGGGGAGAATGCTTTCCACAAAACAATAGTTCTAGATTTGTATTGTCCAACAAAAGAGTCTTCTCTTGGATTACTGACCCCAGCCCACCCCTGTCACTATGGACCTTCCCAGCATTCCTGGGGTTTTGTCTGACCCTGGTCACCCTCATTGGGTCTGATCCTGACCCTGACCTGTGGTCTAACTTCGCAGCCCTGCCTTGACCTAGCCCCACATAGGAGTCTGATGCCCCAGGCTTAAGACTGTCCCTGGCTGCACCGCCCTCTCCCCACTCCCCAGCTTACCCTGTTCCTTCACTGGGACTAGTAGGAACAGGCCCTGGCTGGTGAGGGTGCTTGCCCTGCCAGCCCAAGGATCCCCCTCAGCTCCCAGCACTCATTGCTCATTGGCAGCATGGCCCTGGCCCTTGCCCTCCTCAGAAAACAGCTGACATTCATTTTCTTAAAGCAAGTTAAGATTTCTGAATGGGTTTTAATTAGCTACCCTCAGGTTATTAAAATACGTAAGCTTGATGATGGCCTTTTCCTTTCACCTTTGGAACTCCGTTAGCTTTAGGCTATGAATAGTTCAGGACTGCAAGTTTTTTAGACCTTGTAACCTGAATACATGTCATTTGTAAAATAATTTACTTTAAAGTAGATCTAAGTACAAAACTCCTTGCATGGGTTCCTTTGAGAGCTAAATCACTCCATCTGTTTTAAAACTTTGCACTTCTCTAGCTGTTCTTAGTCACCGAATAGACTGCACATTCTGGAGAGTCCATGCCTGTGGGTAAATGATGAAATTCTTAGGGGAGGTCCTTAGGGTGTTTCTGCTTGCTTCCAGTATAAAATGTAATCTGCAAGATATTTAGAGATTAGTTTAGTGATTTCCTAATCAGTCACTCTCTACAGATTTCTTTTATTGAACTGTCAGCAATGCTGTCCTTGTATGGCAAGTGGAAAGCATGTTCAGAAACATAAATGCATTTAAAGTATGATTCTTTAAGTCTGGTTTCATTACTTCTTGATAAGACTGTTTTGATTGTTCTACTTATATGTGGTTTTCAAACATGGGTTATCATTAATCATTGACCAGGTTACCTCAGCCAACATACAAGCTTCACAGTACAATTACAAAAACAGAAGATCAACTTCTGTTGTCTCCCCTGTCCTTGCAGCAGAAGCAGGGAACCTAGCTCTCCAGCAATTTTCTACCCTTCCTACAGCAGGACCTACAGAGGACCAGCCAGATCCTCCTCCTTCCTTGTAACAGCTGCTCAAAAATTTGTCATGAGGTTCATTATGACAGTATTATTTTTGCATCCCACCTGGTAAAATTATATATGCAGTTTATATACTATTTATATAAGTAGTACTACTTTATATGACTAGTAAGAAAATAAGATGTTCAGTGTAAAATCATTTCCAAAGCCAGAAAGGACAAGCACATTACACTGTTTGGCCTCTTCCCCAACATACAATTTCATCCTGTAACCCTTACTTTAAGTCTAACAACTTTTGATTAAAACGTTTCTTTGAGAAATGTCTATGGGTAAAATAATTTCTGAAGCTTCTGATACTGACATACTTTCCATTTGCTTCTATGCTGTTGACTTATTTTAGGAATCAAAAACTTTCCTTAAGTGCGTGACCATATAATTAACAGAATACTAATCTGGTCAGGTAGAGGGGAATGAAATAGTCATATATGACCTATGTGTCACAAGAAACCAAACCAAATGGCTTAAATTTTACATAACAAACATTCAAAAGAAGCTTTGCCTGTAGTTTGAAGACCAGATCAAGAATCAGAATGAGTGGCAGTTCCAGGGGAATAACTGTGACATTCCTCAGCTATAACACTGCTAATAACTTTTTTTTTTAGAGAGAGAGAGAGGCTAAGAGGGACATATATATATTTAGAGAGATAAAAAGACAAAAAGTGGAAATGTATTTTCAAACATCTGACTACAGTTGCAAGGGATTTAGTATATAGGCAAGATAGATACTCCTTAAAATGTTGCTTTTTGCTTATGGAATATTAATGGACATGATCACAATGTTTATCTTTGTAATACAGGAAATTAGTGAAGTGGTTTACCCAAAGCCCATGGCATACAAACGCTCCACAACTTAATCTCTGTTCAGTGACTACTCAGTAGAACCTGTCTTCCTACTTACACAGCTGTATGCTTGGTAAATAAAGCACGCAGATAACTGAGCAGGAGTCTGTAGAACCCATAATTTTATCCTCTTGTACAAAAGAGACAATCATGCCTCTATTCCATGAGGAACACTAACATACATTGAACGATCATTTCTTCCAGTTAGTTTGCTTGCAGTTCCAACAGCTAAATATGCAAACTAGTTTATCTTATGAATCTAAGGCCTTGCATTTTAACTTGAATGGGAACATCTCAGCACATTATCTTTTGGCTTACAGGACACTTACCAAGATAAACATCTCCTTTGCACTTTTCTTAAAAACTGAAAAAAAAACCCATCTACTACATCCTGCCAAAAAAGTCTCATTGTTTTCCATCTAGCACTGCTAATTTAAAAGTCTTTCTAAATAGAGCCAAAGTTGAACATGTAATGTCAATTCTTATGTCTAATAAATAGTCATAGTTCATGATACTGAAGCTGGTTTGGAAATGCTGGAAAAGCATAGAGCCGTGAAGTGGGGTTTAATTGAATTATCAGAATGAACTCTGAAAAAAATTTGACATACTCTTTTAAAAGACACCTAAGAAACACTTTCAACATCTTAAGAAAATACCATAGTTTAGTCTTAAAATAAGATGGGAAATGCCTAATATAAATAGGGAAAGCACCTCAGAATTGTAACAGCAGGGCCTCTTCTGACCTTCTTTCGCAATGTGGCTTGGGCAGGTACAGCTCCTTAGAGAGAACGTTTTAGCGGAAGTACTAAAAGGAGGCTACTAGTGTTAATAAAGCATCCTTCTTGATACTATTTGCCTATTGAAGCAATTGCACAGGAGTTAATAGCTCTCTGGAAGAAACAACACCCAGGAGGTTAAAAAGTTGCCATCGTATTTGTAGGCTATTCTTCATCACAGTATCTGAGTGAAAAAGGAACCCAGGGGATTATAGACAGGAAGTATAAAAGCATGTGTTTCACTGTATGATCAATAGATCTAGTGATCCTATTTCTTCATTCTAGACTACACTACACAGACAACACTGAATAAATAAAACAGTGAAGTGAGTTGAATATTGCAGCTTGCTGGGCAAGAGAGTGCATGCATGCATGTGTATTTGTGCACACACATCTGAGAATTCCACAGTCTTATATCATCTTTGGTAACGACTGAAAAATGTGCAGAATCAAAAATGTGTATCTTCAGTATTAACCTGAAATAATTTAAAATCTGATGCTTAAAAAGTGTGAAATTATCCTTTCCATGAAGTGGATTAATTTTTTCTGTTCATACTGCTGAACCTCTACATACTCCATACAACAGAAACCAAGTCCTGGCTGTTTAGTGCTGTTAATTCCAGAGCACCTCTGATACTCCTAAAGTCTTCTTCCTTGGGGGTGGGTTTGAAATCCAAAGCCAGACTTCCTGCTTATCCCACATGGTGATTTTCAGCAGCTCCTTCCTTTTGAAGCTAGTAACAGAATACTTGGGCTTCTGCTGTCTAGCAGTTTTAGGTGCAAACTGCTTTTGCCTAAGTACTTGACTGAAGCTTTCCTACAATCTAGATTCTCTAACAGAAAAACAGCTCAAGACATACTGGTGAAGTACCCCAAACAACTCCATATCACTGTGATGTACCTGATTTTTTTCAAAGTATCCCTAGCCATATTGTGATATGTTAAATACTCAATCTCACTGGAAGGAAAAAGAGAGAAAGAAAGTACATTGTAGAAAAGCCATTATGAAATTATTAAAAAAATATAGGTTTTATCCTGTCAGGTACAAATCTGAACTCTCAGAATTGTCCAAGGAACATACAACTTAAGAAAAGAGGTGCTTGTGACAGTATTTCTGTTTGTAGGAGGTGTGTGGAAAAAAAAAAGTCAGGTGCAAAACAAGTGAAAGAGATAACCCCCCAGATTTTAATAGCTGGGTTACTGGAAAGCATGACTCTCCACGCTGCTCCCAAAAGGAGACTCACACCTCCCCACCCATCATAATTGCTGCTTGGAGAAGTGAAAGCAATAGTAGTAGGCTTCCCACTGCCCTGACATACAAACAATAGGAGGGTGATTGTTTTGTTTCCCTAGTCATGCTGATATCCTAGACTACAATCTACATCTCGGAGTCCTGAGGGAAATGGCTGATGTAGTTGCCAAGCCACTCTTCATGATATTTGAAAAGTCATGGCAGTCAGGTGAAGTCCCCAATGACTGGAAAAAGGGCATTGTACCCATTTTTAAAAAGGGTAGAAAGGAGGACCCTGGGAACAACTGACCTGTCAGCCTCACCTCTGTGCCTGGGAAGATCATGAAACAGATCCTCCTAGAAGCTATGCTAAGGCACATGGAGGACAGGGAGGTGACTTGAGACAGCCAGCATGGCTTCACCAAGGGCAAGTCTTGCCTGGTCCACCTAGTAGCCTTCTATGATGGAGTGACTACATCAATGGACAAGGGAAGAGCTATGGATGTTATCTGTCGGGACTTCTCTAAAGCCTTTGACATGGTCCCTCACAACATCCTTCCCTCTAAATTGGAGAGATATTGATTTGATGGATTGAATGACCAGTGGATAAGGAATTAGTTGGATGGTTGCATCCAGAGAGTAGTGGTCAAGGGCTCAATGTCCAGATGGAGATCAGTGATGAGTGGTGGCCCGCAGGGGTCCATACTGGGACCAGTGCTGTTTAATACCTTCATCAATGACATAGACAGTGGGATCGAGTGCACCCTCAGCAAGTTTGCAGATGGCACCAAGCTGAGTGGTGCGGTTGACATGCCTGAGGGATGATGCCATCCAGAGGGACCTAGACAAGCTCAAGAAGTGGGCCCACATGAACTTCATGAGGTTCAACAAGGCCAAGTGTAAGGTCCTGCACATGGGTTGGGGCAATCCCTTGTATCAATACAGGCTGGGGGATGAAGGGATTGAGAGCAGCCCTGCGGAGAAGGACTTGGGGTACTGGTGGATGAAAAGCTGGACATGAGCTGACAATGTGTGCTCGCAGCCCAGAAAGCCAACCATATCCTGGGTTGCATCAAGAGAAGCATGACCAGCAGGTCAAGGGAGGTGATTCTCCCCCTTTACTCCGCTCTGGTGAGACCCCACCTGGAGTACTGTGTCCAGCTCTGGGGCCCCCAGCAAAAGAAAGACATTGACCTGTTGGAGTGAGTTCAGAGGAGGGCCACAAAGATGATCAGAGGGCTGGAGCACCTCTCCTATGAGGACAGGCTGAGAGAGTTGGGGTTGTTCAGCCTGGAGAAGAG
>JAVKLA010000001.1:39134767-39153384 GCA_034782735.1 Sagittarius serpentarius
AATGTTGATTGTTGTTTGAACTCCTCTGGTGTCGTTTCACCTTAATTCTAACAAAGGAAATCCACGAACCTGAGTCGTTCCAAGTTTGGAACGTGACAGCCTGTTGCGATAAGACAAGGGTTAGCGGATTTAAACTGAAGGAGGTAGATTCACACTAGATATAAGGAAGAAATTTTTTACAATGAGAGTGGTGAAACACTGGAACAGGTTGCCCAGAGAGGTGGTAGATGCCCCATTGTGGAAACATTCAAGGTCAGGTTGGACGGGGCTCTGAGCAACGTGATCTAGTTGAAGATGTCCCTGCTCACTGCAGGGGGGTTGGACTAGGTGACCTTTAAAGGTCCCTTCCAACCCAAACTATTCTATGATTCTATGATTTTGTGTATGCTAGAGACTTGCTCTGTATAACTGTCCTGGCAGACCACCTATCCCCATCCCACCATCACTCTGCTGTTAAAATCAGAAGCTAGGGCAGAATAAAAGTGACATTACAGAATGCAAGTTGTAATTATGCAGAAATCCCAGAATTTCTTTGGGTGCTTTGTGCTGTGTCCAAAACAGTTTGAGAACGCAAACTAAGCTGATCTCCTCAACTATGGGGCTTTGATGGACTGCCTCATGCAGAGACATACTCTGTTTCATTTGATGGCAAATTATTCAAGCTGGAATTAAGTGGGAACAGGCACTGTCACACCTGCAGGAAGGCCTCCAGATTTGCTGAGGCTCAAGGACAGCATGCATTTCTGAATTCACTGCTGATCAGCTTGCTTCACAAGGAGGCAAAAGATTATAAACCAGTAGTGTTCAGTCTTACAAAATGCTAGGTGCTTACACACATTCCTAATAATTCTGGAGGGCAAATGAGAGAAAATGAGAAGCACTCATACAATGTCTTGTTCAAAAGAACAAGAATCCCCGGGCTTTGTGCTTGGAACAAGCCATTGGAATCTGTCAACAAAAGAAAGGTCTAATGATCTACAGACTAGAAACTTTGGCGTATTAAGTATTTCTTTTCCTGTACTTGAGGGAGAAAAAGGACACGTTAAAAAGCTGTACTAACTTTAACAAGTCACAGAAATATCCACATTTCTTTGCCAACCACAACTGCAAATTATAGTCATTTGAGGGCTGTACTAATGCTTTGCAGGAGCTCTGGAAAGCAGAAAACAGTTAAAGTACAATGAAGTTTGACGACAGCCCTGATTCGTCCTCAACAGACTCAGACTTGTGGCTGGAGTTACCACACAACTTCTCCTGCTGGGTAATCCTCTAGCTACAAAGACCTGCAAGTGGCTCTTTATTGCAATTTACTTACAGTAGGAAGAGTTACAGACCTCAGGTACAGAACCTTGAGAATATAAGAAGAAACATTAGCAATGACTCCAACTAGTCATCTGGAATTGTAAGTATCATAAACTCTCATCGTGCAAATACTTCACTGAACAGTTATACCACTTCAAGGATGTATTTGTGCATAGTAATTCCGTATGAATATCCGCAAACTAGGTCTGGACAAGATGGGATTACTGCTTGGCATTAAACTGCACTATGTAGATGATGATTCTCTAGTTCAGGTATGATAACGGTGTATTTTAATTCTCCAAATTAAATTCCATGAATGTTGACCAAGAGGGTTTGTGCCACAGGAGCATAGCAGCAACATGCAATCAATCAACTCACTTTAAAAACCTTTAATTTTTTCTGCAGCTGTTTTGAACAGCTTCACTATGATTTCTTATTGATCAATAAAAGATAGATCAATATTCATTGAAAACAGCACTGGAAGAATATTCAGCACAGAGCCAGATGGATTATTACTTTTCTCCCTTCAAGTATGATGAGATGCCAAATATTACCACTGTGCCATCCACATGTCTGAACAAAAATGTGGAGGAAAAGAAGATATTTCTGAGACCTTACTTTGATGTGGTGATGAAAACATTGTTGAGACAAAGCAGAAATGGTACAGAAGCCTTTGAACAAGAGGAAAAATGAGAGTTTGTGACAGGGGAGTTCTCACCTCCTTATCTCTACAGTCAGGAAGAAAAAGGATAACCAGAAGAGGGTAGGAAAGGCCCCAGTTAAATCTGATTCCCTTTCAGAGTAAAGTTTCCACTTTTTTACACATTCACAGGGAAAACTGGCTACAGATTCTAGTACAAGATTTACAGTTAAGGAGAAGCGTTTGTGTCATAGTGAGCATAGGCTTGGAAAAGCAGCTATTTTTCATTCAAAGGCGTAATTATCAACTCCAAATAGAATAAAACTTTGCTCATTTTCACTAACTGATCTTTAACAACTTGGAAATTGCGTATGCCAACAAATACAGTAGGATTACGGAGGGAAACAGAAGCTCTGAATATGTATACGAACAGAAATGCTTGTAATGTTTCAATCTGCATCTCATATGGCATAGCTATTGAATTCTTGAGGTTAGTCTGTAACTTAGAGGTTTGGGACCTCTGTCACACAAACTGATGTCCCTCACCTTATTCTTGGATATATTCCTGTATTGAACAGTCTTCAGACAGCTTTCTGCATCACACGAAGTTTCCCTGAAGCCAGAGGGCTCCAGGCAGAAAAAAGTCCATGCAATTCTATCAAATGGATTTAGCAGCTTCCCAGATCTACAGAATAAGTCCATATATTTTAAAGGGCTCAGAGACTAGTGATGTAGTTTTCTTTATGTGAGCACCATACATAGCACAGTAATTTTTTTATTAGATCTCTAGGTAATACTGAAATACTCATATTTATATTACACATGTTGATGTTTCATACTACGCTATGAATACTTGGCATGCATAATGAATGTCTAAGGGACTTGATTTAATCTTAACATCTTCCTATAAAACAAAGCAAAACAAAAAAAATACACACAAGAACAAATTTTGACCAACTGTGTGCTCCAGCCAGGAAAACACTTTAGCATTTGCTTTATACCTTCTCTGGGGAGTCCTTCTATGCTTAAAATTAAGCAGTTTCTTAAATGCTTTGCTGGAGTAGCTCCCTAGAGCAAAAACACAAGATTCTACAGTTTGTCACAATATTTCTGATTTAATGAGTCCCTGTGCTTTTGTCAGTTGGCATCTGAACATTAATGTTTTCCAAGTACAGTTGTTGCTTGAATGAATATGGGTAATAAAAATCTGTAGTGTTGCACAAAAATACTTGATTCTGTCCTTTCATTTTCCATGAAGAAATATTTTCTGAACCCAATTAATAGTGCAAGTTAATTGGTAAGTAGCAGCTGCTGTAGTATTCCTGAAGAATTTCTAAAAACAGTGTTAGAAGGAATTATAATTCCAAGGTCTTGAAATACTATGCATATCTTTACATTCTCTCTCTCTCTCTCTTTTCTTCTGTGGTCATTATTTTAATGAACAGGTTTAGCTAACACCTCTCAAGAAAGGCAGATATTAACAGACCTAATTACTGTAAGATCCATAACTAATCAAGAGCTATGAAGTGGCTCAGCAGGGAGTCTAACTCATAGCCTAGGATTGTTCTATACAGAGTTTGTATGTGGGAATGAAATGATCTAATTCCTACCAAATACAGCTTAAGGCATTGTGAGCACTTGGAGCATATGCCATGCTTTCTCTACTGTCTCCCAGTCTGCTGATCCTCTAAATTAAGACCTTGGTCTTACACAGGACAAAAAAAATTCCAAACAACTAAACACTGAGTCTATGGATACTGATCCCCCAAAAAGGAAGAAGGACTTCTTCTTTCTTTCTGTTTGCACTACTTCAGTTACTACAAGCTCCAGTAATGGGAGCATTACATGGTTACTATATTGCCATTTTCTTCTCTAAACAGCAGCTGGTAATAGAAACAGGTTACAGGGTTAGGTAAACTTTTGTTACGGATATTTTTATGTTTTTATTCTGGTAGGTGCTGTATAAAAAAAAGTAATCTAGAAATTTTGCAGTCTGAGCCAGAATAAAGAGATGGGTCAAAAAGGTTATTTTCAGTATATACTTTTAATTAATTAACTATATGTAATTTGTTTAAACCAAGGCCCAGTGAGCTTAATATTTGCTTAAAGAAAGATTTGGCTAAGAACTTATGAATTGGACCTTCCTTCTTTTTTTTTTTTTCCCCAGTGTGCCAACACCATCATGTAAACTTATTGACATGAGGGTAAAAAAAGAAGAATTTTTCAAAGCTAAGTCATGTAAATATAGTAAAGATCACAGGCAAAAAATGTGTTTCATTCTCATTTTACATCTGAAATACAAGTTTAGGATTAAAATTGAGAACAACATTAGCTGCAGGAAAAGCTTTCCAAACAGCTAAAGAGCTGAGATAATATTACAGGACACTTGATTTTAAGAAAAAAAAAGGATTTTTTTCAAGGTTGAGTTTTCCCTTAAGCTAAAGGCAGCACATTTGTTTTGAGGACTGCAATGCAGATTGTGTCATGTTCTTTAAGAAGTGAGAAGAAAGAAAAACAGTTTTCTGTGTTGTTAGTAGAAAACAAAAAATCTAAATAAATGATGAGCCAAATCCACATTTGGGGTAAATCACTGCTGGCTTGGATGAAAGTTCCATTTTATACAAACTAAGAATCCACACCATTGCATTTAATTCAAGACAAAAAGTAAAAAATCCTTCCATCAACTCCAACTTGAGCAGCAAATTAGCATGGGGACATTCTGGCACAAATACCACAACACACTCAAGATTATGCTACTTAAGGCACAATGAACTACTACTCTTCCCCAGCAAAGAGCATCTTTGCCATTTACAGGCATAGGTATACCTCCTCCCATTGACAGTAGACAGGACCTGTCTGAGGCGCTGTACAACGTATCGGGTATAAAAAAGACAGCTTAAAGTTGCAGTCATTAAATACAGAAAGAGCCTTCCTGCTTTTCCTTTCTGCTCTTGACATTTAAATCAAGATACAGTACTTGTTCTGGATGGGACAGTGTTAATTTTTTCTATAGTAGCTAGTAGGGGGCTACATTTTGGATTTGTGCTGAAAACAGTGTTGATAGTTCAGGGATGTTTTCATTACTGCTGAGCAGTGCTTACACAGAGTCAAGGTCTTTTCTGCTTCTCACCCCACTCCACCAGCAAGGAGGCTGGGGGAGCACAAGAGGTTGAGAGGGGACACAGCTGGGACAGCTGACCCCAACTGACCCAAGGGATATCCCATACCACATAACGTCATGTTCAGCATATAAAGCCAGGGAATAAGAAGGAAGTGAGGGACGTTTGGAGCGATGGCATTTATCTTCCCAATTAACCGTTATGCATGATGGAGCCCTCCTTTCCTGGAGATGGCTGAACACCTGCCTGCTGACGGGAAGTAGTGAATGAGTTCCTTGTTTTGCTTTGCTTGCATGTGTGGATTTTGCTTTACCTATTAAATTGTCTTTATCTCAACCCACAAGTTTTCTCACTTTCACCCTTCCAATTCTCTTTTCCATCCCACTTGGTGGGGAGTGAGTGAGTGGCTGTGTGAGGCTGATCTGCCTGCTGGGGTTAAACCACGACAGACACCAACCCATGAGCTCTCAGCAGTACGGAGATGGACTGGGAGTTCAGATTTGATATAAAGTGGGAGATTTTTTATATCATCATCTCTGTACATAATCAGCGAGAACAGACACATGCTCATGTAAGGGGTAATTCAGAGTAGTGACCTGAGAACTTGGCATCTCCAGGCTAGGGGCAAGTGCCTACCTTTGGATGAGTGAACTCAGAAAAGGAAAGAAAGAAGATACAACTGCTGATTTCAGGAACATATTCATGCCTATTCTTGCTGCTAAATAAAGGAAACTCCATGAGCAAAAACCCTGAAAGGGCCAGCAGAGCTGAAGCTGTGTACAAAGCATCAGTAAAACACGCCTGTGTTTCAAATAACATTTTTTTTAATTTTTCAAATTTCTTAAAAGCATTTAACATATTGCCAAAGGCCAACAGTTGCAACTTCCACCTAACAAATACCCATTATCATAAAGTTCATAAATTTGATTGCCTTCTTAAAACGATACTATTGCTTTACTAATAAAGAATTTCAAAATCAGGCCTACTGCCCTGAGCTGTTTGGCTAGAAGTAACAGCTACATTTGTGCATTTGTAGGCCAAACTTCTCAAAGTAACAAAGCAGTTCTCAAAGCTTTAAGTGTTAGCTGTCTACTTTGACTCATCAAGAAAATCTGTAAATTTACACTGATTTTTTTACCAAACAAAGAGTCCAGGTACACAAGCCTCTATGAAGACCTATTCATTCCACAAAAGATCTTTCAGAGTTAATGAAAGCACAAAGGGGTATCAGTAAGATGATGGTCTTTTCACTTTAATAGGAAAAAATTGAAAAATTAGAAATGAAACCAGCAATTCTTAATCAGCTTGGAAAGTAGCCAAATTGTTTCATCTCAGTTCCAGTTACCACAGTACATATTTCCCAGAGAATAAATAACCCTCTATGGAACTGCAGCTTACAAAAAATGCATATTAGTACAGGAATTTCAAATATTATTGCTGGATTTTGAATTAATATTTTGCAACACAACTGTGCACATATATATTTTTTTGAGCAAAGGAAGGTGATGGCTATTTTGTGTCTTACGGACACATCACTGAGGAATTAGGTCATAGGAAATTATTCCTAAATAAATCATTCTTTTCTTTCCCTAGATCAAAATTTCCCTAGGTTTTCACAGAACTTGTCCATCCACTTCTACATTCTGTCTTCTATAATATTTTCAGAGGATGATGCATGATACCCAATAACAAAGAATCAGGAGGAAACTTCCTCCAAGAAAGTAGGTTTCCAACTTCCTTCTAAAGCCATAAACCTATCAAAAACAACCCCTTCCTACTGATCAGCTTTATTTGCTTAGTAATACTGCACAAATTTTAGGCCCAGCCTCTTCCACCAGTTTGACTGCTTCTTAGCATACAACAATTTTCAATGACTCATCTTTCTTTCTTAAGAAAAATAAGCACATCATCCAGCAATGTAGAATGAAAACAGATCTACGTAAGTGCTTAACTTTTCATTTTAATTGTGTTTAACTGCTTCTTATTATAGCAAATCACCCAGTCTCTCTGTTACCTTCTAGAATTGCATAAAATGCAATACAATCAATGAGTTAATCACACAGGTCATCACAGTGCAGACTGAAATGACCAGGTCTCTCTGTCCTCTCATTAATATCTCTTCTTATCCTCCCAGAAGGAGCATGTATCAGGTTTTGTGTCACTAGTCACGTAGTACCATCATAAAGCACAACTAAGTCAAGATGTAGAATAATATAATCCAGCATCAGCTCACAAAAATACATCACACTATAAATTCAGCTCATAGTCAGCTACCAGATCTCAGTGGAGTTTGAACCAGCATGTTTGAAACTGTGGAACTGTCAAGTAAATGCCTGAATATATATACATAGATATAGGCATATAATATATATATATATACCAAAAAAAAAAGATCAGGATGTGGAGGTGTTGTTTGCTTTTCCAACACAGCATCTAAAACAGCAAGTACAGATGCACAAGAAATAAACAAGAATAGATTTGTAAGAAAGTTAAAATAGGTTTATTTTTAATTACTTATTTATAATTACTGTTAATCAAATGTGATCAACTGTTAAATTTTTCTACACCTGACGGGATTTATTTATTCATTTTTATTGAAACTGCCTCTTTTCTTAGCCACTTTTAAGGATTACTGTCTCTCTCTGCAATAATCTGACAAGATGCCATGAAAGATGATAGAAAATGTTATCATGTCTTCAAAGGTCTTAAACATAAACAAGGAATAAAAGAGAGCAGGAAACAATTTATGCATATGAATAGAACTACAGTAACTTGTCAGATCTGCACTTCTATAAATATTTCATTAATGCAGTTTCTACTGAAGTCTGTCAAATTCCACTGAATTTACAGTGTCATTCAGTAGAAAGCCTAGGTTTTAGCATTTTGGTTTATTAGTTGTGTGTGTCATTCATTAGATTTTATTCTCTGTCTGGGAAAATTTTAAGGAATCAATAGAGAATTTTTTTTTTAAAAAGATTATTTTTAAACGTGCAAATAATGAATAGTTAATATCCATTGAATGTCAAAAGGAGATTCAGAATCCAGTTTCTTAACAGGGCATGGGCTCCGAACTCCTGAATTCCTTTGGAAAATTCAACTACTTGTGTCAGAATAAAAATAGAGAAGATCTTTTTGTGTTTTGAGTTCTGCCTGATTCCATTACTGATAAAATACATGTGGATACTCTTGATAACATGAAAGAGAGAAAGTATTGCTGAAAAGAGTGGATTAACTTCAGGTATGCACACGAGCAGCAAAACGTTCCAAAACTATATTGGGAACTGAAGAATACACCACACAGTCTGATGCTAAGATACAAGTCTTGACTGCAGGTTTATCAGGTGGTTAAAGAAAAGGAGGAATTCTTGAAGAAAATGAGTAGTTATAAACTGCAAACCATTGATTTCTGTTAGGATAAAACAGTAACAACAACCATTGCAGGCTGGACAAGGACAGAAATAATTAACAATAAGCAGAATTTTATCACAGGAGTTTCAGCACGGTTTTAGTACTAATGGTAAAGTAGTAAATAAGTTTATGAAGAGTTAATAGGTAATTAATAGATGGTAATGATCATAACCTGTATTCCCAATAGCTTTCATATCATGACATTATCTTTGAAGAAAATGCATTTAATTGTCCATATTTACAGCACAAACAGATTCTTGAACTGTATGAAATCTAACAACTGATGAAACATATGCTGAAGCCGGGCTGCTGCTATTTTTAAAACCACAACTTTTTGATAGAAAATGCAATTTTAGCCTTAAAAAAATTCTCACAAACACATTTCAGGTGGTTGAATTTTTCCCGTTGGTAAGAGAGGAAAAAAAGAGATGATAAAGGAAGTTAGAATCACTTTTTATACCACTTCTTTTTCTTTGTTCCTAGTGACAAAAAGTATGATGAGAAAAAGTTCTATTTTTATATAAACTACAGTGATATTCATGCAGTTTCACACAGAAGGAAATTTTCCTGGGATGTTCAAAGACATTAAAAAATCTTTCAAAATTATTGCAATCTCCTTGATTTTTTTCTCACAACTCCCTTTTTTCTCCCAGCCAATCAACTAACTTTCTAACAAAACATGGAGAAACACACCCTAACTATAAAAAAGTGAGACCAGGTGGTGTTTCAAGTGAAAGTGGAGATCAGTTTGTAAATGCCTCTAATTGCACATTAGTGCTTATAAAACTTCACAGCAGGGAACTAAGTACAAACCTCACAGAAAAACGGTTTTTTTCCCCTCAGAAAACCCTACTGCACTATGCCCTGTGGGGGACACAGTCACCCTATTTAATTCCATTTCTTGTCATGTTCCATGTAAGAAAAACCTCTAGAAGTCTGCTCTTGTTTTAAGGTAAGACTAACTGGGCTTAAACACAATTAAGTAACTCCTAGGAGGTTGTGTTTTCCCTGAACTACATCTTCAACCCTTCCTATAAATTAACCCAAAAAATCTTAGACCTATGCCTGACTTTTCAGGGCATAGTCCCAACCATAAGATGTTTGTAGGTATTCATCTAGAGGAAGTCAAAACAAATAAAAGCCCCACTGTACGCCAGTGACCAGGGAAGCCTCAAGAGGACATTCGTCATGAATATGGTTTCAAATAAGGTCGTGTTTTAATGGGTATGGCTGGAAGCACAGTCTGTTTAGAGTCTCAGTGTAAATGAGGTGTTGCTGCAAAGCCAGCTCATGGATGTATCTGACTGATTGAATTTTTCCCTCATAGCCTGGGGGATGGTCATTTAGAGACTGGGAGTCTTTTCTGACTGAAATGAAAAAGATTTAAAATATATTTGAAGCTGACAGATAAGAAGCAGCAGGGACTACACACTTTCCATGGACATATCTTTCTCTAAATATAAAGGATAAAGTAATAAGAGAACCTTAGAAGAATACACAAGCAATCCAGCAGCTTTGACAAAGAAAACCTCTGTCACCGAAACGAGGGGAAAGCCTGCTTGTTGCCAGCCCGTGGCTGGTATTTTAAAGGGTAAAGTAATAAACTGCACACAAAGTGACAGGGTTGGAGGACCATGAAGTCACATTTATGTGTTTGGGTTTATTAGCCTTGAAGACTCAGCAGCAAGGTAATTTTGCTTCAGCTTTCTTGCAATGCACAACACCAGCCTGGCTCACTTTTTAAAATTTCCCGAGATAAAATGTATGTACATACACTATTTGGTGAGCATACACCAATTCCAAAATTTGGGATAAAACTAGGTGCAAGAATATGTCATGCAGACAGTCACCTCTACTTCCCAGAAATATAAGCCTTCATTTGACAGACATAATTTTTCTGCTTTGTCCTCATAACAAGACACTTCTACATCTTTCCTTCTGTCATGAATGGCTGAACTCTGTTGGCTGGTGTAGGTGAGACTGAAGACAAAACTCCAGCTGTACTCTGTCAACCTGATCATTGAATGACTATCAGTCAAACAAGAGTCATATACTGCTGTATGCTTAATAAAAAAATCTGAAAAGCCACACAAAATCATTAGGAAAAGCAGGTCTTAGTGGTCTTTTGTGCCCAAGAACAGCTACAAAGTCTATGAGATCTCCAGACCTCATTGTATAAGGACTCACAAAAGCTTTAAATAGATACCTAAAAGCTTTAAGCCACACTTGGGAAACAAGATTTGCTGCTACTCCACATGAATTATTTTGCCTTGGAAGTACACAGAGTTACATATGTTGGTGTGAACACGTTGTAAGCATCAGATGAACAACACTGATAGTAATAACTTGCACAGTAAGAGCGACCAATAATGCAGGTATTTCCTTTTTTCTACCAATCTTTCCTGGAAAAAATACACAGAACTAGCTAAGTGCCTTTTCTTTGTCAGGTAGGGTGTCCTAAGCCATTTTTATGTTGTGCACTGTGACACTTTCCCTTTCATTCTGTTTGTGGTAGGGTGACCCTGATCTTAAATGGCTGCTCATCCATTAATGTTTAAGAAATACAGAGGCTCATACACATCTAATTAGTTCTATAAACAAGAAAATGACCATTTTAGTAGGAAAGACAAAAAAACTTTACTGTCCTCTGAACCTGATAACTGCCTTGAGGAGTACTTTACAGTGTACAGCTGTAGACTTAGGAAAGTACAGTGGCCACATTTTCCACTAAAAGTCAAAAGGACCTTATGTCCTTAATACACCTTTCAATATCTCTGCAGAACTCCAGCCTTTTGGCTCTTAGCCACTAACAAACACCCACATATTGCTTTGCCTCTGTCCATTGTATTCTGCTAATCGTAATTTACAGCTTTGACATGACATCAGTCCTCTTCTTCAAGCCTGATAAATATGAAACATAACATGAACCAGACATTTCCCCTCTTGTCCCACCAAAAGGTAGGTGAGGGACACAGAAGAGCTGTTTGCCAGCCAAAGACGACTCCTTCCTGATCATAATCCATACTGAAAATTTTGCCAGTAACCTAATTTTCCTGAATGCATGCCAGTGTCAAGCAGCACCACTGCAAGTTTAAAATGGCTTAAAGTTATGGATGGTTTATATAAAAAGCGCAAAAACCAAACAAGTGATAGGACACAGCCAGGTGTACTGCAGCTTCCTTCTCCACTGTTTTCTACAGGATGGCATGCCATGCCACAGAGAAGGTAACAGCAAGTCCTCCCCAGAGACTACCTCTAAGATAGCCCTTGACATCTAAAAATTCTGTATTCATTAAAGGCATATTGCATATCATTTTCCAGTCCTTCTGGTGGATATCGGTATCCTTAACATCTCTTTACCTCTGGTCGTGTCAATGGCTGAGACACCTTCTCAGGTCATAGATGTAAACTACACAGTTATCATCCCTGGAAGCAGTTTTATCAATGTCCACAGAATACTTTGAACAAGTTCTCCACCCTATCTGATACGATGCTCCCTATGGCAGATGACTTTCAGGGCCCACTGCAGAAAAACAGGGAGGCCTACAGACAAGACAAAGGCTGCCCAGAATGAACGTGAGCAGAAACTGTAGTGCAGCAGATTTGTACAGTTCAATACAAGCAGCATCTTGTTTCAGGAAGCTCTAAGAGGCTGCACGCTTGCCTCAGACCTGATTGCCCTTTCTGCAGAGTTTTCTAGCATGGCGAGGTACGTGGACAAGAGGAATAGTTTTGAGTACAGGAATTGCTTTTTTAGGAGATGGCAAGAGGAAGAGAAGAAAACTGTTCTGATGATGCAAATTGGTCTTTATGGATGCAGGCCTATACTCCAGTTGGCTCCAAGACACCAGTAACCAGCCACCAGAAGGAATTAATTTAATAATGTAGATATACCCCTAACTGAGTTCATAAGGCCATCTCAGAGCCAGTAGCAGTTCTCTGGAACTCACAGTGAGGTCCAGAAGACTAGAAAACATGATACATGCCTATGAGAGTGGATAAAGACTGAGAAACAGAATTAGCTCAATAGTTGCAGAAAAATGAGCAAGAGCTGATACAGACCTGCTGAGAACAAGAACAGAAAAAAGAGAAAACCTAACCCCCCCCTCAGCAAATAAGGTTTATGCACAAGTGAGCAGCAAAAGATGCTTCCTTCTGTAAAATGTCTGACAGTTTCACATGATTCTTCCATCAAGAATCCAGAAAAAGGATATGAAGCTATTGGATGATAGGTGGAAACATACATTGTGGTTATTCTGGAAATAAATCAGAGTAAAATCACTGTTGCAAGTTTTCTCCTACAAATATGTATTGTATTTACTCATCTTCAGGATCTGACTTTACTTTTCAGGTCTAAGGTCACTAGATGTACCTACACCTGAACTGTCAAAGGTCGCAACAAGTTTTACTCTAAAGAAGTTATAACTTTTCAAGGCTGTTATCAAAAATTTTAACCCAAGACTGGAAGTCTGGGTGTCCCAAGTTTCACATGATTTCACACTGTCTCTGAAAATTTATAGTCCTAAATCTAGAAATGAATTCTAAAATAGTATTTTTCTAAGCTTACTTACATCTGTAACTAGCTGAACTCAGTAATGATGCAGCAATGTCAGAACAGTGAGATAAGGATGAGGCTTTTAACCTTGGTATGTTTGACTTCACTGAAGCATAAATCTTTACAAGGCACTTCATGTGCTGCTTTTAAAGTGCTGCATAGACACCTACCCTCCTAAGCAACAGCAAAATCAAGTGTAGGAGCTTGTAAGCTCAAACCATAGTCATTACATTTATTTAAGGTACAGGAAATTGTCTAATCCTAGGCGAATTTCATCACTTGTCCTGTGATTAGCGGAAGCCATTACTTGGGCTGTTTTCCCACTTCAGTGGAACTACTTTTATTGCCACAGATTTCTAACACAAGAATGGGGATTCCTTGGACTAGTATGCCCTATACATACAAACTCTCTCTGAAGATCTTACAAACTTTTGAACTGCAAACAACAGAAAGATCAAACAACAGTGAAACAATAATTTCTGATAGCCTCCCATTTTGTAGATAGGCTTACCTCGAGAAAAAACGGGCCCACAGGAATTTGTCCCGCACTGCATTACAGTGACATGATTACACTTATGTTGAGCAAAGAGAAAAAAACTGACATTTGGTTAGTAAAAACATGGGGTTTAACACTTCTCTTAAATCTGTAAAAGATAACTTGAGAGCTGTAAGAGGGATATTTTTGAGCTAATGTTACATGCTGAGGAAGACAAAATAGCTTTAGTGACTATGATTTTGTTTCTTTTTCAGAGCCAAGAAACCAATGTTCAAACTTTACAACTGTTGCATAACCACAAGGACTCTGAAAACCTCCCAGTGGCAGGTTTTCCTCTTTAAAGCAGAGAAAAGGCATGGTAAGACCATAGGATACTGTCATACAGGATACTGTTCATAGCTAAAAACTGGACCAAGTCTGCTCAATTACAATTTAGATTTAAAAAACAGATCAGAAGCAGTCTTTTGAAGTAGAAACTCATTGCAAGTGGGAGGTTTCATTTTTTAAAATCATCACTGAAATCTTCTGGTGGCATTGAAAGGCAGATCAGCAAATGAAGCAGAGATTTACCCGATTAGAAAGACCAAAAATAGTAACTCTTGTGAATACAGAAAACTAGTTAGGAGGGTTTGAGCAATATGAGCGTAGCAGACCCCACATACAGGACAGAGTCTCTAATCCACCTCAGCAACCCTGTGAGCAAGTGTCATGTTTGACAAAGTGGTTCATGTTGAGATACACCATCCGTAAGGAATATTAGAGACTCCAAGGAGATGTCATGCTTGATAAAGCTGGTAATGTCAATGCCCATCTGAAGTACTAGGTAATATTTCAGACCTCTGAAGAATGGGCGCAGAAAGAACCACTAGCAATGATGAGCTTTAAGAAAGCACCTGGGAATACTGTCAATGAAAATAAGCACACTGGAAGCAGTCTGTACTAAGACGGTTTTCATCAAACTATTTTTGCATTTTGTTTGTTTTTGTTTTCTTCCTTTTTTTTTAAGCTCTGTTTGGGGAATGATATCCCTTTTGTGTTACAACAATTAGTAGCATAATTCTAATTTATTTTGCTATCATTTCACTGTGGTGTTCATCCAATGTTTTGTCATTACAGATATTAAAGCAAGCTGTGCATGGAACCCAGTCTGCATGAAATCTTTAATCACTCTCGTTACTCCTCAGAAAACACACACATTTACAATTCACCTTTTGTTACGGTTATGAATAGGACAACCTTGTTTTCAGTCACATCATTCTGTGCTTCTTGACCAAATCTGAGAGGGAACAGAACTGAATTTGGTTCTGTGAAGTCGCAATTAGCACTAGCAGTATAAGGAGCAATTTCATTATTTCTTCGTATTTCAGGGCTGATATTTTCTGATGCTAGAGTGGATTTACATGACTACAAAGATGGCTTTGAGTTTTGCTGGTCTGTACCCAGTACAGAGTTCCCACCAATTCTTGAATTCTCCATGCTGATACCAGATTCCTTTTGGCAAAGAGTCATCCTTTAGAACATTTTTGTGCTAACACAGTGAAGCAAAGGAACTTTATTGGGAGCCTGAATTTCAGCTCAGATGCTAATGAGGTAGATACAAATTAAGCCAATATAATTTCTTGGGGTTTTTTCTTTTACATTCAGAACAGCATTCTGGTAAGATATTTCATACATAGTTTTTCCAAGTTACTGGCTTTTCTCCAGTATCCAGTGCCTTGGCATTTCGTGTCATTTTTAATGTTTTTAGTGTCATCTCAGTCACACAGGCAGCATGGTAGTTAGCATTAGATGAATTTCCCCTTTACTCTCACAAGGTAAACCTCACTAGACAAGGAATTTTGCACCAGAAGTAAACTTAGCCCATCCTAAACTGAAAAAGTTGGAAATGGACAGACTCATTTGCAAGAGGATTAAATGTATGCCTCATGCACAATAAACCAGCACACAGCCATACAATCTGATTAACAGATTTCGATTTATCCTGTAGCCTTTTTGAATTTTCTTTCTCTTTCATATTCACTAATAACATGCCTGTGAGTTTCTGCTAATGAATTAGACTTCAGCTGTACAGTAAGTCTTAAGCTCTTCTTCAGTTTGTTCTACTGGATACATTGCTTGCTTGAAATAAACCCCCTTACAAACGAATGAATATTAGTCCTAAGCCTGTACTTATGAATGAAGGCTTATTTGTGACACCAAATTGTAGCACAGACAGACCCTTTGATGTCATGACAGCATATTTTGCAGTGTTAAAACAAAGATGCAATATCATCTAACAGTGAATATTATGTTAGGCTAGGAGAAAAAAGAAAACATTTAATTTTGAATAGGGCTCTTGCATCTTAGATCATTATGTCAAGATTTTTCCTTAAGGAAAATAGACTTCATTAAAATGTACATGTACTTTATCTTTTACCTCACATACATTTCAGATTAATCAGTTTCTAAAATAACACCTCATACTACAAGTTGGCTCATTTGTGATACAAGAGATTTGCTGCACCCTGACCATTTATTGTCCTCTGGCAAAAAAAAATCTTCAATTAATTATTTTAATCTCATTTGCCTGTGTTACAACTACAAAATATCATTTTGCATTTTTACCAGGAAAGTGGGCACAATCAGAGCTATATCCTGAGAAGACGTAAGATGCTTTACCCTATGAAAGGTTTAATTTGGCCACAGACTGGATTGGCCCCCTCCTCTGTGAGCCATATATTGCAGGTAGGTTTCTCAACAAAAAAAAAAAAAACCCCAAACCAAAAAACAAATAACCCAAACAAAACCCAAAGAATTCTACCATAGGAGTTTTCAAGGTGAAATTTTCTACCAATAAAAAACTTACTCTGTTTCCATATGCACAGTCCTACCTAGAAGAGAAGCAAGAGACACGAAGTTGTAACAGGCAAGCTACATTAGACTTAAAATAGGCAAAGAACACTTGCCCAAATATCTAACAAATCCTTAAACTGGTTTCTGCAGCAGCCAGTAGTAATGTCACTGAATTATATAATTCTCAAGTGGAAGGTTAGGGAGGAGGCTAACGATGCCTTTTTGAACCCCCTTGCCCTTGTCAGAAAGTGTGCCCTCATCATCCAGGGCAAAGTCACCAGGCACAACTTCTTTGGCTCATCCATTGCCTACTCTTATTAGAGTGCTTTGAATCACTGAATTTTTCAGACACTACATGCAATAAGACCATTTGTGGTAGAATTTGTTCTGACAAGATCAGAATAGGCCTGTATCAACCTCCTTTGTTCAAGTATGAGACACTTTGCAGGTCAGCACTGTCAAGACTGTTCTTTTATTCAGGGGGAAGAGTTTTCATTCATTTTCTGGTCTGTCACAGAGAAGTCTCATCTTTATTATACAGTGTCCCGAATTTCAGTTTGATTTCAGTCCTTTTTTCTTCTGTTAAGGAAGAAAACCTTTATCATCTTTTTTTCACTTTTACACTACCAAGCCTGAACAGTTTCCTTACGGCTAGAGTCCTGCAAAATCTGCAACATAAACTGGAGTCTAACATCTGGAATAGGACATCCCTTTTTAAAGAGTAGTGTTCAATACAGCACAGAGGCCTCAAGAAATTAGCATTCAAAAATCACACTTCTAAGTGTTTAGGGAGCAGCAGTGAAATCAGTAAGAAAGCACAGGTATGTAAAATATACATATATAAACCCCTCCTCAGCTGTTGCTGTTCTCAGGGAACATGAACAACAGCCAATGTCCACATAAAGGTCTGTGGTGCACCTAGCAGATTTTTAGACACATCTCCTGTAATATTCATACAATTATTATAGCTATAGTTGCAACTCAATATCTGTTCTTGGCAGCATGTCATTAGACAATGTATATAGAACAGTGAGGCGATAAAAGAACTCCTGCAGTACTCAAGAATTTTAATCCATTCTGCACTCGACAGCCAAAGAAACTGGATTGACATATTACTATAAGAGATCTTTTCATCTGTTACTCTTAGTCCTCAGTGACCTCTTTACAATAAAAAATGGACGGCACTTTTTTAACAGTCAATATAAAAGGAATTTGTTGTGCTTCATAGAAATGTCCCCCAGAGAACAAATCTTTTATCCTATTATTTACTATTTCTATATATTCTGAAACAATTTAAAGTTAGAAAGATTTCTAATGTGGCAGAGGCTGGAATTCAGAGGTGAAAGCCTCTCCATCACTTGGAAATGGTTCTGAGATATCAGCCAACCAGCACCTACTTGCTCAAATGCACTGCAGTCCTGATGGATGGATAGCTTAATGCTGCTATGGTACCCTGCTGATCGATTTATCACACCAACTATTTCTCCACCATGATCCCCTTAAGGAAAAGGAGGAAATAGGGAGAACAGAGTCAGGGACATAAAAAGAAGTAAAACAAAAATAATCTCCATCAAGCTAGTAGCAATTTCCCAGTGGCACCAGCAACTGACAGGGCTTTTGTACCATAAGATGATGAAACTTGCAGTAAGTGGTATGTCATCTGCCAGCTCCTCTAGTGGAGCAAGAACAGAGTTAAAAACTTCATTTCATACATACGGAATTTTTGACTTAGAGGCAAAATGAGTCCTGTTTTGACTAGTAGCATGCCATTATTTTTTGTTGTTGTTTGAGCAATTCTCTTTTTATGAGCCCAGATCTCTTGGCAAAGATAAAGTGATTATTAATATATGGGTTTTAATTTCTTACTGTACTGTCTGCTTAAAACTTCTAGCACTGGTCTTTAATAAAAAAAACCAAGAAGATAAAGATAGTAAGTCCTGCTATCAAAAAAGAAAGTTTTTGCTGCCCTGTTAGTTCTTGCTGAAATTACCAGTAATGAAATTTGGAGTTAAAAAGTCCTTGGAACTTATTCAGTGTATTAGAACATTTAGAAAAATCCTGGCAGATCAGTTTCATATAACACTATGACTTAACTTTGTAGAGTGACATACTTAAATCACTGGTCACTTGAACTGAACAACTGAATAAATGAATTGCAATGTAAATTCCAAGAGGTAAGTTTGGGCAGTTGTCCTGGTTTTGGCTGGGATAGAGTTAATTGTCTTCCTAGCAGCTGGTACAGCGCTGTGTTTTCAGTTCAGTATG
>JAVKLA010000001.1:39153484-39188141 GCA_034782735.1 Sagittarius serpentarius
CCACTGGGTGGGGGGGGAGCGAGTGAGCGGCTGCGTGGTGCTGTGTTGCTGGCTGGGGTTAAACCACGACAGCAGTTTAGTTCAATGTAACAAAGTATTCTGGAGAACTCACATGAGATCTTCAATTACTGGTAAGTGAACTGATTTTGAGTCAATGCTAAACTCCCACATTTGGAAGAGTCAAGCATAGAACTACAGATTAGGCCACTCTGGACAGGGCAAGAAAGGAAGTCTGAACAATATTTTTTACTTCTGCAAAGTGGAAGTGGGAAACAGCACTGGTAGGAGATTTGGCTCAAAGCAGTGTATATTCAATGAAGAAGTCTGGAAGCAAGAACAATAATCTCCAGTAGAATGACTTCAGATAGTGAATGGAAAGCAAGAAATTCTTGGATGACAGAATGGCTGATTCGTTTCTCTCCCATCCCTAGCTACCAAAAAATTTCAAGAAAAAATTATCTACGCTGTTCAGTTGTTCGATTTCTGCAGAGGGAGTAGGTCTGTATCTCATGTTATATTTTTCATTAGAATGTTACTGAAATAGTTATTCCTCTTCTGTTTACAGTGCTTGAAAGCCAGGGACTTTATCAAATGAAGTGAATATTTGAAATATGCTTATAATCATATTTAATATTGGTGGGGGAAAAATTATTCCCCTTGCCCCCCAAATCAAGAAAGGAATAAAGAAAACTATCAGAAATATTTATAGAGCACTTCGCTAAGACTTTTGCTGTCTGAGCCTGGAAGAGTATTCTGAGGAAATGCGTTTGACCCATTCTTTTATTGTTTCTTAGACATCTGATAATGGCCTCTGCTGGAGACAGGATACTGATTTAAACGGATCTGTCATCTGACATCTTCATGAGGAGGGTGGTGCATCACTTTTCACAAGGAGAAGCTGTGCCTAGTGCATCACTGGAGGTTTTAAAGACAGCCACACAAAGCCACAGATGAGCTGATCTTCACAGTCTTTCAACTTCAAGCAGGATTCTGGGCTACAGACCTCCAGAGGTACATTCTAACCAACATTTCTGTATAGAATTCCATTAATATCCTTATGATTCTACATTATTTTCTTATAAAATACTTCTAAATTTTAAATGAGTTTAATATAGACATGGTAAATTTGTACCTACATATTTTTAAATCTTTAGATTTTTTTCATCTTTTAATAGAAAAACAGATAAACGAGAAGAAAAATTTCCTTTTTTAAATAAAAAAGTAAGAATTATCAAGTAAAATGGACTTTCCATTTCCACTGTTTTCAAGCAAAATAAAACAAATAAGCCATCTGTCCACGACACCATGACACCCCCTAGTCACTCACTCACTTACACAGAAATAAGAAACACACCTAAACACAGGTGAGGACAAAGAGGTTTTAATAGACCTGGTGGTCTCCAAAACTTACAAAATGAACTGCTAAAACATTATTTGAATCTATCTTTTTAAAGCTGGGAGGAGCAACTATGGCCCCTGCTATTTGGTGGGTGCAACAGGATGGATTCAATGTGTCATGAAACAGCTTGCTAACCTATACGTGGTACCTAACAGCACTGATAACCCAGAGTCTTTTCCACTGGAAAAGGTGACAAGTAGAGAAAACAGCTTTTATCAGACTGCAGATGAAGATCATGTCTGCAGCCAGTAATGCACATGGCAGCATACGCCCCCTGCTTACACTCAGATAAAGGGAGAGTCATTTGACTGTGTTGCCTTAAGGCCCTTAAATCAGAGTGGTAAAACAGAGAGAGATACAATCGGTGGGGACCAGCTGAATTACTATTTAGTAAACTGCTTTGCATTGCAACAAAAAGAGGTTCCTACTGTGCGTGCTGTACTTCAGTGTAACAGTAGAGCTCACAGATGGGAAACCAGAGTGGTTGTCACAGACTTGCTGCTTGGTACTAAAAAGAGAACAGAGAAGTCATTTCTGTGGACTTTTAGAACACTCTTTTTGCTTTTGGATTACAAGACGCTTATTAACAAACAACAAAATATTTATTTTCCTGCTTCATGGGAGGGAGAAAACATCCAAAACACCCAACATCCTACATCCAGATGTGCTGTTTTTTTACTAAAGATGTCTTAATTGAGCAGCTGTTTTAACCTTTGAATACTACACATACTGGAGATCTTCCTACAAGAAACACAATTTTTTCTGATGGTATTTGCTCTCATTTTCCCACAATAATCTCTTTGTTTAATACCTTACACTGAACACGGTTTTAACAATTATTTGCCTAGAGATGACGAAAGAATGGTGTTTTGGTTGTTTTCTTTTGTGCTTTCTGATCCCCTAATACAGGAAAAAAAATGGTGATATTTACTATAAGGATTTATTTTAGACAAGGACTTTCACAAAGACACAAATATGAAATCCACAGCCCCTTTAGACTCTTCACTTTCTTAAGTAATTGAATCTTTTGCTCTTCAAGAGCAGCCTATTACAAAGCAAATTGGTGCTTTGTTTCTCTTTAACAATCTTTCTTCTCCTCTGATATCCTAATCTTGCCAGTCAGTTAGTAGAAGCACGTTGTTCCATTTGCTTGAATAAACTACTGTAAAAAGTACTCAATGACCTACATGAATATAATGTTCAATTTACTCCCTAGGACTGAATGACAAAAGAAAGGTGACTTTTAACGATTCTAAAAGCATCAAATGAGATCAATAAACCATCAAAGATTTGATCTCAGGAGACCTCTTAGCGTCTCTCTTTGCTCATAGTTTCCTTTCAGAGAAGATTGTATGTGAAAATGAAGTTCTCTGTCTGTTAATGGATTTTTAGGCTCTTTCGTATGCATTAAGTAAAGTATAATTAGCACCTGCATTCTTCAAGCTTTCAAGAATTACTTGTGTCTGTCTCTGCTATTTTCTTGTTTTGATGAAAGTTGCAACCCTTCATCCTCAAGAGCTTTGTTATAAAAAACCACATTGTGCAGAAAAACACTGCCATAAGCATTAACTTGATTTAGTAGGACAATTCTTTTTTTCACAGAATTGTCTGATTTTGAAGTGATAAATAAATAAATAAAGTTAAATACTACAGATAAATATAGAGTCTTCTAACATGCCTCATTCAGTTCATTAGGGGACCTTATGTTTTCTATGGCAATCTGAGTTCCTTGATAGGCCTCTATTTTCGCTGAAATGAGAAAGCAGGATCTCTAGGTAGTCCCTGGTTTAATACATCATGGGAAGGGTACCCATATGAAAGGGTATTTTGGTGGGAAAACAGTATATTGATCAGTTCTACAGTGACTGAAATGAGCTCATTTTAACAATAAATTAGGTTTACTAGATGTTCTTATTCATATTACAGACTCGCATTAACAGTCACCTGATTGATACAACAGTAAAGAACGAGTTTGCACTGTGGTAACCTATACAGCTTTGCTCTTTCCTTTTCTTTCTGTTTGGGTCATGGGGGCAGGCAGAATTCCAGGGTTTTGGCAGATTAACATTTTTCAAATCAAAGTTTCTAACATATATTTCACCATATTTCCCCTGAGTACCAGCAGTATTGTTCTATGCAGATTAATACTAGTACTTGTATAAAATCTGTTCTTAATCGAAGCAGCTTTTTATTTGAATTCAAAGATATGATCACAAGGACTGCAACACAAATGTGTCCCAGTGTTTTGCTAGTACATTAGAGTCAGAAAAAGAAAGTGATCTGAACAAAAGTGTAATTGTTCTATTTCTCAACCTAAGCTTTATACAGAACACACATTTTGTAAAGTAAGTAATTTTTGACCACTTATTTTAAATTATACACAGGTATTTGTAAGACAAATAAGAATGAAATACATGAGCATACATAAGAAAATACAGTAAGTGCCAAAATGAATGTAAACAGAAACCCAACTAGTCTGACAATGCTATCTCTGACAGAGAGAATCTTGAAACAGCAAAGAATAATCGCATATATCATTAAATTGTTCAATAGAGGACTTACATTTATGTAACTGCCCTTGTTAGACTTTGCAAGAACATGGATTTTGGTGTGCTAGAGTAAGCTAATGAGCGCATTTTAAGAATATAAAAGAAGAGGGAGGTAAGATTAAAGAACTCTAAACATTTAGTTGAATAACACAGTTACAAAGCTGTAAGTTCAAGGGACCAAATGGACCTGCTCTCTGTGTGTAAATTAAATGCACATTTAAAGTAGCTGGCTGGAGTATGGCTACCTGATTTGATTGGCAGTTCTGAATTCCAAGGTATTTTCTGAATTCTATTGCTTCCTTCATTACTTCTCACAGGACAACAGCCCATCACTGGCTGTCTCTCCCTTCATTTCCTCAGTGGAAAAATAGAAATGATAAAGCAAAGCAAAGCTGTCTTCTTAATTTGATCAATTCAGGATACATTCTTTGAGCCTGAGGCTGGCAGTCAGAAAATGCACACATATGTAAGTGAGAACAATGCAACCCATCTTCCCTGTGCTCTTTAAGTATTATGCATGGATGCAATATGCATACAGGGGCTCAGAAATATTTCTTACTAAGGGAAAGACACTACAAATCTTGTTCAGACAAACTGAATACTTCGGTATGTTATTAGAGATCTCATAATTTTACATGGAAAATTATAAACAATTTCTCATGTAGTTCACCACTTTTCCTTAGAATAATCCCATTTTACTGAAATGAAGCCACATTTCCAGAAGCACTGGTGACTTTTAGGCTAAAGTAATGTACTTGGAACAAGGCCACAGAAGTAATTTTAACAGTATTTACAATTACAACCAGTTGCTGAATATCATGTTATTGTCACACTGAAGCACAAGCCCTGCTCTCTACCATGGAACAGAGGGGTTTTTTTCCTTCTTCTCCCACTTTTTTCACTAACCTGCTTATCCATCCTACGTTATCCAGACCTAAAATGGCTTTGTGCAATGATCATCTGGCAGAAGAAATTCGAACCCAACATTTTCCATAAAACTTTTTCATTTTTCATTTGTTGCTAAATTTTCAATGAAAATATAATTTGAAAAATAGAAAATCTCTCCCATTTCTCTTTTATAGTAGTCATTATTAAAAAAAAATAAAATCCTTAATTCTTGTAAGCCAAGTCAATTGGATTAAACTGCAAATCTTCTCCTGACTTCAATACAGTCAAATAAATCCAAATTTCATTCCACATCCAATTGCACTTCAGAATTCAGGTAAGTTATGTTTCAACTCTTCAACCCTTTGTCTCCAGTCATAATCAGTAAAGGTAACAATTTTAATACGTGAAAAATCTGAATCGTGGAAAGCTGGTAGCTCATTATAATAGGATTTACATGATGGTACAACATTTTAAAAATTAACATTGTTTTTAATAAGAATCTTCCACCGAAATCTGACTGCATAGCTTCTTTCCCTGTTCTATCTTCCTCTGCACTTCAGCAAGACTCTTTATCAGAGGAATATAATAAAAATATGTTTAGTCTGTATCTATACTCTGTAGGTTATGGACAGTGATTTTGTTTTGCATCTTTTTGGTCCCCAGCAAAATGAGACAGCAGCCTCTGAACTATTCCCAACAACGCAGCTGTAAGAAATCTGGTTGCTAGAAACCTAACAAGTTTAAAAACCGGTGGAATCACCCAGAGAATTTTAAATTATAATGCTTATCTAGGCTCCTTATTAAAATAAATAAAAATCAGCAAGTTTCAAATAAACATAAAAACAGGTATTCTCTGTTTATGACGGTAAATATCTGCACGCATGAGACCTGCCTGAACTGATTTAACAGTAATCACATTACTTGCTTAAACCAGAGAGCAATCCACATCTCCCAATTATTAGCTCACTTAACTCTATGTCAATATAATTTTCCAGTCAACATATTGATTAAAAATTAAAATAAAAAGTAGTAGTATTGACCAAACAAATTAAACAGTGCATGGTCGGCAATAAACACCCTTTATTCTTTTCTGTGTCTTGAAGAACAGCTATTGATTATCAACATCTGGCTACAAATCTCCTTCCTGTCAACCCAATTTTACTGAGGACAGCGATGTGTACTGGCAAAATTAAACAAGTAAATAAAAGCAACTATGTTTTTGTATAGAAACAGACAAAGATTATTATATTACGAACCAACCATTGTAAAGCAATAGAAATAAGTGGCTTTCATAAGCCACAATGATGACGTTTTAAAGGATATGGATTTTTATGGATACATATCACATTTACATTATCTATTCTGTACCATGGTTCCAGTATGTTTTAAATGCCTCTTTAAACAGAAAAAAAGACTATGTGACTAGCTAAGCACTCATCATGGCAGTATACACTTCAACTCTTCTATTTTGTGGCAAAAAAATTTCTCTTCCACAGACCGAAAAATAGGGTAAAGCTCAAAGCACAATAGCACTTCTGCAGAGTTTATAATCTCACTTACAGAAAAATAGCACCTATCAGTCCTCTACATCACTCAGAAGAATCTCCAAACTATTTTCCACAATATTCCTGATTTCCAGCTCACCAAAAGAAGACCTTTAGTTATATTTATATGAGATACATGAGAGATTATTCTCTTCCAGCAGAGAAGGGAAACTTGAAAAAATCAGACACGTTCAAGCTAATAATGAGAATAAAAGTACGACTAATCCCATGTGGTAAGTTAATTGTTGTGGGTTTACATTTATTCTGATTTTTTTTTTCTTTTTTTTTTCCTTATGTCTTCATTCTTTCCTTGTTTCAGGGACTGCCAAAACAATCAGTGCTGGAAGCTCAAATTCATGTGGGTCCTTTTGACTCTGAATGCTCAAGCTTCAACTTCACTCTGCCTATTTCTATCTCTCAAGGCAGAAAAAAAGAAAAAAAATCCTTACTTTTTAATCTTTTAGAAGTGCAGTAAATTTGTGTTGTTTTGTTTCCTTTAAGATTGATAAATAGAGAAAGCTTCAGTATGATTTTCTAGAATTTTTAAAAAACTATTTCCTGGTTATATTCCCTATTAAGGCTTAACAAGATCATTCCATACATGGACTGTAACAAGAAAGAAAAGGTGCACAACTACCACAAATTATTTATAAGTGCACAGGGAGTGCATCTTCTCAGAGATGCCTGCCAGCTCACAATTGAGGAAAGGCAAAAACCAGCCTGAACCCAGAAGTAAAAATTTCACCTGCAAATTTAGTTTTCCCTTAGTTAAGATAAAAAAAATGACACTGGTTAATTATACATGGACTGGGAAAAAGACTGTGCATAGAATACAGCTGTGAGGTCTATTTACAGAACACGTCAGGGGTTGGTGTGATCCAATACCTTAACAAACACATCATGTAAGTTCACATGCTGCTGAACAACCACAGTTAGTATCAGCAAACAAGTTAGCTGAAAACACTCTGACAAAACATTTTGGACATTTAAAAAAGTTCCCAGAAAACAGCTTTTTTTCAATGAAATACCTTTATGTCAATGAAGTCCCCCCAGAAAAAAAACACAGTCAGAAAGCATGTTAGTTTGGTCATCCACGTGTCCTCTGCATTTCTGGCTGCAAGGCTTACAAGCCAATACTCCAATTCATTCAGACTCAGGCTAAGTAATGATAATCTCAGAAAATTTCTATACCACTAAATACAACAGGGCCACTGACCAGGTTCAAGATTTAATCTCTTGGTTACTTAACTTTGAGCTCACTCTCTGATAATGTTTTGAGCTCCTCTGCTACTTCTGTACCTCTTCTCTGAAGAGAACGAGATTAAAGCCAGCTGAACAAGGCAGTTAGTACCATCCCACCGGTCTACTCTTATGTAGCAATACAGTCATTGCCCGAGTTCTCTAAAGTAGCTGATGTCTAGTTTATCACCTTATATTCATAATCATGACAACTACAAAAGTCAACAAGATGTAAAAAGGATTTGATTAATCTGGGACAAAAAAAAAAGTTTCTCTTCAGAGCACTGAAAAACTCTGTTGCGTACATCCATAATACTAAATAAAGTGGGCTAGGGCACAATCTTCTGACCATGAGGGCAAACTGATGACAAAGGCAGATTTTATACAGCTACTCTCTTTCCTCTCTGCCCCCACAGGATGATGTCATTCCTACAATCTTAGGCACAGGCTATGCCATATCCAGACTTTACGGCAACAGCGATTTCACTCTAACAAAGTCACACTAGTTAAGTAAACTTAACCCAACTTCTGAGCAGTAAAGTACCATCTTCTGCTACGTGTGTCAGATCTTCTTAAAGTCCTTCCTCCATACAAGTACTTAAGCATATGTTTAATGGTGTTAAAAAAAACCAAAGAGCTTTTAATTCCTTAAAATAAAGAACATATTCAAGCTTTCTGCTGAGCCACAGCCTAAATCCCTAAGGGTCTTGGCACTTGTTCATCCAGAAATCACTCCCTTCCCTGCTGTCACAGCTGAGATTACAGCTGTCAGCACTGATGCTCAGCTGCCTGCCATTGGCAGCGGGTATTTCTCAGCTGTGAGCCTTTGGCCAAACGATCATAAGAACTGGAATGGGTGGGACTTACTGTCATTGTAGGCAATCAGAAGCTCAGAAAAATGCAATACATGTACCTGTCTGTGTATATGTATGTATGGGATCTTGCTTGTTTGATGGATTTGTAGCTTGTGTTACGTTAGATGTGCTTTTGTGAGTAACAATATATTCTACCTTCTTGATATCGTACAAAAATATTGCTTTCTTGGGCCAGACTTCGAGTCCATTTAAAGCAATAGAAAATTACCCATTTGTTTAAATAGATCTATCCTGTTAAATATGCAGATCTCTAGATTATTTTAATCACAGTTACTATATAAGACAGTAAGTTCTAAATTTAATATTTTGTCTCATTTCTCATGAAAACACATTTTAGCAAATGTTATTTAAATTGCTGCTCTATTTATTCAGTGAATTTTGAAAATTAAAATAAAGTTAACCAATTGTGTTATTCTCAGTTAGTCCTCCTGATTATACTGCTATTTGCAATGTATGGCAAAATGCATATTCATTCCAATCTTGCTAGCCAGCTGGTGGAATTGCTAAATACCATTATTTCAGACAAGACGGAGCATCAAATTAATCCAAATACTCAGACAGCTTTGGCCTGGTAGAGCCTAATTTGTCTTTTAGCAGTAAAAATCAAAAACATGTTAGCAACAAGCATGCAAGCTGTTGTTCATAAATTTTGCAAGTGACACTTTACTGAAAAGGATGACCACGTAATTTCAAACAAACTCCTTACTGCAATTACAAACACAATATTTTTAAAGAGATCTCCATTTAAAGTGCTTTTCCCCAAAGTACTGGGGACCTAGTAGAATAATTTCATAGTTTTATTTAGAGCACTCACCATTCTAGTCTTTGCACAGATGACCCTGCATGGAAATCTTATTAACTGATGATATGATCATTCCCTGCATATGAACAAAACTCTTTTATAAACAGCCCTGTGTTACTTAGGCTTCTCAATTTCCTTCTTGCCCCCCTTTGGTCTTCTCACTTTTGTCTTGGCAGCATCATATTCCAATCTTCTACCTTAGAAAGTCTGGAATTGCCTCTGGCATCAGTTAAGTTGAGGGCTTGTACTGAAGATAGGAAAACATTTCTCCAGTTATGGAAAATACAGAAGTCTTCTACACATATAGGAATCTAGGGCTAAGGCAGCACCATAATAATGAAGTCCCATTCAAGTCTGAAAAACTGCATAGCAGTATTGTGTTGTCTTGCACTAACCACGGAAAGTTTGGAAGACACACACAAACACTAAAATACACACACTCCTGCCCATGATGTACTATGATTGTAGGACAGGGTATGTCATACACATTGCATACACTTTCCCTGATCTTATAAATTCCCATGATAACCTATTGTGGACCACTATGACAGGACACCATGTTAGCCAGACCTCTGATTGGACTAGGTATGGCTGTTCTTATACGTTCTTATAACTGAATAAACCAAACAAATCTCTAGACACGGTGTTAGTTTTTACTAATGCTACTTGAGGAGCAGTATGTGACTGTGCTATTGAATGTTGTGAATGTCATTATTATAATACAAGGTGTAAGAAAGGAAGTTGTGTCTCCATGGATAACTCTGTTGTTACCCAGTTCTAATGCAAATTCAGAAACATTTTTTTCTCTTATTACAGAGGACTTAATAAATAAATTGCACACCATCAAGCCTTGACTGTTCTCCCAACTATCATTGCTTTTGCTGCCACAAAAGGAGAGTTCTTAATTCTCATCATGAAAACAAGCAAGGCCTCACATGCACTTAGAAGAAAGAAATTTAATTTGGTAGTCTTGAGTCTATTCAATAGTCTCGTGCCTTTCTTCAGCTATATGGATTTAAAATTAAATACAAGCTCTCAGTCCACTCACAGTTTATCGGTTTCAGTTATGAAGGCCATTCTGCTCAGTGAATAACAGGGCACTTCTGGTACACAAAAGTACCCAAATTCTTTTCGTCTTAGATTACTGAAGATGCAGCAACTACCCCTGACCTTCATGCAACCATGGAAGAAGTCCCTGCCGTTCTTCACTCTTATCATCTGCAGCAGGTGTCACATGAAACAGAGTGAAAACTCCATATATATATTCAAGCTGTTGCTGATAGTTCTGACAGTCAGGGTAAATAAATCACTTGGAACTTCACTCACATTTAAGACTACAATTTAAAATATGAAATTGCTTTAGAACAGAATTTTACTTAGGTTGCAAAGCAAATCACAAACCTCCCCTATTTTCTTCCCCAAATAGCTGTTGATTTTTATTTTTTTTTTCTTAGTGATACTGACAACTTGCACATCTTCATTAAGACTTACAATGTCTCTTTGATGTGTCATTTACCCATACCACAAAAAATGGACACAAGCGACAAGACATTCTCTCTGTATTTTGACTTTCTTCTCAGTGCAAAGACACCATAATCTAAAGGCACAGGTAAATTTCTTCTAGTGTTTTCCACTTCTTCCCTATCTGCAAAATACAAGAAGTGCATGAGACTCCAGTTTGTCAGCATTCAAAAAGCACATGGGCTGAGAAAGGGGTAAGAGAGGTTCCTTATGTTCCTCTGCTTGGCTGGGATACACATGGGCACAGTCTAGCTGTAATAAGGTTCCATCTTATTACTAATATAGCTTAATTCATAATCCCATAAAACATGATAGGTAAATATGTTCTTTTCTAATTAGGGAAGATAATGTTGCATCAGAGATGCAGAAAAATTCTGAATAAACACACTGAGCCTCTAGCAAAGATAATAATACTTATGTGTTATGTAATTACTTTAAATATCTGTATAATCAAATACATACTCATTCTTTTTAATGTATTCTGTTCTGCAGTGAAATCTGTTGCTTTCAGATGATCTTGTAGAATAGAAAAGGAATGAATGCCTTCCTTCTGTTTTCACCAAGAGACATAATAACACATCATATGTATAGAAAAGTGTTTTTCTGTAATAGTACAGGCTTACATTTCAGAGATTTGAAAGCTTGCAAAGGTTTGTATCTATGCTATGATCATATTTCTTATTATTTTAATTTACTTATTTATTTTCACTAACCAGGACTTTGAAACATGCTTGATTAATCCAAGTTCAGGAAAAAACACCAGATATCTCTGTCCTTTTAGGCACTGAAATGAAAATATCTAAAGTAATCTAAATGTATTCAGAATGCAGAAAGGAAACAGAGCTCTACAACATATTACATCATTTTACACACCTTCAAGACCAGGCCCTTGGCCTTTCTAGTTGTTGCAGGCTTATGTATTCAGCCTGATGTAAATTGCTTCCTTTACAAAAAGTTATCATCACTTGAAGGATCCTGAACTGTGGCAAAAATGTGCAGTCAGCCCAACTCAGTTCATTGGAGTCTCAAGAGGGAACTCAACTCCCAGTGCTTGAAAGGATAGACTATATTCATGTGATTGTTTTGAGGCATTAACACTGGCAGAACATCTCTGCAACAAAGTGGGGAAAAAGCCCTCAATATACTCCACCTTGCCATTTTCTGTATGACAAACAGAATGCTCTTCTATTGGAGTGTGTTCTAAGGCTCGTTGCAAGATAAGGAAAAGCAAGTTTCAAAATAAATAAAACAGGTAAGCATCACATCTGTGGGAATTAAACTTAAGCTTCCTACCCACCCCTTTCCTATCTGTATAGTCATAATATTTGTCAAGGAAGTGAGACCCATGTCTCTAAGTGAACACCACACAGCCACTTGTGCCTCACACGTCTGTGCTCACTTCATTAAAAGTTAAATGGTAACTGGAATGCATAATGCAGAGTATAGATTTGACTGCTATACAAACCAAGCTAAAGTCACAGGCCATCATGATTGTATTCAGAAGCTGATATGACATGAATAGGGTTTAGTTCAAGACTTCTTGAAAAGTGAAGTAGGAACCAAATTCCCAACCAATTCAGCCTGACTGAGAGGACCATGGCTTGATTTTTCAAGTATGCTCAAGTCATCAGTCATTTTTGGTTAATTGCAGCATGAATCACCATACTGAGTAAAATACAGAAAATAACTCTTTACAGCCCGTGCTAGATCACATTATTTGTGGTATAGTAAATGTGTATCTCTGTTGTCCACAGTGCACCAGCTGCATGGATAGCATTACAACATTACTTCAAAGTATTGTCATCTTCACATATATGTTGTAATATCTGACAGATTAATACTAGGAAATAGGCCGTAACTGGAAGAATAGTCAAAACTGGAATAAATTGCCTTAGACAGGTTAAGAGACCTCCATCATCAGAGGTGTGTAAAAGCAGATTAGACATATGTCTGTCACAAGTGGTCGCTTTTGCCTTGAGGAGGCTTCAGCAAGTCTTCTACAAACATTTTTTTAGGATTCTAAAATACTAGTACAACTCCCAAATGTATGAACATGAAAACAAAACCACAGCGTGTGAAAGTGCCTGACTTTCAGTCACCAATATACAAACAAGTCTGAGAGAAATAAGAGGAAACTTTCTTTACTTCACATGTGAAGAGTAAATTCTATTTTATCAAATGGTTACAAGTAACATATATAATTTTTTCTGTTGAAAACCTGAAATCTTCTCCCCAAATTAAAATCTCCAATAATTTTTCTGATGTAAGGTATGAAATGATGCATTTAGAAATTACACAGGATGTGACACAAGTTTTTTATAATATCATCCAGTCAGGAAACAGATACCATGCAACATGAATGATAACAATTTTGTTTGAAGTATAAATGTGAATTAGTAAGTTTTTGAATTCTGATATAAAAGCAGTTAGGGTTTTTTTCAGAATAATGTATCTGTGACAACATCGTGATATACTGTATGTAGAACAGCCTGTTTAAATTTAGGGAGAAACTAAACATGGAATATATAATTGTAAGGTCAATAAGTTCTCTACACTGATTCAGTGAAGAAACACTGTACAGTTGAGAAACATTGTCACTGTTCCCCAGACCTGCTGATCCCATCCGAGTAACAGCAGCTGAAATATCCAGCTTCAGGTAAAGATAGAGACAAACCTCCAAATTTTTTAGGCTAAACCACAATGACCAGGGTTACTGGTTAAACTTATTTCTTAAACAATACTCAGAATACTATTCCTAGTTCCCTGAATCATCTGTCTTCATATTGTGTTTTCACTACCCAGCTTGGTCCCTCCTTTATACAAGTAGCTAGAAGAACAATTTTTTTTATTCCAAGACCCAATCCAGATGAACCAGACTAGTATAGCAGGACTCTGGTCAGATTTCCTTTGGTTATAATTGCCAGTTCTCAATTACCTCATCTCTTTATCATGGAGTCTGAAAGATCCTTAAACTAGCCAATTGTCTGTTAATTCAAGCTGCGTCATGTCACAAAGCACTGAGGAATGAAGTTTATCTCTTCATCTGTCTACATGCTTAGGTGTAAATGCCCAACTATGCCCATTTTATTTACAAGCTTGCAAAGCATAAAAATATTTCTAACAACAGAGCAAAAGAAAGGTGAAAATTTGCTTAAAGAAGCATGAGTCAATCCTTCAAAGCACAGTGTTACTCATACAATATACTGCACTTTACTAAGAGGGAAATGATCTTTGTAAACACTGACATAAATCAAAACAAAAAGACATTCAGAAAATAGGTAGGAGATAACTGGCAAGAATATAGAAGCTTATCTTAATAATTTTTACTTACACCAGTTAAGGAAGCTATGAAGATGTTCCAGGTGGAGACAGGGTAATCAATAAGGGGACTGACCACTCCTTCAGTTATCTGGGATCAGAGTCCTCCTAGTGATACAGGTTTCATGCCCAAGAAAAATATGAAATTGTCTGAACTCTGAAACATGCGCTCTGAAAATGAGCAGTCTTCAGCTACTTCCTCAAAGCGAATAATGACTTATTTTGTTTAAGGATCAAATCGAAGTTGTGAATAGTAAACTCCACCTGTCAAACTCCACTGAAGTTTAAATAAGACTAAGTGTTGCAGATTACACCTACATAAAATACCAAAGCTGTGAGGTCACAAGAAAAATAGCAAAAGAAATCATGACAAGCAGAACTGAAAAGATGGAGAGTTTTATGACTGAATATGTGGAAACATAAAAGGTACGCTACATAACCTTAAAGGATATGTTGCATAGTTATTACTTCTGTAAAGCTTTTTGCTGCTGCTCCACTAATTTCATTTTCCTTATGCTTGGCCAACTCTTGACCAGAAAATAGACAAGCTTGTTAAAGAAAAGACAAAATTCTTGCTGGAGAGGCTCCAGAGAGGATGCCATTTTTCTGGTGTTCACAAACAGGACCAGAGGTTTGGCAGTGAAAAACATTAAAAACTTCAAGGCCCCTACACAGTAAAAAGACTGAACAGAAATCAGCTACGCCACTTCTATTCCTTTTCCTTCTATTCCCACCCTACACTACTTCACAGGTAAAGCAGTTGAGAAATTCAGATTGTCTGGCATCTCTATCTGCTAGTGTGGAATGTGGTTAAGAGGAAAAAAATAAGCTGTTTGTGATTCAGGCACATTGCAAATGATTAATACCTTTTTTTTTTCCTTCCACTTCTAATCCCTACAGTCAAAATCTGCTTGTTTCCCTGAATAAGTATTTTTAAGAGAGCTTTGGTAGCCTTGAAGCATTTTTAGCTGGTATATAGCACAGACTTACAGATACTATCATGCTTCCGGTCTCTCCGCATCAGAAGGCATGAAATATAGTACATGTGTTAGCCTTTTACTTACATTTTTCTTCTTTCCACGAGAATAGAGTCACTTTAACTCCTAAATATTTTTAGAACATTCCTACTAATACAAACACTCTAGTAGAAAGAACCCCTTCCTAGCCTCTGATTTTTGTTTTGTTTTGAATTCAAGTACTAAAAAATGTGAAATATCCTTCCAAAAGCTGTTTCCGCAAGTGACTCTCTTCAAAACCTTGATCTCATTCCTATTAATCTGACAGACCTCTCTTAAAAAAGCCTTGCATTATTAGTAAAACCACAGCATTAACTGTGATTTGTTCAGTGACTTCCCAGCCTCCTACCAAAACATCCATTCTCTATTACATAACTTCTTGAAGATCTTCCCTTTTTCTGGCCTCTGTATTTCCAGTAACCTATACATGCTACCTGATTACCGTAGCTATAAAACTGAAATATGCAGCTATGCAACTAAGGAGCAAGATGTCTGTAGCCCTTCCAACCTAAAGATCTGTACAGAAAGTACAGCAGTATCACAAACTGTGGACACACAAAGCAAGAAATAAACAGACTAACATGTCTGGCAGATTGGACATAGGGTGTGTGAAGGCACAATTAGTATCAGAATAAAATTTTCCCACTCAGGAAAAAGAATGTGTGATAGATAACTAATAGAAAGGCATAAGATAGATGTTTAAGAAACCAGTAATATACATTTAAAAATAGGCCTATGACTTGTGCTTCCTTCTTCACAATGGGATCCCACTGCCTTGTGGAAAAGGGATGAATATGCTACTCAGTGAAAGTAACAGGGGCAGTTACAGTAAATGCAAATGACAGAGCTACAACACCACCTCTTTAAGATGTCTGCATAGCTCTAAACTAATATTATTATGAGTCTGCATATGCTAGGCTCTCCCACAATGTAAAGAATAATTTAGGCTGGCACAGCCTAATAAAAAATAAGTTTAGTTCATAAAGAGCCAGTCAGTTCTCCGTCTCCTTTCAAAGACGCTTTCCTTCAAGTGAGGAGGCCATGCTGATATAACCACAAAATGAAAAAGCATTGGAATGCCAATCAGCCAGCAAGAAGCAGCAAATACAAGTTCTAAATACTCAAGCAGCCATTTAACCAACAAACCCAATGCTGTAACTCTCAGTGACGCTATATTTTTTTCAGTGTAAATTATGCTATCTAAATGTGTACAGTGTACCTGAGCTACTGGAAAAGTCATTAGCTCATGCTTTGTTTAGATAACAAGTTAGTTTCAGGCTTTGCTGTTTCAATATGGTGTCACTTCTCCATGGATCAACTGGACAAAAACACTTGAAATGCTTTCACATAATACCTAATATATAGAAAATACATCCATAAGGAAAACGAGAAGTACAGAAGTGGAAATACAGAAAGCAGCAAGAAATGTTTATAAGGGAAACAATCCATGTGAATTCTGAGTCCAACTATTTTTATTTACTACCTAATCTGAGGGGGGCTTGAATTATTCCCAAGTGTCACATATTCAGTGCACCAATGCAATACAGAATTATTTTTTGGGGGGTGCCTTATTTTTTTAAAAGGGCCAATCCTATCTCTCCTGTAGAAAGCAGTCTTTACCTACTAAAGGATTTTTGTATCCTATCTTACAGGGTGCTAAACATCTCAAGCTCAGTGGGCCAATAAAGTTATCCTTGATAATCGAGCATCAGCCCACAGTCAACCTTATAGGAAAACACTATGCTAGCCTATGTATCTGTTGGTGCAGAGAAACAAGGAGACATTTTTTTAGAATCATTTTGGTGTCTCTATTACAATCAAAGAAATACTTTAAAACCTGACTTGCAAAAAGACCATCTCCACAATTAACAAAGTGCATTCCTTCATTCAGACAGGAGGCAGCAAAGAGGAAGAGAGGCAAACAGAAATAAATCAGAATAAAGAGGGCAAGTTCAAGCACAGAATAGAAAGCTGGAAACTGAAAAAAAAAAAGCAAAGCTATTCTGCTTTGGTGAAGCATACCAATGTCTTGAAACGATCTGTAATCAAGTAAGAAGAAATGTGGAAAAAGAAAATGTTGGTCAGCACTGGTTCAAATGTGAAACAGAACCACTGAATCAATGCACAAAGCCCTGGTTTGGAAACATGTAGCATCAGGACAAGAAACAAAAAGAGAACTAGGTGAAATCAGAAGGGTTTCAGAATAGGTGAAAGGCAGGCCATTATTTTAGTAAGATGACCAATGCATTGTATTTATCTGCATAGTCCTACACAAGTACTGGAACCATGGGGTGCTTTAGGCACATATCTGCAGACAGATACGTCCTACTGAAACTTCAACACCTCCTACAGTGAGAACAGTACCAACCTGGAAGGACTAACTTGAATGGAATAATGTAAATTAGCTTTTCACAAAGATATAGCTAACAACAGCCTTTTTTTTTTTCCTTTTTAAAAAAGTAGTAAGGTTTTTCAGCAGAAACTTTTTAGGTCAAAGATGGGTACCCAGAGAGCCTAATAGTGGGAGGTGTGGTACTGACATTAGCTTGTTATTGTATGATGTGCACATTATCCATAACCTCATTGATAATAAGTACCCACATACTATTCCAGAAAAATATATGCTAATCTCCAATGGTTAACTGTGAGTAACTTTGAGAAAAGTTCTGCTTTGACTAGCATTTGGTTTTGTGTCTGAGTTTCTTAATGGCTTCTCAGATCATCTTACTAAAAATAGACCAAGAGACATTCCCTCAATGTCCACCCCAAGGACCACAACAGTCTGTCACATAACAGAAATGGGTTTTTAAGTAAAGGTCAAGTTACTGTTGTGGAAACTATCTAGGGATGCTTCTCAGAGTGGTTACAGCCAAAAAAAACCAAAGTTAGTAAAACTAGACACAAAACTTGGTAAGTGTAACACCTTATTGCTCAGTGGATGAGCTCTCTGGGTTAATTTGATGAACTGTTTGTTGGCTTTGACAGTTACAAAAAGTTTTCCTACCTTCAAGACACAGAAAAAGTGCTGCTTTGCCACTTGCTGGTTGCCACATCCCAGCAGAATTATCAGTTGATTAATTCGGGTATCTTTTATAAAATAATTGTTGGTGGCAATTAAGGCTTAGTCAGAAAGAACACCATTTGGTTTCCTACTTCCAGGACAATTATACGGATTTAAACGGGGCTAGTATTTGCTGAGCCATACTTACAGAGAAGAATAGTGTCCAAAATAATTCAGAAAGCTTTTATTATATATGAAAGAATGTATTTTGGTGGGACAGCTATCCACAATACTTTAGGTGTTTTTTGAAAGTGTCCCCAAGAAACCCAGATGAACAGACACACCCAAGTGATTGTGACAAAACCAGTCAGTATTCACCATTTTTCCACTGCCACACCTACCCTATTCTTTTATCCTAGTCTTTTCTTCCTCATTTTATTTTTCAGTGGAGTCTTTTCACTATGTGCTTATATGCAGTATAACTCGTATGTTTCAATTTATGAATTCAGTGTATGTTATACATCCTTTCCTGTATCTACTACATGAGGATGCAATTTGTTACAGACCCTTAGTATTTTATCTTAGTGCTTATTTATCATAGCTTTTATACCTGCACTCTCTTTTCAACTGTCATGCCCATCATTCAATCATTAGCTTGTGGAATTGGTTACACTCTGTAATTATCAAACTATACTCTCAGTGAAACACATAACCCAAGGTAGGGTTTCTTTATGCTTGTTTAATACATAGGGAAAACAAAAAACACGGGAAGTCAGTTGAAGATGGACATTTGGTTTCTAAAATTTTAGTTGTGTTTCTGATAAGAGTATGAGACTGGATTCAGAACACTGAACAGAAGGTCTCATTTGAGACACACAGGAGAATGAACACTCCACCTGAGATTCAGAGCTTCATTCTCTACATTGCCTAATTTATCTCTCTTGGTCTTGTTCCCTCCCACTATTTTTACCATGCTTGCATACAGAAGCAGTAATCAACCTTGAAAGCCATGCTGAAGTACAGATGGAACTGAACTCATCTCCTGTGTTTTAGGGAAGGGCTGGGTCTGCTCTTCACTTAAACAAAAGTGCATGGCTTCAATGCTAGCTTTTACTTCCAGGTTTAAAGGGCAGTAGAGAAGATTAAAGACAGAGTAACTGAGAATGCTCTGTGAACTTCTATCAAGTACAACACAAAATGGCTGCAAATGTCTGTAATAGTTTAAAACAGGTTTAAGCAATGTAACTATTCCATGCGCATCAGGAAAAAATAGTTCATTGTCTCAGTACATGAACTCAGGGCTACCTTTGCAAAGGACGCAAGTGCCCAGAGGCAGATTTCAACAGAATTTAGGGATGATCTTCATCATGTCAAACTGTAGCCATATAAAAGTATCTTTTATGAGTTAATTATTTTGGCTTTGCTATCATTTACACAGATAAACAGACACTCCCAGGGAGCAATTCATCCCATGACTATCTTAGAAAGGGATGAACTTGAGTTCTGGAGTGCCAAACTCTCTCTCCTTTAGCTACAAAACGATAGATGACTACCTTACTTATATGGTTGTCTTCCAGTTAGTTGAGATGATTCCTGTCCTGTATCTAAAACTGAAAAGTCCTCAGGTTCCTGAAATTTCTATGCCTGCCCAAGTCCTCAAGTATGTATTTTACAGAATTGAACACATCATTACCCAGTTCAAAAGTAGCACCGAAAGTGGTATGAAAATGAAGCATTCATTACCTGGAGCAAGTGTAAGACAGATTAGGCTTCTGTATTTAACAGGGCTTCCATCCCAGGATCCCTACTGCTGTGTTTTAACCATTTTTGTGTTAAATGCAGAAACAGTCTTGGGAAGAGGGACATGAGCCCCATCTTTCCCATTTCTTAACAGCTAGCCTAAACTGTACTGCACTGGATGTCACTCTGGTGACAAAAATAGCTTGTTGTTCCTTCCCCATGCAGAAATTCAACAGTGACTTTTTTTAGAAAAACTGAGGCCAGGGCAACTAAAATCTCTGTGGATCGTTTTAGCCTCAGGGGATCTACATGACAGAAACTGGTTCACCCATAGCTAAAAACACTTCACTCATGGCTGCTGCCTGAGCAAAATGATAGTGTGGTGCTAATCTACTTGCCTGAGGGCACGTGTCAAAATTTCTCTGTAGCTGGATCTAATTGGACAGTCTGATATTGATAGTCTGAGAAGAGATGCCACAGAATTAATTATCTATGGGGACAGTGCTTCACCTCCACTGTCTCGTGTTCCCTGTGTGATGGAACTGAGCTTCTCCAGCAAAGCAGCCTATGGTAAAGTTAGTGTTCTTGTTCTAAGGGATCTCTATGTTGTTGAACCAGATAGTCTGGTAACACTAACTTTTCAAAAGATCCCAGATATAACTTCTGAAATTTCTGCAGCAACACGTTTTCCTTCTAAAGGATGTAACCCAAACTTCTATGAAACACAAATGTTCATCAGCTCCCCTCCTACATCCTACTCAGGGTCTACAGGAAAATGAGATATGTATCCCCTAAGGCCATCCCAGACAGAAATGTTTTAAATAAATCAAACCCATTTGTCTTTGCCAGGAGATACCTTTTAAATAAATCTCTGCTTGTTCCCATTGACTGTCACTGTGCACATTTTCATGACATTCCATTCCACTATTGTTCTTGCCACTCAATACAGTGCACACTTCACTATTATTCTAATCAAATACCTTTGTTGTCAATCTAAACTCTAATTTCTTTTCCTCAGTTACAGTTTTTCTCACCAGTAGATCCCCTTTGCATTAGTATTAATATTAATATCCAAACTATCAGCTGATGGTGTATTTTACTCATAAAAAATCTGCATACAAGTTACCTCTATTGTAAGATAAGAATAGCAATAAAAGCCAGAGACACATAGATGATTTTTTATGCTTGATGCAGCGGCGATTGGCACGAACAAGGCCATTCTTTAGGGAGGGTTGAATCAAGCACAAATTTTAGTGCTACTCAGCCAGGTGAGCACTGCTTGAATGTCACTGTAGGCCCTACTGCAGACTATCTATCTGAGATAGATGTGGAATGTCAGATTTCTGAAGGAGAGGAGCTGGGATCCTTGTTATAGCCTCACAAGTAAATATTGGTGTAATATAGATCAAAGTTTTAATCTTTCAGCAGTGTCCCAAGTTTTGGACTTTACAAGACTCTGTTCTACATAACATCCTCTGTTCACATCCCACACAACACCCACCATAAAACAACTCTACATACACTAGCAGCTAACAAACTTCGTGAACGCATTGGTGGCTTCTGTAAAGAACAAGAACATTTAGAGGGTTTCTTTTTCTTGCAGGAAAAAAGAAGCATTTAGAATAGGTAACAGCTATATTCAGTTTTTATTAGAAGGCAGATTTGCCCATCTCTGCTCATTGCAGTCTTTCTGGTATCTTTCTGTAAAATGGCAGCTAGTTATCAGATTCCCTAAACACTACTAAGGACCAAGGCATGGAGTTTTCTAAGGAGTATTAAAGACAGTTCTAGGGTCTACCAGAAAAAAAAGAGGTATTCCTGTGCATGCTCTAAACTGCATGAGTCTCCAACCTCATGCCCTCATACTCAAATGTATAATTTAGGTTGACCATAGACTTTTCCCAGAATGGCCCTTATCTGCTAAAAAGGTCAAGTATCCGTGGCTTAGAAAGTATTTGCAACACAATACAGAGCTAGATGAATCTCTGCCCTGATCCACTGAAGTTTTTCCAATGTGTTCTCCAATGAATCATACCTTGACTCTCCCTTCACTTTTTAGTTACAATTGAAAGACCTAAGGGTCTGAGTTTGTTCTCACATGCATCAATATACTGACATAATTCCACTAGACTTAAGTAATATTTATACTAATGCCTTCTTACACCATTCTGCCCTAGAGTAGATAGCAGTATACAAGAGTATTAATCAGAATCAGGCACTGCAGTCTTGACTAGAATTGCTCACTTACACAAAACCAAGAAAACAGAATCAGCAGCTGAGACTTGTTTTAAATAAGCACAAAGGCTGCCCTTTCTATAAAGAAAGGAGCTGTGAAGCTCTTTAGTCCAACTGAAAGCTGAAATATCTTTGTTTCTATGCTTTGCTGCTTTTATCACCATAGAACATAAAGCCAAGAGAAAGAGAAGGATGATTAAACACCCACTAGTGGAAATCCATGAATGCAAAGCATTTCTCACTTAGGATCTTAGCTGTCAGGACTTTTGCTAGGCAAGGGTGGTTTGCAGTAGCATACACCTGTCAACAGTTACAGAAGTTACTTTAAAGAAGTTTATCTGCATCCATCTGGAGAAAATAACTCATAGTCACAGAAATGTATATACCCACAGTCAACAAAGATGATAGCACTGAACAAGGCGGAAACCAAAATGATAGCCATAAACCTCTTTGTTTACATTTGCAGAAATATATGTTTTCTATAACAGCCTGAAGTTTAGGAGGCTGCAATGTCATATACCATCAGAGACAAGCGCGCATCTCTCTCTGTGGATTTCTTGAGGCACACAATGCATCAGAGTTATAAGAGAATAAAGAAGCAGCAAAGAAATACAGCCAAAGTTAAAGTGGAGGACAGTAAGCCAAAGTACAGTTAAATCAGACTTTCTGAGCATCAAATCGAGGAAGACTGTGTTTCTTAGAGAATATAGCAGTGAACTCATAGTCAAGATTAATGAATTATATTCCTGGTTCCCATATTGACTGTGTAGCTTTGCTTAAATTACTGAATTCCCCCATCCTTCATTTGACACAGCCACTAAAAAAAATGAATGAAAGTCAGGTTCAGTTCATTGTTTGGTTGCTCTGAAATCCTCAGATAAAGCCTACTGAACATGATTGTTGTTATAAACATCAATAACTTGCACAGCTGAAGCAATTTACTTCTATGAAAAAGAAGAGTGGATATAAAGTTTTGCCAGCCATTGAAGAGTGAATGCTGTAGAGCAAAAATTTTAAATTTTCTACTTCTGTATAAAAGTAAACACTGATAATGTTGACAAGATGGGAAGAAAGCCTTAATATGGTAAGAGGAGAAACTGGAGTTCTGTTCTGGGTTATGGCTGAATGTAGCTTTAGGAATGTGCTATTTTACAGATTTTTTTTGCCTCAGTTTCTCCATATTAAATAGAGATAGCTGTCTACCTATATTGGGGAACAAGAGAAGGCTTAGGAAAAAGGACAACTCTTAAGATTCATGCTCCCTTTGTGCAAGTATTTTTCTGCATAATGCTTCACTGTGCTTTCTTTTAAGTAAGAAGACAATGTATAGCATTGTTGAGTAAAATGCACTTAGAAACATATTTATACTGCAACATATGTGGCACTCTTGGACTTGTACCCACGTACTTGGGCTACCTCAAAATTAAGTCTAATTTTTTTACAGCATGGTCCTGCAAAGTGGCAAGTTCCTTTCTGTTTCAAGTCCAAAGTGATTACTCTGGAGGATGGGACCAATGTACTTTTTAATACTTTGTTTCTTCCCAGATCAGACCAGTCCTGACATTAACAACTTCACTATTTCATAGACACTTCTTTGAAGTTTGATATATTGCCATTTTCATTTACTTTCTTTTTCCCACTATTTGGACTTTTAACAGAGTATCAGTCTGCACAATTTTTCCCATCGAAGCCAATTTGGAATTAATCTTTCAAGCAGGAGCTCATGTCACGGTATCAAATGTTCTAGTCACTAACATAGTGCAACTGCTAAATTCCCATCATCCCGTAAGATTGTATTTCTGCTTTAAAAAAAGCACTGACATTTTTGCCTGTCAATATTTTCTCATTGCTCGTGACATAGTTGTTCTTAAAACGCACAGTGAATCCTTTCTCTCTATATATATACACATCATAATTATGCAGGAATGTAAATTAGATTTAACACATATAATTGCCATAATCATGTATTTGGGCTTTTTTTTTTAAACTTGGAACAAATCCTTTCCCCAGTTTTTCCTTTGCCCCAGCAAATACCCACACATCTTCAAGAAATATTAGAGGTCTAGTATCTGCATCATTAAACTCTTCTTCGACCAAACTTTTTAATACCTTACTGGCTTTCACTCTACAGCTATCTTTAAAGCATCCTAATCTGTGTTACCAATGGGTATGAAGTCTTCCGTTCTTTATAGAAGATATTCTAAAGGTTAAGTCAATTAAGGCTACCAAGTTTATATGAAGCAAAATTAGTCAGTGAGTCATCATTTTTCATTTGCATATAGTGCTTACTCTACCTTCTAATTTAACCAAACAGGCAAAACCAATGGCATTTACCTCACAAAAATTTAGACGTTGCAGGTATGTAGTTATGTCTCACCTCATCACCTTGGGCTCCCTTTCTAGCCAACTGAGAGACAGGACTTTTTGAGAACGATTAATCTGATCTAAAGGATATGTCTAATTTGGGCAGTAAAATTCTATGCAGAGAGACAGAACCAAAAACTGTGCCGAGTGAGTGCACTAGAGTGCCTCAAAGGGCTTCCTCTCAATTAAAAACAGGAAGAACTTGTATAGACCAGTATTCAAAGAGGTGTCTTTGGTGGTTCCCACTTCTATTATTTGACATATAGTGAAAAAAATAGGGTGATAAAGTAAAACTGCTTTCCAGAAGTAAAGTACATACAATGACAAACTATTAAGTTTACAGAGCCATATTCATTTATTAAGTTTTATGATGACGGATATCTTTCATTAGCAGTTCTGCTACTATTATTAATAACGATTACCAGCTATGATGATTTTTATATGGAGGTGAAATGCTGGTGATGTGGAATGAAAAAGGTTGCAAAAGATGTTTCTAATCCCTGAATGTTTTCCGTTTGTTTTTACAGCTTGGTGAAATGTGTTCAGAGAGGAATTGCACATTGTATTGTGAAGCACCCACCCAGCACATCTTTGCTTCGGTTCTGCCCCTCTTACAAGAAACACCAAACTGCCGCACTGCCCGAAGAGAGGCAAACCTTAATGTTTGTCTGATAATGACTCCCTTGTGAAAGAAATCAGTTCTTTCTGTAACAGAATATGTTCTTGCAAAACTGGAAGTCTGGGATGCTTAATTATGCCAACGCTCCGTTTATCTGATGGCAACCATCAAAGACATTTATAAGGCAGCACAAATCTTCTGTCCCATCTCAGTTTACTTTCAGCAGTTGCCATCCCCAGCTGTTCCCCCTCTACCATAAGCTTTGTTTCAAATGCTGTTGATAAAGGTTTTAAAGACTCATCTATATCTGAAGCATTCTCATTTCACTGGAGTTTTTTTGAGTTTTCAGATCTCAGATCAGGAGGAGAAAAATTATCTGCCTGTGTGAAAAGGCCAAGTTCTTTGTAGTGAGTGAAAATTCCTGAGAGGGTGTTTTAAGCTGTTACATTCTTGCTACAGCTCCCTGAAGGTGCACCTAATATTCAGATTTTTTTTCAAATTCAATGCTAGTGTTTTCTTGATCATTCACTTCCCCTTTCCACAGGGCAGTACCAATCTGACAGGGAAAATCATGATCTGTGTTTATGTAGTCTAATAGGAACTGTCAAAATAGTCACTAGCCAATGAGTCATCTGTCTCTCATTTTCCAAAACATTTTATAACCCTTTGTGGACTTGTGCAGGTTTCAGAAAGATATGGAAAAAGATACAGTTGATTTAGACTGTCATGTATTAACAATGAAAACCTTCAAGGACTTCTTTGCCTCATTATGAAACAGAAGTAAAAGTGCATGGCAGGGAGAATACTAGACATGAATAGACATGATTTTTTTCCTGAGTCCTTAATAGGTCATGAAACATAACTCTTCTCGATCTTTACTTAATGTAACAATCTGAACACCTTATACAGCTCACTTGCCCAGAGGTGCTCAACAGTTTTAAAGTGTAATATTGTTCTGCTATATTGCTGACGTCTCTGTTCTCCCAGGGATTGTTTCAAAATTTCTCTGCTGTCCCATCAGAGAGAGTTCCCATTGCCTAGAAGAGTGCTACCTTTCTGTCCTGAATTTCCCAGATGGACACCTACTTGCATGTTTTGCATGGTTTGCAGCAAGAAGCAGCACCTGTCATTTTTTGCATGTGCTGCACATGTGGTTTGGGAACAGTGTGTCCAGAGGATTTGAGATATGCCTGTTGTGTTAGCAGATGATACAGGAATAGCAGGGTGGTCTTGTACACATGCTGTGCGTGTAGTCAGGTTTTCCAGATGCGTAAAGCCTTGGTTCAGAAGAATTTCTGAACACTGAATGAAGACAGTGTTTCCCAACTCTAGCATTTTTGCAGTACTGGGGAAAGACAAATTCAGATATATTTTTCTTTGAACTGTGCTGAAGATTGTGATTGGCCAAGTCCTTTTTTTCTGTTTGTGACAGATGTGACTGAAAAGCACTCTGAATATTGCTTATCTGGTCAAGGAAATGGGAGAAAGGGAGCAACAAAGTGTTACCAGAAAATAATGATTAGCATGACTAAGATATCCCCATTCTGTTAGTAAAAATTGTCAGTTATGCAAAACTTCAGCAAATCACTGCAATAAGGCAACACAGACCTAAATAAGGATTCAGTTTTATAACCAGTTAATGGAAAAATCTAGCAGAATTTTCCTGTGCACAAAGCAGAGGCCTTTGAAGCAGAGTAACTTCTTGTTGATATGGAAAGAAGAAAACAGTCCTCTTTTGAAACCTTTAAAGAGACACTTGATAGAAGGAATTGCTCTAGTTTAAGGCAGTAAACTACTTCTGAACACAATAAATATAAAATCTAAAACCAGCCTATCGCCACATCTCATTTTCCAAGCTCTGCTTATATGCACACAGCCAGAAGTCCTACAATAGTACATAAGCTCTGTCTCTAAAATTTCTGATCCAAAACCTGTTCAAGTCCATAAGTCTCCCCATTAGCTTTCAAAGGCACAAGAGTATTGAGAACAGCAAAACACAAAAGACTAAAGTGAAGGCTCTGTGAGGAATTAGACAGAGCATGCAGATTGCCCCATGGTATGTTGTCTCTGAACAGAACACATACTCACTCTGAAATCATGGAGAGGAGAGTCATAGCAGTTAAAGAAGCAGCAGTCCTGATTTTATGTTCTACCTGTATTCCATAGTTTCATCTGGATGTATAATCTATGACTACTTTTAAGTCCAAGATCAAAGGTTCCTTCTCCCTGCTAGTTTGCAGAGAACATGCCTACACTGAATAAGGATTCCTTAAGGTAAATTATTTGTATATTTATATAATATCATGTAAACTTATAAGATTGGGAATAGTCTCCACATCACTTAAGTATTTGTTGTGCTGTTACAAGTTACACCTGTTGTTAACTTTTTGACCCTCTGCTGCTGAGGAAACTGCTGTCATGTTCTTCCAAGGAGGAAGGAATTGGATCTTTATAGACCATTGTAACTGAAACAAGATCAAGTGCTAAGAGGCTGATTTCTTTGGTGTGCTGAGCAAGGAAGAACAATTTTACAAACAAACAGGCACAGGTATTGATAACTATTGAGAGATCTCTTTAGCACCAGATCTAAATTTCTTTCTGAATCCAATGGAGACACTTTGACTCCTGTAACTAGAATGAAGTCTTTTGTTTAGCCTCATATAAAATGGACCAACTTCTCCATTTTTTAAAGACTTGCTAGAACCAGTGAAGGAAAAGGATGTATCAGGTGGTATGAATTTTGTTTAAGCTCATTCTGCTTTGAAAGCTTCTGAGAATGAAATACTGGCAAGATCACTGTAAATCACAGTTTGATTATTCAGGGGACAGAGTTTTATGCACATCCAGACAGAAACAGCTCAAGATTCATGGTCACAGTACTACTGACTATACAATCTGAGATCCCATCTGATTTTATTTTCTCCTTACCCTAACTCTCAACAAGCAGGCTGAAAAACTGCTCATGCACATTTTTGAGTTCTGCAGTGACGTTCACCACCACTACTATTAGAAAATCCATTTCAATGATTTGAATAAGGTGATGTCAAATGCCTAATTTTCACACAGATCAGAGGAAAAGAGGACAGATGTAGATGAATCTGCTATAAATTCATTATGCATAAAGAGAATTTGTCTTCCTCCTTTTTTGATTTTCCATCTGTTTTTCCAAAGTACACTAATGGAACTAGAGTGTAAGCAAAATAAAACATCCTGTCCTATGTGTGACTACATGGTGAAATGAATTTGAGAGAGCTATCAACTTGCTATCAACAACAGAGCATCCTGGACTATCTCATTCAAGGACTGTTGAAAAGTTGGACAGAATCACCCCAGAAAGTTACAAACTAAGATAACCAACCTAAGACCAAAGATTTTCCCCAGAAGAGGATGTGTATTCTTTATTAATTCATCCTGATGTGCCAGTTGCTGCTGTTGAATAGTGTGCTGGTTTTGGCTGGGACAGAGTTAATTTTTTCCATAGTAGCTAGTAGGGGGCTACATTTTGGATTTGTGCTGAAAACAGTGTTGATAGTTCAGGGATGTTTTCATTACTGCTGAGCAGTGCTTATACACAGTCACGGTCTTTTTCTGCTTCTCACCCCACTCCACCAGCAAGGAGGCTGGGGGTGCACAAGAAGCTGGGAGGGGACACAGCCGGGACAGCTGACCCCCACTGCCCCGAGGGATGTTCCATGCCATACGATGTCATGCTCTGCATACAAATATGGGGGAAGAAGAAGGAAGTGGGGGACGTTTAGAGTGATGGCGTTTGTCTTCCCAACTAACCATTATTCATGATGGAGCCCTCCTTTCCTGGAGATGGCTGAACACCTGCCTGCTGGTGGGAAGTAGTGAATGAGTTCCTCGTTTTGCTTTGCTTGCATGCGTGGCTTTTGCTTTACTTATCAAACTGTCTTTATCTCAACCCATGAGTTTTCTCCCTTTCACCCTTCCAATTCTCTTTTCCATCCCACTGGGGTGGGGGGGGGAATGAGTGAGCAGCTCTGTGGTGCTTAGTTGCCAGCTGGGGTTAAACCACAACACATAGTTAGGATATTAAACAACAGCATGAAAGTCAAAACTCTCATTCTCATTAATGCTTTGGTAAGGTTGTCACCAACATCCTTAGTCCTGTCCAAATGTAATTTACCTTTGGCCTTTCTTCATAATAGAGCTTTTTGCCAAACTCATACCTTGCTTCTTCCGGTGTTTAGGATTCTTTCACGATAAAGTCCTTTGGAAAGGGCATGTTTCATGGATTTATAGAACCTCAGCCCATAGGCCCAAACTCAAGAAATTAGCATTAGCCACCGAAGTGGCAATCTGGAACTTAGCATGCTATCCTCATAAACACTGAGAGCTGGGCACCTCCATGGTGTAACCTGATCCAAACCACTTTTTGGAACCACCTGCCTGCAAGGTGTTCAGTTGCCTGCTAGAAGCATCCATGAGGGCTAATCTGTGTGCCTCAGACTCCTAAGTTTATAGAGGAAAAATCTATGGCACAAGAATTATCTGAGTTGGCCAAAATTTTACACATAAGAAGAGGGTTTGGTTTTGCCTGTTTCTGTCAATCAGCCCATGCCCTTTCTGCTCTGCCTTATGAAAATGTGAGGAAATACATTGCCTGTGATTTATTCCTTGACTTTTCCCTCTCCTACTGCATAGCTCTAGATGAGAGATGATCGTTTAATTGCAACTCCTTGCATAGAAATGGCATTTCTTTCAATGTTTCTAGACAGACAATAATGGCTTTGAAGGAATGTTTCACTTTAGTTGTTGAAGAGATACAGGAAAGGAGATTGCAATTGAATGGTGTGAGAAAGGATTCTATAGTAATGCTACAATCTGAAATGTTCCTGAATAAAAATCAATAATTAAATGCTACAAATGCTACCTAGACCACAAACAGAAAAAGAAATAAACACAACAAAAAAATAGGGAGTCTGCGAAAAATAAAATACATGTTAGAAAATACATTTTAAATTAACTTTCTGAGGGAAAGAGTATTGGTTTTGTTCCGATGAAACCAAGTTTATCAGGTTACTGTGGGAATCAATTGTATAACAGCCATAATAAAAAGCCTGATAAAGACCTGAATAATATCTGAAGTAACACTACTGTTTTTTTCTGGATAGAAGGCAATGGACAATCCAAATTTATGATTTGAAAACAACTGGACTGAGTGTTGCACACCTTTTTTCCACTCTCAAAATAATCGGTCAGAGGGCTATGTTTTTTTAATGGGAAACATGCCAAAATTGTATCCTCCAGTTTTGGCACAAAGCTACCCTGCCAAATTGAAAAGGACCAAAGATCACTAGTTAGTATCATTGGCTTTTACTTTTGGGGAAACACTGCCTGGGGATCACTGCTTGGGGTCTGAGCTAAGAAGTTTAGGGGACTGAATTCTTCTCTCAGTTATATCAATGCAATTGCACCGAGCTCCTTGGAACTGAAGGGAAAACAGAGTCTGATATCTTACTCAAAAGCTGATAATTTTCACAGCAGAACTTGCTTATTGTTCCGGATTCAGAAGGCAGATTGCATTCAAAAAGCTACATGAACCTTCCATGTAATATTAGGAGTGGATTTTTTTCCTAAAACAGTGTGCTGGAGGTCAAACTACAAAAGCAGAGAGAGAACATAATTGAGTGAGTAGTGGGACTTTTGGCATAGCCTAAGGATATTCTTATTACCTTCCCTACAACCTTACTTCAGCAGCTTACAAAGGAGCAGTGTCCTAGAGACAGAGCTTGTTACAAACTAAGGATGAAATGTTACACACATTCTCTAATGTGATGTAAAGTAGATTCATGTCATAGAGCAACCAGTGTAAAAGTTGGTATTTCTTAGAGAACTACCGAAACTGGAATTAACTAAAGAGAAAATAAGTAGTGAGGCCTCAGTATGGAATTATGGCTAAAGAAAGGTGTAGGCAGATTGGAAGGGGTCAGAAAATGTGTCCATTAAGGTTATGTGAGAGTGAGTTTTCTTAATCTAAGGAAGATGATGAAACATGATCAAAAGTGTTTCAGTATACATGAAGCTGTTGTTTGTGAATCATTGGGGAATCAGTCAAGAAATCAACTTAAATTTTCAGTCATGAGGACTTTGATACAATATTAAGGGGAAAACAATGTCAATAAAGTATTGCACCATCATATCTAAGGAAAGCCTGGCTTCTTCCATTTGTTTCCAGTTGTGGAAGTGTTTGATCCTGCCTAAGTGCAGGAGCACAGACAAGATGGTCTCTCAAGGTCTCTCCAGGCCTGCTTTTCTATGATTCCACATTCACACAGAAGTCAGCCTTTACCATAGCAAACAAGGGAAAATTAGTTTTCAGCTAGTCCTCATCAGAGTCTAATCTAGTTGGTCCAGCCTTTGTGTAGGAAATGGATAAATGTTCTGGGATTAGAAGCTTGACTAAATGTTTCTTTTGCAATGTGTTTTTCAGGCCAAAAAGGAGCTATTCAGCCAGAAACCCTCTAATTCAGAGTCTCCTTGCCCCAGTGAATCATTTAATACTGATCTATATTTCAACCTTGCTGTTGTTTCTATCCCCAGGCCAGTGAAGTTGATGGAAAGTGTTTTGCACCATAGAGTGAAACCCTTGCACTCCACACATTTAGCTCATTCTCAGACAAACACAGAAACCCGCAGGAATGTTATGAATGAAGAGATGGAGAAGTAGATCTTAAAGATCTGTCTTGTCTTTAAGCTGCTGTAAATCCAGACCTGCTTGTTTTTTCACTGTTTCAAGTAACTTTATTTCAGCTTGAAGAATTCAGACATTGTAACTCCTCTAACGGGCATTTCGGAAAATTGTCATAGCTAACAGCTTTTACTATTTTCAATGTCTAATAATGTACCTCCTAAAACAGGCAGAAGATACATAGCATCTCCTTACAATGACCTTATAAACAAATGTTCAGTAACACATAATGAGAAAGTAATGAGATGGGACTGAACAGAGAAGAAAAGAAAGGTAAAATATTATTAGGATTGTGTATGACTACCCAATAAAAGCTCCTACATAAGCTGATGGGCTGCAACGGGTATTTTCGGGGGGGGGGGGGTGTTAAATGCAGATATTCTGCATTCTATTTAGTGTAAATAACCAGCTGGCATTTTGTTGAATTTTAGTCATTCTTGTTATTTATAAGCTGCAGCTGAAACGATGCCTAAAACATTGTTGATGTGTTTGTGGGTTTTTCTTCTTCTCTTAGTCCTTCAATATTCTAAATGATGCAATTAGTTTTTTACAGTTGGGGTTTCACTTTATATTTTATTCATAGTAAATGTATATCCATAAATACACATGCATGCACACACAGAAAGAGAAAATCCTTTTACCAAGACATTAATGACTTCTGTTTGCAAAAGATAATTTTGCTAGACCCTTGGTACCTTCTCAAATCTTAGCAGGTGGACCCTAGTAGTTGAATGTAAAACTTGTTGTTGTATAAAATTTCTATTACCATCAGTGTACAAAAAGGTTTTAGAGAAACAAAACTAGTTAGGATGATAAGTGTATGGTTAGCTGTAATACGATTCCATTAAATCTTACTGCATTGTTTCTATATTGATGCCATTCCATTAACTTACACTGCATGTGCACCCCTTGTGGAAGGAATGATGACAGTATATATAATCTTGGGAGGAGAAGCATGTGCTTTTTTGATGACAGACCACTAAAAGAAACAACCCTGGGCTTTATTGCCAGAAATGGGAGAAGAAGGATTTGTTGTACTATGCTCCCCCGCCCCCTCAACAACTAAGGAGGAAGCTTAAAAGGCAGACAATCTCTCTCGTTAATTGCAATGTTGGTAATAAGAAGTGCATCACAATAAGGATCCTTTCTCCTCCTACCAATCTAATTATGAAAAGTTCAAGAACTCATCTGAATGTGCAAAATTCACAACAGAAATTAGAGAAGCAACTCTAGAAATGCAGTAGCATATTCGTCCTGGCTAGGACAGTCATGTTTTGCTCCCATGAAAAGGAGCGTCAACTTTCAGAGCTGCTGACATCACATAAAATGTATTTTTTCCCCCTACGTTAGTATGTAGGTTAACTACCTTAAATTCTGCCAAATGTGTTAATCACGCTTGCACTTTTAGTCCTGGAATTATTCTCATTTATATCAATTTTATACACCCAGTTGGTACATGCAAAACTTTGAAGGTCCAATTTTATACTTGAATATCTCCCAGCTTAATCAGTGTACAGGGTAAAGCAAATATAAACTAAATTCATTTGGCAGTATGAGTGCCACAATTAACCTAGATACAGATCTCAAAACAGTCTCATCACTACAAGTGGTAAATGAGGACTAGGCTACTAGGTAGCCTAACAGTGGCTAACTTAGTGCCAGTTCTGGGAAGCTTGGAATACTAAGAGCAAAATTCTCTAGGCTGAGCCAGGATGAAGAAAAACATTTTTCTGCAAAAAAGAAAAAAATAATGACATTTCCAAGGAGGCCAAGTGACATTTTGACCCCCCCAAAAAAGATTTTGTCTTATGTTCAGAACATTTTCATTTTTTAATTTAAAAATAATTATATGCAGGAAAATTTAGAAGTCACTATTTTAGTTCATTTTAATGTTTTAAAAACTGAAACTTTTCATTCATTTTGAAATATAAAAGTTTTACATATTTCAGAAATAAAAATATTGTTTTTCAGGTGACCCTACCTAATGGATTTGAAAATCACAATTCAGTCAGACCACACTAACCTGTATTTGGTTAGTTAACTATTTAACTGAAAACTTCACCAGCTATACTTTGCATCTGGCAAACCAATCCAACAAAGGCAAGAACCAAAAAGACACTTTTCACAACACAGTAGCCCTAATACAAATCTTTGTTAAAGTATGTAACTTAGTAAAAAATATATTCGGAGTGTGACCTTGCTGAGACACACACTTGAGAAATAGTGGAAAGTATACATAGACAGACTCTTCTGAAGTAACCAGACGCAATGTTAAAACTAACACTCAGAAGTACTTCTCCTCAGCAAAGTCAAATACAGATGTTGACACCGTATTTCAGTTTCATGTTTAGGGGGATCTTGTTTATTTTTCCTGGGAGAAGGGTTACCAACCCAAATAAGCAATAAAAATTACAAGTGCATGTCCCACTAGACTCTCAAATTCAAGAAGAGAACAGGTCTTGTGATTTTTCAGAACCAGCTCCCCTCAAATGATCTTAGTTGTCTACTTGGAAAGTTTGCTCAGGCAAAATTGGAGAACATTTTACATGTTCGTCTGAGATTTCCAGATGACTGTAGGCCTGGGAATTCTGGACAAACCCTTCATGTACAAATCAGCCCAGAGACTCACTGCATATTTTCCATTGTACATTTAATTTTTTCTTTTTATAACCTCTTCCAGTGGAGGTTAAGGTTTGTAAAAGTTCAACCTTTGTTTGAGAGCAATACTTGTTGCACACTTTAATCACTTCATAAATGTCCTGGTTTCAGCTGGGATAGAGTTAATTGTCTTCCTAGTAGCTGGTACAGTGCTGTGTTTTGGGTTTAGTATGA
>JAVKLA010000001.1:39188241-39226812 GCA_034782735.1 Sagittarius serpentarius
CTGTTCTATTAAACTGTTCTTATCTCAGCCCACGAGCTTTACTTTATTTTCCAATTCTCTCCCCCATCCCACTGGGTCGGGGGGGAAAGTGAGTAAGCAGCTGCGTGGTGCTTAGTTGCTGCCTGAGGTTAAACCACGACAATAAATGAAGCTGCCTCTTAAGGCAGGACCTCTGGCTTTCTGTATTTGAGAAGGAAGTATAACATTAGAGGGAGCAGAAAATATCCCAAAATGCAAACTGCTGTTTTCTCTTTCCTCTCTTCTCCCACTTTTCTTTTCTAGATGCAAACACACTTAGCGTCAAGCTAGGGTTACAGCAATATGAGCAAAAAGCCTCTGTTTTCACAGTAAATTGGAAAAAAAAACCCTATCTCAGTTTACAAATAATACTGCAGCAGTCATAAAAGTTTGACATTAAAACAAAGTCACATACAAAAAGCTAAGAAAATCTAGACTTTGCAATTTCAGCTCTTCTGGAAATTGAGAGTGGGTCTTCTGTGACTTCATTAGGATACCAGCTACCAAGCTGTGAGAAACACTACAGTAGTTTCTGCTCTAGTTCACTCAAAAATAAATTTAGCTCCATATTTAAAATCAACCAGGCTGAGGAAAAGATTCTTAAAATATTCACTCTCAGTGTAGAGAGGGAGCCCAGCTCTGAGATAACCCGGGCTTGAAAAGGAAAAAGAAAATAATCACTCACTAGAGTGCTAAGATTAAGCTCTTCAGAGACAGACTTTCTTAGCTTACACGCATTGCCACATTGATATGTCTCTATTGCTTCAGGAACCCAAATTAATACCCCTGCATGATGTTGTATCATCCAAGATATATCAGTTTATTTGGAGCTACCTCAGGGATCTCTGATCTGCTTTGCTGCTATGCTTTCCATCATACAAATGTACCTCAGGAGCTGGTTGACAGAAGAATATTGTGCTGGAAAAACTCAGATCTGACAAAGTCAAAAGCTAAGATGTTCATTTATCTCATGGGGTCTTGGGGATGCTTGCCCGCATCCCCATGTCCCCAGGCTGCCCATGTTCCTGTACAAGTTGTGATGCTCCCTGTACTTTTAGATCCCAGTGACTTGTAAGTGGCCCTAGCCACTGCGTATTCCTGAAGGATTCTTGGTATCTCAGTTGCAGGCTTGAGAGGTACAAGGCTTTTTTGACTCTTTGGAAACCCAGACTGACTCTGCATGAGCTGATTAGCTCTGCAGATGGGTAACTCTCCATGCAACCTGGGCTGCCATGCTTCCCCAATTACTGACTTTCATAGCTAACTGCTCCTGAGCCTGCTGCAAAATTAGGGGTCTAGGCAGGACAGAGAATAACCTCCCAAAATGATTTTTAAAAGATTTTGCTTCTGCACATCACAGTTTTCAAATTTGTACTTTGTCCCTGATTTAGGCATCTTTTTGGTTTTGGGGTTTTGTGTTTTGTTTCATTTTGTTTTTTCACAAGTTTGGAATTTTCATTTAAAGGAGCCGGTATAATCCCTCTTCTTTCTTCTCAGTTTTCTGCACCACTTCCTTCTTGTTTCACGTCACCAGCTCAGACTTGTTTTGAGCCAAGGTATCTTCCTGGGCTGAATCAGAGATAATACATCAGTGCTTTTCTTCTGGACTTACGCTTCACTACAGTGAGGGCAAAAGAAGCATAACATGTTCAAGACAATTGTGTTTCTCAGCACTGTGTTTTTCTCTCAGTACTGATTATGGAAGTGTAAAGAACAGTTACAAATCAGGCCACATTCTTCCCTAACTAGAAAACCATTGGAGGGCTTTCAGTGTATTTTAATTATCAGCTTCATGAAGGAACACAGAGTATATAAATGTGCTCATTCTTATTAGAAGTACTGTTCTGTATTGGGATTGTACCTTGCATTAATTCTGCATCTTTGCAAGTATCTACTTAATTGTAAAGATGAGGAAAATTCGGATCCATCATCAAAACTTCTAAAAATGTTCTAATCATAGCTATAAAACAGAGAAAGTTGGAATGGAAAGGATTTTAAAAGTATTTCTGAAGTGATCAAGCCACCTTAAGACAAGGTTATTGAAATGCTTCAGCAGATTGCACAATAATGATTTTGCTTTATTTTATTGCAGAATGGCTGTTTAGGTCTACTTGTCATAAATATTTACTTCCCTAAGACCTGTGAATTTGGACAGATGAACTTATCATATACTTCTGAAGACCTGAGTTTTATGTCTTTCTCATAGACTGCTTTATATAGTCTTGAGGTGGTATTAGTTACCTAGCATATTAGCAAGATTAGATGGAAGTGGAAGGACACCTCCAAACTGGTAAAAGCAAAAAAATTTCCCTAGGATACTAATTCCAGATCAAGCAGAGAGCCTGGCTCAGCAAAGCTGATGTCACTGGCACTTTGCTTATAGAATCACAGAATCATAGAATTTCCTAGATTGGAAAAGACCTGTAAGATCATCTAGCCCAATCATTAACCTATCATTGACAAGTCCCCCACTAAACCATGTCCCTAAGCACTACATCTACATGACCTTTAAATGTTCAGCCCTCTAAGAAAGAAGCCTGAAAAGAGGCAGTAAAATTGAAAAAAAACCACCAACAACACAAAAAAGAACAACTCCCCATTTCTGAAATATTCTGAAATTGGGTCCTGGCTTACAAACATAATGAGGCCCTATTTTCCACTTGGCTAGAAGCAGTGGCTTTAAAAGTTCTATATGATCAGACCAAGAATGAATTTTTGGTAAGAAAATATGGACTGATAAGAAATACATTTGATTAGTTTTTTAGGAAATCAGGGGAGCTTTCAACAGAAGGATTCCATTGTTCAAAAAGGTATATGCAACAATTTCATTAGTCTGTTGTATTTGAGAATATTGAAATATGGTCATGTTTACAAAGACCAAAAATTTTCTTACAATTTTGATGCATATTATCGAGAGGATTTTTTAAGTTTGCTTATGTAAACAATACAGAAACATTCATATTAAAACATGAATCATTGAATCCTATGACAGAAACAATTCTTCCTCATGCTTATACCTACCACATCCTTTTTACAAGTGTCACTGTTTTGGAAAGTAATCTAAATTTCTATATTCAATTATTTTATTTCTGCGGCTCTATGGAAATGTTGCTATAACACTGGAAACCATGACAACTGATTCTGGTTTCCAATTTCATTACAAGGTTATACCTTACCTAAGTTCATGAACCTTTCGTACAAGATGGAGTTAATCAATAATTTCACAACTAAATCTTTCAAAAACATGGTTTGATAGAACAATACTGCTTCATTTGATCATTCATTTTAAAGAAGTCACCATTACATTATTACTCAAGTCATATTGCTGTGCTTTTTTAGTTGTTGCCCAATAGTCCCACTATTTTTTCACAAAAAGCCAAGCAGGAAAACCTCTAGATACAAATACCCTCAAGAAATAATTTGTGTGGACTTCTGGCCTTAATACACACCAATATCTAAACATGGGCCAAGTTTGTCACATAAACATATTGCTTTGAGGAGTCACAATTTGTTAATCCACTGTTTTAAAGCATTTCCAACTTCCTCTATGTCACCAGCACTTGGAAGTGAAGAGGCAAGGCCTGAAGTTCCTGCCATTCTTTAGCATGGCTCTATTTTACTTGTTGCTAAGTCTTCATAAAATGTCAATATTACCACATGCTGGGGAAGTGCACTAAACATCAAGCTGTTACCTGGACCAGTATCACCTTTCCTTTTCATCGTGCTTTTGAGAATAGAATGCCTTAACCATTCACAGTTCAGGACGATTAATCCTGACAATTTAAAAGTTCCCTACAGCTAAGAACACATGCAAAACAGAGGCAGAATTTAAAGTATCGTATTAGCTCATTTAAGCAATTCTTCTCTCATTATGTTGGTATTTGTGATTACAGTCTTTCACTTCTGAATTACATCTTTTTGGTCTGAATGGGAAGAAGCCTAAAAAAGTGAACTGGAATAGATGACTTCCACAAATCTCTAGTCTGAGGTACAGGCAGAACCACTCTCAGAAGAGACATTTTTTCCTAATTCACTGCTAAATGCTGACTGTCATAATTTACTGCATCAATTATTATGTTAGTTCTTTAGCAGCAAAACAGAAATTAAAGAATTGTTGTTAAACTGAGAAAAACAAAATCCCAGCAGGATAAATTTTAGAATGACTTTGACTGCATTCTGACAACTTGTTCTTGCTTGGAATCCTTTGCAACTGATGGCTACTAGAAGCAAAATTTAAGAGTAGATGACCACTGACCTTGATCAGTCATGACCAATACAGTACTTCTTTATTTTTGGCTGGGAAGAAGCTGCAGTTACCAAGAAGTTACTGATGTTCCCAGACTGTCTAAGCCAAAGTTTTTCAGTCAGAATCACAAGGTGTTACTATTAACCTTCATTTTCAGAAGGGAATGTTTCTTCTGAAAATAATATTGAAGATTGCAAGGTTGATGCATACATAAATATTTGCATTCTGACATGTAATTTGAGAAAAGACCAAAAAGGTTTAGTCAGAACAGAACCATTCTTTTTATCATAGTGCAGAATTTAAAGTAGCTTCATCTCTGTTGCTCAATGACTGATATATTTTACCAGCTCTCATGTCTGACTATGTTTCTTCCTTTCCTATTTTTCTTTCAACTTTGATCTTACTCTCATTTCTGCTATTCACAAACTTTGTTTTCAGCATTGAAGATTGCTACTTCTCTTTTTTCAAATCCCCTTCCAACTCACTTTCAGCTAACAGCAGTTTTGCAGCTGTCATTTGCTTCATCGGGAGAAAGCAGGTGAACCTGAAGTTCACCTACATTCTAGTGCTTGGGAGTTAGAGAGTTTATATCTCTGCCAAATACTGGTTGAATGAACTCGGGAAGTAGATTAAGATCAGCTCACTGAAAATAGTCCATTAATTTGGCTCACTATTTTGAGACACATCACATTTAATTTTAAGATTTTAACAGTATAAGTGCACCGATACCTCCAATTGAACTCAGTGGGGAATGTATGTGTTCAGTAACACCATCAGTTATTATTATAATACATTTCTATTGTTTGTTTCTTGTTGAGATAATGAGCAGCTGCTGCCTGTGAATCAATATAGGCTCTATGCACAAATCAGAAACCAACATATGTCACTGTCAAACTATTATATGCAATCCAGCACAACCTAGTGCAAAGGTAGCTTGTAAGTATCCCTGAGGAGTCTCAACCCCTGAAAGAAGTATAGACAACTGCCAGCTTCTAAAGGATACCAGTAAATTACCTCAGCAAATAGAAAGGAAATATATATATATATAAAATATATATATTTAGTATCATTGACTTGATTCATGTATCTGTGTCTTGTGGCAAGACAGGGAAAGAAAAGAAGTTTCTTGTCTGTATTTCACTTACTCTTGCTTAGGATAGAGCCATACACCTCATCCTTCGCCACTGACTTCCAAATAAGATTGGGTTTGCTTGTTGTCTGTGATCTTGGTACAGCAGCAAAGCTCTCCTACAGGTCTCTACACCTCATGCCCTAAAAAGGCAAATGTTATAGTGAAATTGATTAGTATCTTCAAAGAAATACGAACAGTAGGGTGAAATCCTGGATCTACTGTAACCAAAGTTTTGCTACTGACTTTAATAGGATCAGGGCTTCTCTCAGATTCTGTATAACCTTTATCTTTACAGGTTAGGGATTTGGCCTGTCTGCCGGAACCCAAAAGTACAAACAAGAAGAGGTGAGAATGAGTATGATACTGCCGCTCAGATACGTTTGAGCAGGAAGGCAAGTACTGTGTTGCTCATCTTGAAACTCTCTTAGAAATAACTTTCAGGTGTGCACTTGTTTCTGTTATGTTACTTCATGCACTCCATAATGGATTTATGTGTTTAAAAGCAACATGTTAGCCTTGCATTTAAAAATAAGTGCATGTTTTTAATTCTTTGTCTAGACAACGGTTCCAAAAAGTCCATTCTATTTTCAGTCATCCCGAAATTCAGAGGGGCATTTTATCATAAAAAATGGCAATGACTTCAACCCTGCTCTAGAGTATCAGTAGGGACAGCTTCTAATTACCAAGCCTGTTTGGAGTTCTATTGCCTAACGTTTTACCTTAAACTTCTTCCCTCTCTAGCTTTACCTCATTGATCCTTGCCTTGCCATCTTCTAAGGCTTTATAATTCTATCCTTTATTTTTATGGTTACCTTGAAGGTGTTTATAGACTGTATAAGGTATTTATAGAGTTTGATCATGTCCCCCCTGAGGCTGCTCTTCTTCTGGTCGTAAATTAGTTTAGCTCCCTGCCTGTTAGCTCATATATCTCATTTTCTTATTTGTGCACCATTTTTGTTGCCCTTTTTTGCATTTTCTTCTGATAGTTCTGTGTGCTTCCACACTGTAAGAACCAGCACAATACAGAATATGTAATAGAGGAGAATTCCAGGTGGTTTTTCCTCCATTGCTATGTAAAGCAAAACAATTACTGCATAAACCCTAAACATTGTTTCCTCTAGCACACTATTGGTTGAGACTTTGATTTTGCAAAGCATAGTTTTAAACAGGCCCAGCTCAGCTTTGGAATCTATTTTAGTCAGATCACAATAGCATTTTGTGGGGCTGAAACCTCTGCTTTTTCCTGTATTTTCTGTGGCCAAGTAGTTTTATTTCTGTCTCTTGCACTCACAGAATTCGAAGTAGTTTTCACGTGGGTTCACACACTGCTGTATTTCAAAAGCAAGGAGGAATACGAAGAAAGAGTTTCAATTTGAACCCACACCTTTTAAATACATGTGTAGAGCATTGGCTTTTATGTTCACTAGCCTGCTGCCCTATATTATCAATATTAATGGCAGCTTTGCTTTTAATTTCAACAGAAAAAAGTCAGACTCTGGGTCTGGGTGATATCCCCTGGGTAAAACAGGACTTCTGTGCTCTAATAACAAATGAAGTAGCACTTCTTTTATTGTCCTTACTTCTGTTCGATCTTTGCCTGCCATGTCATTATGCTTTTCAGTAACACGACTACTGTCATTGCCACTGTAAAAAGGGGCTAACTATGAATGCTTTCTTCACTACTTATACAGAATGTGCTTATAGATTGCTTTTATCCCCAGTTAACCTTTCATACTGTTTCCCACCTCCACTTAGTACAGTCTGAAAACCTCGCACCTCCTGCACAGAATTGTCCTGCTAGTTTCACGTAGTAAAGCGCTAGTCAGCTAAAGTGAAAAAAGCTGCATTAATATAATATTGCATATTATTTTCAATATTCTGATCAATTAAAGCTGAAATAAATCCTTTTATACATTTCAAATACATTTTGGTTTTGCTGCCAATATTAAAAGCTTTTTTGTATTTTTTTAAGAACTAAGTAATACCAGTGCTCAGACAACTTATGTGTACAAAATGATTACATGGTGAAGGATGCCATTTAGATTTCAATGCTTTGTGTAAATAATCCAATTATGCAATTAGACAAAGCCTAGTTAACTAGTTAACATGCAATCAAATGGCGCACTTAGGTAGAATTTTAGTATGCCATCTCTCTCACAAGCATAATTAGGTTGCAAAAATGAATCTGTATGTAAATGAGTGGAGTTCTTGTATTTAAGGATAAACAAAAATCAGAGATGAGCCATCACAACTTTAACCATCAAAATTTATCATTTATAGAGAGTAGGTTCATGAAGAGGGTTGAAAAGAGTCCACTTCCAGGCCAGAATCTAATGAGATACTCAGTTTTTCTCTACCTTGCATGCTCATATGCTATGTTTAGAATGACGTATTGAAGATACTTACGCACCTACTTTGATATAATTTACAAGACTTCCCCTTGTTTTTCTACCATTATATGTTTACACTAGTAAATTCTCATGTTCACTGGAGAACCTAACGCCAGTAAATTTATTTGGCACATTTTAATACAGAAATTGTTTTATTTTCTTTGGGTCTCACAGGGACCAGTCAGAAACTTAAAGTGAAGAAACTGAGGAAAGGACTCTGACGTGTTTTCAGCTGGCATCACAGAAGACACAAGCCAGTTAAATTGGCTGTCAAACCCTTTAAATATTTTCTGTCTTGCAACCTACAGTCAGGAGACACTTCACAAGGATTCAAAACACTGCAAGGCTGGTGGTTCTAGTTTTGTTTTGTTTGGTTAGGGGTTTTTTTTTCATTTTTATGGCTGCTTTTTGTCTTTTGATTATAAAGGGAAATTAAACTGAATAGTGCGCTGGCCATAATTACAGTAGTAATCCACTTCATATCAATGTCTTGCTGGTTTATCCCTCACTAACAATGGAAAACACCCACAGCACTCACTCAGGCAACTTCTGGTAACATTTCAAGTGCTTGTCTAGAGCTGGATAGGAGCTTTTAGGAGATTAAGCCTCCCACTGCTCTTTTGTACTCTACCTCTTCCACAGAAGTATGCAAGTTCACTCCTGCCTGTTTTTAATCAAATTTATGACCTTTAATTTCAGGTGGTTGATTTTTGTAAATCTTCTCATTTTTTTGTGGTAATAACAAAGCATTTAAAATCAATACTAGCTAGGAAAGCAAACCTACTTTAGGTCATCAATATTATCTTCTGCTCAGCCGTGAGTCAGCAAGGTTTCAGAAATGGCGAGGCCTAAAAATCACTCCAAAATAAAAATACCGAATGTAACTTCGAAGAGACAGCCTAGGGAGCCTGTGTAGTCCCCAGCCCTGGGGCTCACCACGCACATTTTTGAGAAATGTTATCCAGGCATTAAACGCATGAGGCGAATCCAGTGTCAGGCCAGGGGCGTGACCTCTGCCTGCCCGCCGCTCAATTTCCGTGGGAAAAGCCGTGCCTGAGACAGCCCCAGCTTCTTGCTCGAAACGGAACAGGCCCACCTACCACAGCATTTGCCTCTCTGAACACCGGTGTCCAGCCCTGCTAAAAGGAAGGGCTACTGGACTGTTTAACCGACAGAGTGGGCCGGTGGGAAGCTGCAAGGCGCCCCTGCCATAGGCGGCCCTGAACCGCCGCGGGCGGGTCACGGCCGGTTCCAGCCGGTCCCAACCGGCTCCCCCGGCGCTGGAAAGGACCCGTCGCCCGCCAAAGCGCCAGCGAATCAGGCTCGGTCGCGTGCCGCTGCGCGGGCGCGGTGGGGTTGGGCTCCGGGGCTGCGCCCCGCGGCGGCCCGCCCCGGCGCAGGGGAGCAGCGCGGAGCGGCAGGGGAAAACCGTTTCGGCCCTGTCGCCTTGCCGAAGGGGTGGGGAGGGGCTGCGCGTAACGTGCGGTCACGGCAAGGAGAGCCGGGGCGGGGAGGAGGAGGAGGAGGGTTGGGCCGGGCCGGGCCGGGCCGGGCCGAAGGAGGGCCTGGGCGGGGGCGCTTCCCGAAGCGTGTGCTCAGTTGTTTGTGGGATTTTTCCTCCGAATACCCGCATCGGTAATTAAAAGTTCATTTAGACCAGAAGAAGCCTTGATTCTGGGAACTTGTGGTGGCGCTGTGCTTGCGGAGAGGCGGGAAGCGGAGCCCGAGGGGAGGCGCCCGGGTGGGAGGGCGATGGGGAAGAGCAGGGACGCGTCCTGTGCCGCGACCTGGCCGGGGCCGGGCCCATCTCCCAGCGCGGGATCTTTGAGGTGTGCCCGAGGGGCTGCCGAGGCTGTGACAGCCCGGGTCGCGGGTGCTGTGGGGTGCCCGGAGCTTTTGTGCTCCCAGGGAGCTTGTCACGGGGGGCTGAGCCATTGGGTCCTTTACTCTGACTGAAATTGAGGAATTGCGGTGCTCCTGAAGCCATCACTTCAGGGAGGTCCTGCTGGCATGGCTGCGGCGGTTCTGGGAGGAAGGAAACAGTAGGATACAGCTGATGGCTTGAGAAGGGAGAGCCCGGCGGGGGGGGAGGGTTGGGGCCTCTGCTGCTTGGAAGGACTGTCCTGCAAAAGGGAGGAGGTGTTTGGGAGCAGGTGTGGGAGGGATGTGTTAAGCAATTGCCTGATCTTGCTGTCCCCACTAAGGAGATGCTCCTGTGGAAATAGCCAAAATGTGGAATTTGTCATAGATGAATATTCCATCTGCTCTAATGTTCTCGGTGTTGTGCAGGGATGAGGCCTGAGGTTTGTAGTAAGAGTTCAGGTTATGATGATGTTAAACTTGGAAATCAATGTGTAAAGATAGGGGTTGGAGTTTCTAATGGATATATGTTCAACTCGATGTAATTTTCTTGGTTTGCTGTTAGTGTCTTGGTGTGTGTTTTGTAGGGGCAAAAGATGAGTTTTGTAGTAGACACATGTTCAGTTTGTGAACAATGGTAAGACACTGTGAAAAACGAAGAGATAGATTCAGAGCGTCAGTCAAGCATCTTTAGTAAATTGACATTCTACGCATCCAGGTATCCTGTGGTTTGCTTCACTGCTACCAGGCCATTCAGCTAATGAATCTGAATATAATAATCTGAGATGATTCCTACTTAACTTCCTCAATTGGAAGCTCTGGTGCCCTTGAGATGCCTGTTACTTTTTGCAAGCTTATTTAAAGCGGGTAGAAACCCCCCACTAAGGATTAAAAATACAACACCTGGGAGATGAGTAAACACACATTAATTTGGAATAAACTTTAAACCCAGCAGAGGTCAGCACTGTAGCCTGGAGCAAGGCTAAGGAGGTCTAAAGACAGTAATTATTGCAGTCATGCAATTGAAATAATGGGGACCTGACAGTATGACTGATAAACAGCTAGAAAATTAATGAGCAGGATGCCTGTCTTCCATCAAAGGACTGCCAAATGTCTGTACAAGATACTACAGAAGACACTGGCATTATGTGCAAACCAAAACACTATTTAAAGATTTGTGGCATGAACTGAACACATGGTGTTGCTAATGACTGGAGCTTGTGTGCCCGCTGTGTATGGATGAAGTAATTAATCACTTTGAAATTACACAATGGGAGATTAGAATTAATAAAAGAATGCATGATACAGTGTATGAGGGAAGGGAAACATAACTTGGATCCTTTGGATTCAGGATGCCAGACTGTAGTAGTACTTTTTGATCACTTAGAGGTTCTTTCTGTCACTGTACAACATTGTGCTTGTTGTCTGTACAATTAGTCCAGTTTTGAGTTGCCTCAAGTTTTGCTCTGAGCCAGGGTGAAAGAAACAGCTTTCTGGAAAAGAAAGGATTACAGAAAGAGTTTGGAGCAGTGTTTGCTATATCGCAAAGTCAGGGTCCTTGAATAACCTGCAGATCCAACAGTTACCAGCAGTCACTAGGGTGCTCAAAGTGGCCAGTGGCAGATGCCAAAGAGGCAGCCTATATGAACAACTACAATTATCATCAATTTGCATCCGGAACATTGACAGAACTTCCTGAAGAAAGCCTTCATGTACTTACTGACATCCCTGGAGGCATTAGACAAGATTTAGCAGAGAAAGTAAAAGAGGCAGTGGTGTGTTTACTAGTCCAGTGGTATGAAACCTGGTGTAAGTGAATTTCAGCTCCACATCTGACCTCAGCTTCCCTTCAAAGCATTGGAGTTATCATCAGGACACAAACCTGTGTATTACACAGTCCATCAGCAGCCAGCTCTGTCAGAAGAAAGTTTCAGAGACCTCCTGTTTTATGCAGATGCTACGTAACCTTCCTTCAAACCTTCTCCTAGGAAGTGATTGAGGCCTGAGAGACCTGAGCATTACCTACTATAGCTGTGTGGTAGTTCCTTTTACCCAAACGCATTTTCACATAACTTTGGTAGCCTGTGCTCTGTTCCTTGGGCCATGATGCTGCCTCCCCCACTCTGGAGAGCCACGACCCTGAAATGCATCAGGCCACATTTTTAAGAGGTATGCTACAAAAATATACAGCCTTGTGTTTCCTTTGGAGAAGAGATGATCTCTTGCTCTAGGGCAGAGTGAACATCCCTCCTCATGCTGGCAAGTACTGCTGGGTGTTCTCCCACAGAAACTGAGAGAATATTTGATGAATTAAAGCTTCAAAGAGTCAATTTAATCTCTGCCCAGTTGTCTGGCACCGTGTGTGGGTGTACAGTGGGAAGCTGAGTGAGGGAGTGTAGGCTTTCACTGTAGGGCCTCAGTATGTTGAAATATAAATGGTAAAATTAGTACAGAAAAGGACTGGGATTTTCCCAGCTAAGTAAGGGTTTGGTATTGAAGTCTCCATTACTAGTCATGGGCTTTGATGATTTCAAGCAGCCTTGGATCAGCTCTGATATATGCTGTCCTAAACAGCCTTTTGAGTCATAATTTACAGTCATATTCCTGTGCAAAGCAACAGTTTGAGCTCTTGATTTTATTTGACACACATTTGTAAATGGTTATCTAAATGACCTGCTTTCAGCCTCGTGAAAATCTTACATAATGTGTTCTAGAGCTCTCAGTACTTTCCTAAATGTGTTAAAGGGTAATTATTTCTTTGGGGAGCATTAATGCCATTAGCAGCAGCTTCTGCTTTTCCACTTTCGATGATTTTAGTAACTTTCAAATGCACAGACTTCCAAAAATGTCAAAACATGAGCAAAGGGAAAAGGACATTATATGTATTCAATTACAGACTTGGGATATCACAGGAAACACAAGTTTGTCCCTTGGACTGAACAAGAAGGTTGATGCGATTAGTAAAGTGAACACCGTTCATGTGAATCATTTGTATACTGTATGCTTTTACAGAACATTACCCATGTAATAGCTGCGTAGACTTTGTTAGTACGTAAGGCAGTAACGTGCACAGTATCCTTATTTGTTGCTGGTTTTGTTTAGTTTTGCTTTCTCTTACAAACTAACCAAATCTGTTAAAGCACAACTCAGCAAGCCTTGCTATTTTTTAAATTAAGTTTTTGTATGTATGTAAATTCTAAAACCAGTAGTGCAAGGATTGTGTCTCGCTGTCGCTGCATGCTGTATCTAGCAAAATAGGGTCCTTCTACTAGCAGAGATCTTAAGGTGCTGCAAGAACAATTAAAAAAAAAAAAACCAACACACATGTTATGCAATTCAAGTCCATTTCCTCTGCTGGTGGATATATGTCTCCTGCTGTGTGTTCACTAGCAAAATCAATCACCACACTAAGGAGCAACAACAAAAAATCACTTTATAAATGTTTCTTAGCAAATAAGAATATGGGCTGTAGAATTTTAAAACATTTAAAAGCAAATATCCTACCACCTGAATTATACAAAATTCTCATTTAGAAAAAAAAATCCAGTATAAAAACCAGAATGACCTCTCATGCAAGAAATAAGGCATTTCCAGAACATATTCTGTTCTAGAAAACAGGAGCAAAAATGGTCAATGTGAAATTAGAACAAGCTCTTGACCTTCCCTGGCCCTTTATGCATTTTCATGAAATGATGTAATTCATTATTTCCACTGATGTGTGCAGAGCGGAGGACCAGTTTACTTTGTATTCATTTATTCAGTCCTGAGTAATCTGTGTTTAATAGAGTGCTGGAGCATGTCAGAATGAACAATTAAACCTGATTGTTATGGAAGACAACTTGCCATTATTGCCAACATTTGTGATATGTGCTTTATTTTTTTAATAAAGAAGGCGTGTTGCAAGTTCTGTATATAATCCCCATATTAAAATTGTACCCTTTTTTTATTTAGAATGGAAATCTCTCTCACACACTTCGGACCATAGTGCCTTGCATTGAGCTCTCAACTGACTGATGATGCAGGCTGTAATATTTTGTCAAGTCTGTTCTGCAACAATAAGCAGACTGGGAAGACTGAACCAAGTGCTAGGAGAGGAGTGGGATGGAGAGATCAGCTATCCCATCAGCAAGGTGTAAAGTTTTGGAAGAATATATTCTACAGTGCAGAAATTGTGTGTTTTTGCTGACTTCTCAAAGGGAAAAAAATGGCAGCCTGCTTCAGGGATAACATGTTTGATAAATCCCTCTGCCTGGTGGGCAAAGAGAAAAATATCCGGGAGCATTTTAAATGAGTGGGGCAGAATGCATACAGGGAATCCCAGAGGGTGAAGAAGCCATGCAAGAATCAGTCTGGTGAGAATTATGAAAGAGGAGGATAGTGTGTATGATTTTTGGTACCTTCTCCTAGATGAAATCATAACTGTTACAGTGTGGCCCACAAAGTCCTAGAGGACTAAAATCTCCCAGAACTGCTTGTTAGTTCAGCTGGTGGGAACCTGTGCCTTTGGGGTGGAAATACCTGAGTTTTATGCAAACTGAAACCTTAAAATTTCAGCAGCATAATTACAACCTTGGATTTTAGTGTTTGAATATATGCATGAATATTATACAGCTCTTGTGAAAATTTGGCTTTTCTCATGAGGAAAGTGCAGAGATCTCCACGAATTCCGTGAGCAGGGAGGGTCAGCAATTGAATTTGGATCAAGAAAAGAACCTGGTAAAGGTCCTGAGTGGTCCAGATTTTGGTGCAAGCTGGATGTGCATGCAAATGGCTTTGGGTGTAAGCCTGTTACTGCCTGGTGTGATTCATTCTCCGTGCCTTCTTCACCTTGATGGTTACAGCAAAGCTTTGTGTGCCTGTCCGTGCTTCCCTCACAACAGCTACGTTAGGAGGCTTGGCTGGTTTGGATGAGTTTTGCTGGTTTATAGCTGCTGTCAGCCCTGAGCCAGCAGAATGTCATTATACCCAAATGCGTGCACTATCCTCATCCCTCCTCAACATGGGCAACCATGGTGCCAAGGCAATGAAGAAGATCCTTCAAGACCTTCCATTGCGTTGCACCACTGGACAGAGGAATGGCAGTAAGAGAGGAACTGAAAGTGTTTGGGGCCAGCCTCCCACAAATGCGCTCTCAGCCTCCTTTGTCCTCTCTGGTAAATGGTGGCTTTTGGAAAACCTGGAGTGTCTCATTTTTCCTGTTTCTTAGTATAAGCTACTGAAGTGGGTCACACTGAGTAGTGCCCTTTCACATGAATGAAGGTGAATGTGTGGAGGCAGACCAGATCAGCTAAAGACCAGCCATTAGATGGTATCTGAAGTAATCACCAACCACACACTGGCATTTCCATGACCTGTAGGTTATCAAGAACTAGCGACATTGCACGCTGGGAAGGTGAGGGGGTAAAGAACAGTGAGAACAAAACATTTGAACATTGGAAGGCACCAAATGCAGAGCTGTTTGCCAACAGTTCCCAGCCGTGGGGTGTTCAGAAAGAAAGAGAAGGTATTTTGTGTCAAGAAGCAGGTGGCTGGAGGAAGTCCTAAGAGAGCCCTGTGATCCTGTTTCATCAGCTGTGCCTGTATTTGCTCCTCGGTGCAGTGAAGCCTTATGAAGTAGCAGCAGGAGTGGTGTCTGGTGTTTATGTGCTTATGCATGTAGCCAGCTATGAATTTTTAAGACTGCAGAATGAAATTCATTTTGCAATAATGAAGATTTTATCTGAGGTAACAAGAAACACCAACTCAGTGTTTCAATTCAGAGGGATGACACTGATAAAGCAAGCCTGCAAGTAACAAAACAGATAAACACGAGTAGGTCAAACCTGTTCTGTTAACGCTATAAGATAAAAAGTTATGAGAAAGGAAGTGAAAAAGTACAAAGTGCTTATCAGCACAGTGCATAACATCTCACGCATAGAAAACCATAGCTCTCCTTCTTATCCATTGGCTCCAAGAAAGCTACAAAAACCAGCACTGGAGAAGCAGTTACAGGTACATCTCACATGGTTGTGCAAACTGGGTCAAATATTGGAGACGATTAGAAGCAGTGTCCTAGAAGAGGTAATAGCCCTTCCACAATGACTCCACCTGCCATTTCTGGTTATTTACTTCATTGTTGGTTCTTGCAATGTCTTTCCCATATCAGCTTCCTTCAGGACCCTGAAGAAGATACTATTCTCTCAGTGGAAAATACTGCTTGTGGAATGATGTTAGTGTACCAGTTAGTACAGATTATGTTTTACAACTGACCAGTCAAACCACAAATGTTTCTTTCCAAAGCTAAAGATGGTTCCTCCCTCCACCTCAAAATGCACACTTGAATCTCTAGCAGCCCATCAACCACGGTGATGGCAGGAGTTGTAAGCAGATTGCTTTCAAGGTAAACAGTGACTCATTGTCTCTTATATTGTCCAGCAAAGACAAATTTACAGTCAGCAGGCTACAAACTGCCAGCTAAAAGCACAGGAGCTATTAAGAGTTATATAAGATGCTCATTGGATGTGTCTGACAGATTAGCACAGTTGTTTAGAGCAGGTGCTTTGTTAATTGTGATATATTCAGAACTGCACACTGTGTTTGAAATGACCGTTAAATGGCCACCTCACACCAGTGAGATGAAAAGACTGAGCTGAGCACTGAGCTGTGAAATAAAGCAAGGAGGGAGGATGATGGTGGCCTAAGACCTATTCACCTATACTCATTGCCAGTGTTGTCAAGGCAGCCTTTTTCTTATGCCCCAAATCTTTGATTCTATTTTAATTATTTCTTTATGGTTTATTATATAGTATTTTGCAAGATGAGCTAATTTGTGTTGAAGGAAGCTTGTAAAATAATTTTGAACCAAACTGTATAAGCCCAAAAGGTAAGTTACATGGGTTGGATATTAGAAGCTCTTTGTTAATTTCTTTGTTTTTTCAAAAGGTAAATAATGCTGCATTTGAAGCAAATATGTCCCCCCCACACCCATCACACGTAGAAGCACTTAGACTCTGGGTAAAAGGGACTTTAGACTGCCTCAATACATAGATCACAAGATTGCAGAAACATGGTTTCTGCAGAAAGGATGCCGAGATAGTTACTAGCAGGGTCCGTGGCTGATGGCGCACATTGACTGTTAACAGTGAGAGTTACTTTTAAGGCAAAATAAAACCAGAAGGGGCTAGTGAGGCACTCGGCTCCCGTTGCAGCACATGGCTGCCGGGGCAGGTGCCGCTGGCTGATTTGCCCTGCCTGGGGCAGGCACCCCAGCGGCTGCCCCAGGGTGGCCAAAAGCTCAGGCGTGGGGAGGGCAGGGGGCACCCGCAGGGTCCCAGCCTCGCAGGCAGCAACAGGAGAGCAGTCCGGGGCAGCAAGTATCTCTGGCAAAGGCAGGCTGCAGGAGTGCAGAGGCAAGGCTCTTAGCAATGCAAAGACTGAGGAACAGTAAGGCACCAAAAATCACAGGGTAATTGCTGTTTAACTCATGAATTAAAACTGATTTCAACAAACAGACTGCCTGAGAAAACAGTTCACAAAGGAAGAAAGCCCTTTCCTTTTGTCTTTTTCCACCCAGTATACTTTGATGTGTTCCTTTCTGAATTGTGTCTTCAGACAAATTTTCCTTTTAAAAATAAATAAAATGGAGACCAAAAAAAAAAATTAAATGCCTGGAATTGAATATTTATTCAGTCCCCAATTTTTTTCCCATTTGTTTACTTTGTTGGCTGACAAAGAAAGAAATCCATTTTTCACACAGCTCTAGTACAATATTAATCATCACGAGTACAAACAGCAGAGTCTAAGCCCATGTGTATTCATACTGTGTTATGCTGCTTCATGCTTCTGCATACTGAGTAGTACCTACTCCAGAAGTAAAGAAAATGAGGCTGGCTGTGATAGAACGTGTGAATAAGGCTGGCAGTTTCAGGTCAGTTAGCTGCTCTTGGGATCTCGGATATTAACATTGTTATTTTGGCCTAAAGAGATAATAACAGCAGTTCTCTTTAAAATACATAAACTTTACACCTTTTTTTTCCCCTCTTTTTTCTCACAGGTTTTTGAACATGACTTCATGTGGCTGAGAGCTCACTGCAAGGTAAAGGAAGAGATACAGATTATAACAGGGCAACACGTGGAAAATGCAAACCAGCTTTGATGTGCAGGCACAGAAAAGTTTTACAGTTCAGAGGGTTCCTGGAAGTGTGCAAAGCGAGAAGAAAGGTATATTGCCCCTTCCCTGCTAGGCCTCATTCTGAGTACCAGGAAAGCTTTTCACCACAGTGCTGAACATAAGCATCTTCAGGGGAACAAAACCCCAGCAGGGTTTAGCTTTTGAGCTGCAAGATCTGCTTTTCAACAAACACTGGCCTCTCTTCCTTAAGCACTAAATTGTAAGCTAACAAAGTGAAAGCATTCAAGTTTCCTTCTGTCATGTGTTCAAATGTTCAAATTTAGTAACTTTAATTACTAGTTATCAGTAGTTTGTTGCTTTTTCCCAGAAATCCCAAGAAGATGTGTAAGGGTCGGTGAAGAAAAATGTGTAAGGGTCAGTGAAGAAAAATCTGTAGCCAAAGAAATGGCCCAATTTACCACCCCATTTCTGCAAGCCATCTCAAAATTTGGGATAACTTCCGTTACTGAAAGCAGAATCTAAGATCCAGACCATAAAGACCAAAATTTTAGGCCCTGAATCACTTTTCACCTGCATGAAACTTCCCTCCAAGGTGTTTCTACAGCAATGCAAGAAGAGTGGAGGCTATTCATACAGGTATTTGCTCAGGTCCTCTGGTGTTCATACCATTAAAATACAGAACAGTAAGAGGAGTAGAAGGGCTTCTTCAGGCATGTTATATCCAGTGCTTTGGTAAGATAAGTGCTTGTGATCATGGGCAGCGATAGATAAATCGATGAATAAATGGATGTCTGTCAGAAAAATGGATGAGACTCACACATCCATCAAAAAATAAGAGTGATATGGCCACACAGAAAGTTGCCACCTGTTCTGTGGTAACTGCCACTGTTTGCACTTCTTGTGAGTAGCTAATCCAGAGAAAATTTGTCCACAATGAATGAAGCTTAACCTAAGTCCTGTCTAGATCGTATGTGTGAATAAAACATGCTTGCAAAGCATCTAAGAAATTCTGCACTCTTCTGCGTGGATACATACTTTTTGTTGGCTCTAAATGGGCTTAGGTAAGTAGCAAACTTATGACAAACTTGCTCAAGAAAAACTCTTCAACCTTTCAAACAGAAATATTCACAGTTTTGTGATAAGCTCTGTCTGAAATCAAGCAGATCAAGAGTTAAAGGAAAGGCAAGGTATATGTATCACGGTTGAGAGTCCACCTTTAAGTCTGGAGGGAAACTGAAGTAATAAAAAAGCAGGTATTTTGCCACATTAAAAAAATAAAAAGAGGAGTTGACTCTAAAGGACAAAGAACAGTCATTTTAGATGCTGAAACAAAGCAATACTTAAGTACACTGAAATAACAACCTTTTCTGAGAATTGAGTCTCTTTTAGACCTGAGCAGCAACAATAATGTCTCTATTGTAAAAAGGGCAGAGTAAAGGTGTTAACTAGTTACTATGATGTCTCAGAGCTGCATTAGTGTAACTGTTTATAGTTAGGGATATGTCCACCAGTAGCTAGTATGTGGAGACTGATGCTAAGAATAGGTTAATACTAAGAGCAGTGGTTGTTTCAGAAAGCTTTCTGCTGCCTAAACGTGAAACATTTCTGCTTATGTTATTTCCTTCTCTTCTAATAATCCAGAGGATTTGAGACTCTGCCTTGGGCAATGGGATATGCATAAGGTCCACCAGCTGATAAGCAGTCTCAAGAGGCATCGTGCCTAAGGCTGTGGTTCGATGATACAGTAAATTCAGTTTTTGGCCTCCTGACATAACTTCGGAAACATCACAGCTATGTGAACTGATATCAGCCATAGTGCTAGTTCAAGTTTGTTTAAAAATAGCGGTGCAGATGGGTGAACTTGTTGCATCAGACTTCACACTGCACCAGATTCTGCCTGCCTGCAGCACTAATTGCAAGAGCAGGAGCCTAATCCCAAAGGCAGGTATTCTGGCTAAGGATCCAGTTTCACATTACAGCGACCTCATAGTTCCAACAGGCTGCTGCTAAAAGAATAGTTCTGTTCGTCCATCTCCTGTCAGCAGCTCACTCCCACTGCCAGGTATGACATCAGTGTAGGACCACTATTTCCAGCACAAAGAAGGGTGGTGGAGAATGCACAAGACTGGGGAGCAGAGCAGTAAAGCAGATTCTGGCAACAGCGTGCAGTAGCATCAGTGAAACTGTAATGTGGAACCACACCCTAAACTCAGCAGAAGGGCAGTAACATATGTATGCTTGAATCAAATTTAAAACGCTGTGCTAGTGGATCCGGGATGTTCAGTATTGACGACTGCGGAACCACGGCAAAGGCACCTCGGTGAGTCAGAATTCTTCCAGTGCATCCTGCTTGCTGCTGGCAGGGAGTCTTCATCAGTGCCTTGTCTAGCAAGTAATTACTACCGCGACTCTGCACTTTCTTCATTTCACTGGTGACAGTGACTACTGCTGTCCTTCTGGACGAACTTCTGCTGGAGAAAGAGTAAGTGAGCACCGCTGCGTAAGTCACAATCTGCTTCAAGCACCCACCTAAGCTTCAGGAAGACTTTATTAAAAACATAAACTTTTTAGCTCCCCAGTCTACGTGTTAAAGCACAGCCCAGAAGCTGTTTTTTTCTGTTTCACAATTACAATAACTCCTCTTTAGCACCAAATTGCTCAAGCCTCTTCAATTCCTCCTCTCGGAGGAATTTATTAAGTTTCTGAAGTCATGCCATTTATTCACAAATATCATCCTGGTCTCTTGAATGCAGCTGTCAAGAGACAAAAATAAATAAATACACCAGAGTTCTTGCAGGTTCTCCCCTCTTTTTTTTTTCCCCCACCTTTCTTGACATTTATAAAATGTTATAAAACTTTCTGCCAGGAAAAGTATAAAATGCACTTACAGTATAGTTGTTTTGTTGATTACAAAAACATTGTTGCAGTAGCAATAAAGCAATAGGCTTGTAAATCTCCTCTATATACTTGGTGTTCATTAAATTTAGTGGAGTGACAGTTACCACTCTGCAAAATACAGTATTTTCAAGGGAAGATGCAGCACATACTGTTTCCAAGCCTGTTTCTTATGGCAAGTCAGTCAGTTGTCACAGTAAATCTTAAGTGGAGACTGATGAGGGTTGTTGGGAATATCATATTTGTTGGAGAGGTGCTGGGTCACACAGCCTTTTATTTTTCAACAAGGGCACTTGTTAGTATCAATTACAGCCCCTGCACCAGTGATTATTTTGGCCAGTATGCAAGTTCTGTGGTCCTTCACACATATTGTGAAGATCCAAGCGTCCCGCCTGAGGTTAACCAGCTGCCAAGTGGCCTTAGTGTCTGTTACTGTTGATATGACCTCAGCAGTTTGCCTGTATCCTTCCCACTGGACATTATTCACTGCTGCTCACTAGCAGCAAAAGTCATTTTTTGCAAGGAAGATTTCCAGGCAGCAGATTCCAGTGAACCATTGACTTAATGTTTGATATTCATAGTGATTGCTTGGTTGCTTCAGACACACTGTATTAGACTCCTCATTAGAAGATGGACTATTCTAAACTACAGAGAAATAATACGAGATGAACTGTGATAGAGCAAGAAAGGAATCAAGAATGTTTCTACTTCTGTGCAGATATATGCACAAAGAATTAAACATTAGTATTAATGACATATCGCTCATACAGGAATTGCCTATTTGACTCCTATCAAGGACTACAGAGTTTTAATTGTAGATCTAAGAGTTTACCTCTCTAAGATTTTGAATCAAAGGGCAGAATTTGGCTTCAAGACACTGTAGTTTAGTTAATTTCATTCTTCTAAATGAAGTAGAGGTTGGCAGGGAAAGATGCTGTGCTAGACCTTGGTCTGAAAACCCTGTCTAAAGCTTGTGGTTGCACAAGGGGAACATGGCTTTGGCTTTGCTTTAGTTGGCCACCGCGTCAAAAGCCAGCTTCAAAGGCTAAGCCAGAAGGCTGTGCAAAGCGTATGACTATTTTGAGCACAGAGCTGAGGTAGTACTGGCTGAACTGTTTATGGGTTCATATAAAGCCTCTTTTGCAGCCCAGGTAGTATATGCTTGCAGCTGCCTGCAAAAGGCAGTGTCAAATGACCATTATAGCTAGTGAGCACTAGGTCCCACTGGTGTACATGGGAATTCTGGAGCATTTTCTTCATCATGCAATATTACTCCGTGGGCAACATCTTTAGGAAGAATCTGAGCTTCTGTCAAGTGTCAGTATAAGCAGGAGGTGTATAAAACCTCTAAAAACCAGCGAGGATCTTTGTCTGTGAAACTACAGAAAGAAGAATGAGCTTTAGTTGTTAATGCTGCAATCATCTGGGCATGTTGTCTACCTGCAGTTTTTCTTATTGGTTCCACAGGGACCTGTAGTATTTGTTTCCGGGTTTTGTATTAACACATCAGTTTTATTTCTAATTTGGTTTCAGAGTGACTTTTAAAATAAAGCAAATACTAGCAATAAAAATTAATTAAAGGAACAAAAATGCATCACTTAAAAAGAAGAACAGTGTATACTAAGTTTTCAAATAAATTTTCAAAATTAGGTACAATTTTAAAGTAATTACATTTTAAAACCCTACAAGAATACCCTTTTTCCCTTCCCCCCCAATGAGCATTATGCAAAGTTGTCTCCTTAGTGAAATTTCAAAGTCACCAAATGCATGGCTATTTAAGGGGATATGCTTTCAATCTGTGTCTGAGGAAGGGTGTGCTAGGAGGGTATCATTCAGATAAATAGGATGAGCCAAATCCTGAGATTAGGAAAGTGGCATTGTTAATTGTCAGGATGATGCTGAATAGACAGAGGCACTTAATTGCTGTGTTTGTGCTCCATTGAATCATTGTCTCTTTGTGTTGTTTTTAATTTGCTTTCTACTGTAACTCATGCAACTTACATTACTGCCATTAAGGTGAATTTTTTCAAAGCTGCATCTGCTCATTGGTTTGCCGATTCCCTCTCTTGAAATTAGATTGATGTAGTGTTATATATTCATTCCAATCTAATGACTTTTCCAGAGCCCCAGAGTAAAGAAAATGGGTTTCATTAATTTCCCTAATAGCATCACTGAAAGACATGTAATGTGCGAAGTTAAAACTTCTTTTGTTTTTAATCTCTTAATGATCTCTTCTCCTTTTGTTCAGACTATCCTTAGTTTTACAAAAATAGAGAGGAATGAAAATGTCTCTTGGTGGATTTGTCAGGGAAGCGAGACTTCAACCATTTTGGTAGAAATGTTTCATGGCATCTTTATGTTCTCTACTGGTGTTTATTCTGCTATTCAGTCCATTTATTGCTCCATAAATTGCAATGTGTATGGTTTCTTTTATTTTTTTCCCATCCCAAGGAAAACGAAGACCAAGTTGCTCAGCTGCATCCTATTTGGCATCCTGAATTTGTGACTTGACTCTGGATAAAAGTCTAGAAGTACCATTACAATAACGAATTATTTTTGTTGTAGTGAAAGCAAGAGCTTCACATGTTTCATTTCTCCTGACCTAACTTCATAGTTGGTGAACCCAATTATTTGACAAAGTTTTTTCTAAATGTTCTGCTTGCTGAAAAGGAGTTCTTATTATTACAGTTATATGCTCTGACTTGGAGAGCATGAAAAGGGATAAATACCTTCAGAAAAGGCTGTCTGAACTTAGGGTATGAACCAACACCAAAAATTAGGTGTTTTCACGGCTTAGTTGCAGGATGAGGAATGAACAATCTTTGTTTTGAGGTGGCCCTAATCTTAGTTCATCAGAGGAATTCATTCAGTTGAAAAGTGAGGTTAACAATTAATTATAGGGTTCATCAGTGTCAGGGCCAATAGTCTATGATCATTTCATGTGCCTTTTTTTGTACAAACTTAGACTTACCTTTTGAACAATCTTGGACAGTGAATGAAAACTGGGTGATAAATCACTGTCCAGTGTTGTAAATATTTCCCATGCTTATTTGCATCACTCTTGGGGTTTCGTTCCATCTCTTGCAATGTAATTGTAGTTTTCTTGGGTCCCACTTTGTGTATATCTCAGGGTTTAGCTACATCATGCCGCAGAGCGAGATAAAGTGATCTCCAGACTGCCTCAAATCAACATATTTGGAACTACTAAATGACTGCCCTTACTTAAATACTTGATTTGCAGATGCTGGTATGGCCCTGTACTGACTGAATATGAATTGAGATTTATTGACTCAGGAGCATTAGGGTGCCACACAGAGCCAAATCAGGATACAAGAAAAATGCCAGGTGTCGGGGATGTTGCCAGCACTGCAGAGACTGTTAATCTTGAGCCTTGTGGACAAAGGACCACGGTTTCCTTTCTGATATAATCCCCAAGGACAACAGAGATGAAAATGCCCCTCACCTATTTTTTTACACCTAGGCTGAAGACAATAATTTTAGCTTAGTCAGGAGATGTAATGGACATTTCATGTAGACAGTTCTAGTCCCCATACTTCATTGGCAACTTTATGTCTGACCATCATCAGACTATTCTGGAGTAAAGAATGGAGTCCAGGCTTTGTTATTAAGCACTACTGTTGAGAGACAGTCACCCACCTGATAAGTATATCCTCTAGTCAGCAAAACGGCATTGGAGGATGAATAGTGAGCCATCAGTGTTCGTGCATTACACATCAGATTTTGTGATGGGGAGAGGGAAAAGTGAGTGGTTATTGACCTCTTATGAGATATTCCTGACTCTTGATTTTGGCTCTGTTATTGTTTCCAAAACTGTCTGAAAAGTTTCTCTCTCATCAGTTCAGCATGCTTCAATGTATTTGTCCAACTTACCTAATTTCCTAGCAAAGGATTTTCTGATGATGTTCTACTAATTTGCAAGTTCCAAATTTTAGCACAACTTTTTTTGTGCCATTTAGGCAATCCTTTAAAGTGAAAATTCACTGGTTTGGGAGAGTGGCAAGCACCAATTGACCTACTTTTCCTATTATTTACTAGTTAAATTATGTACTACAGAAGCTTCCTTGACGTGCTGTCCGGTCAACTCCTGCATGTTCCAAATTTGACAGAAGAGTCAGCTCATTAGTGCACTGTCTGTGCTTGTGTAGGAAGAATATCATCCTATTTTAGCATGATGTGTCTGACATTTTCTTTCAAATGATATAATACAGCAAGAAAAACTAATCTTGAACTTGCTCTGCTCACCAAGTATAATGGAAAACTGTAATTATACCATCCTGAATCCATATCTATTGTGCATTTTGTTAGAAGTCCCACAAGTCTACATTACACACTAATGAATCTTTTAGTTATGACCTAAAGGAAATGAAGTTTGGGAAGGTTTCTCAACAGAAAGACAAACAGAAACTCAATTCTGAATAGTTTGGTTCATACTTGTGAATTATCATGGACATTTGAAGTGGCAGGTAAATCTCACTGTAAGAGATCATGCATTCCTTCAGCTTACCAAGTTATGTCGTATTATGATTTGTGATGATCCAGGCAAAGTTTCTCTTCATTTAATGCTATGAAGTTCTTAATATGTTTCTCTGTAACAGCTTTTACTGATTTCCTTACTGCCATATGACTTCACATGTTCAAACACTTTATAGTTATTGATTCTTATATCCATAGGAATAAGTATCATACCATCCACTTTTAGAAGGTCCCAAAAGTAAGAGACGTCCACAAGAACAAAGATGTATTCAATGGGACATGAAGAAACAGGTCTTTGAGAAACAGTTTTGGACCAGGGACAAGATATCCTTCCTTAGCAGTAGTGCAACAAGTCCAACACCTGCACAAATCTCAGTCAGTTCCTTCACTGTTCTGCTATGGAAAGTATTTCCTATGGGTCTACAGAATTGGTAAGTGATGTTCTGTCTTACTCCAAAGCAGTGAGTCCATACTGGCCATGTTATCAAGGTACAGGAAAGGAAGGAACTTGAACGAGAGTTCCTTCTTCCTCCTGCTTCATGAGGAGAATTAACTGCCTTATGAAAGTGAGAAGTATCCTGTATTTTTAGCTGTTGTAATTTTTGCACAAATGTGGTGCCAAAATTACAACCATGCCCAATACTTTTCATGGGAAATTCAAATAAGTACTGTCTTGTATATGTCTGGGTTTTATATGTCTGTCCTTACTCATGTGTCTGTACACGTTTTGCTCTATTTAACCATCAAGCAGACTCACAGATTTTACTGCTTTTCATTGCTCCGTGCCTTTATAGATCATATCTTCAGCATCTTGCTGTTGTCTGAGTTGTAAGGATACTTCAAAGTGGCATAATTCCCAAAAGTTTTTCTACCACAGTCCAAGAGTTCTTAAAAAAATAAAAAAGACAGCAAAAGTAAAACCGCAACACTTTTTTATTCTAGATTTTTTTTTCTTAACTGAAGACACACTTGAAAGTGCATAATAGTATTTGCTTACTATTCTGTATCATCTCAGATAGTGGTCCCTCTCAGATCTGAACGAAAAAAATTCTTGTTTTAATCTTTTCTGTGCTTTAGCTTTATTTACCACATATGTAAGTTAATGTGCAAGATCATGTTAGATTACACCATAGTCCTATGTTTTTGCTAGTGAATTAAACATTCACTAGGGTGTTTATGATGCTTTTCATTTCTAGAAACACAAGATGGCTCAGAACTGCAATATTTAGGCATTGATTTGAGTGTGGATGTGGAGCTTTCTCAGGGGATGAGGTATTTGTGCTTGGATATCTAATTTGTGTCATAACTTCACAACAAAATAGAAGAGCTCTTTTCATTCCATACTTGAACGCTTCTCTCACCCACCAAGATTTTGGATCTACCTCCATTAGAACTAGAATAATGAAGATTACTCAGGGGAACAGGGTAGCATTGTCTTCATCCAAGCCAATTTTTTACTGAAATATTTGAAGTCTTTCTGAAAGCACAGCACAAAAGGTAAGGATGTGGTCATAGCTGTACTTCTGTCCTCTTTTTGATCTTTCCAAATGAGCTGATCTCAAAAGTTGCCTGCACCATTTTTCTTTGCCTGTCTGAGGGAGACTCTGGCACCAGAGCAGAGCAGTTCTTCACTCTGTATTTCTGACTTCTAGGTTTTTCTTCTTTTTTTCAGAATTAAACCAGCTGTCAGGAATAGCTGTCTTAAAACAAAAGCATTTTAAGAATTGGTATAAAGCATTAGAGGGGATTATTTAAAATTGCAAGAAGCCATCAATCATATTCAGTTTCACAGGAACGTATTCTTTGTTAGAAGCTAAGTTTGATAACTTTCCTCTTAAGTTGCAGGGTGAGAAACAAAGCAGTTCTCAGTTGTTTGGTTCTCACAGCTGTTGGTGAAAACCAAGAGTATACAAGAGTTTTTCACTGTCTGTATTTTGGGCTTTAGTTGGACTGGCTTCAATGGAGGCCACTGTTGTCAAAGGGTAAGTACTTTACTTGGGGGTTTCATTTTTTGCTGCCAGCCAAGGGCAGCACATTTACAATCAGTCATATCTGTACTTACACTACTGCACCCATCTCTGCTGAAACAGAGCAAGGAAAAATTACCATGGACATCAGCTCACTGCTAATCTTTGTCACTGATCACATCGGCTGATAGTGCTATAAAAATACTGATATGGGCTGCAGGTTTAATATCTCAAGAAAGGATTCCCTGCAGAGATGTGTCAGCTTTATCAGCCCTAATTTAGATAGTAGCTGAACCATCTGTACTTGATTTGTGTAGACACAGAAGAATAAAAATCAGTTAGCAGGCAGTTTACTCACATCCCATTTCTCAGCTGCATTGGCTGAATCAAGTGACTGCAAGAAGAGACAATTTCTTTTATGCACCCAGATTCATATGCGCTGTATTTTAATCTCAGCCCCACAGTACTTAGGCTCGCAAGGAGATTACTAAAACGAATAAAATTCATTGGATTATAAAAGGAGATAGAAAAGTTAAATGATCTGAAATACATTTTATAGGAGACTTTCATTTTTCAGTAAACCTTCAGAAAACAAGTCTGTCTGTTAAAGGAAGGAATATGTTACTGCAGTGCAGGAGGTTTCAATAACTTCAGCCATTCACAAAGGATTATTGAGACATTTATGACTGAGGGAAAATGTTCCCCGTCAAAATAAACTGAGATATGTTTTCCAAAATGCTAGTCCAAGCAACTGCTTGAGGGGTCAGAAAACTTGCTTGGGAAGTGCTGTGCTTTCGCAGGGTCTTAATGGCTCTCAGTGAAGTGCGGTTATGTGAGATGTTTGGAGTTGGACCTGATACAAATAATTGTGTACATCACCTCTGCTTCCTGTGCTGCATTTCTGTTCCTCTTCTTCATAAATCTCATCGTATCTTTGGCCTTTGGCACCCCCAGCCTTTACAGACCTACTTTGGTATAAAAGCCAGAACTCAAAGTTCACCTCCTAATCCTACCTGAATCAGTTTTTGAACATTGGCTGGTTTCAGCTCAGAGTGGGATATATGCATTTCAGTCCTTGTGCTCTCATTTTTCTGTTGATTTTTTTTATTATCCTGTGACTGTCTAATGTAAAATAATTGTTGCTCTTCAGAGCAGAGCCAAAAGCCAGCGTGCTCTCTCCCAGTTATAAATGTTTCTAGCATAAGCACCCTGAACACAAGCTAGAAGCCTTTCCCTTCTTTTTTCCCCCAAGGCTTGTGGATTTTTCAGCTGGACTGTACTATGAATCCACTGCAGACAGCAGGACCCCAGGAGCAGCTTTGCTTCATGGTCTTAAATTGCTGCGGGAGGGGCAGAAATTGAGCCAGCTCCCCTTGGCTAGCTCCCAACAGCCCATTTCGTAGCACCTGGGCTTTCAGGCGCGCCAGGAAGCTCTGTGGATCAGACTCCTGGGGCCAAGAAGAGATGAGCACCCAAAGGACCTACTCTCCATCCAGGCCTAAATGGCATTCCTAGTAAAAGAAACCTGAGATAAGGATAGGAATATAGCCCAGACAAGTGCCTTAACTGAAAGCCCATCTGTCTGTGAACACATTTCTTCCCTTTTGAAATGGATTTGAGGTAAAGAAGATGTTCAGCAGACTCTGTTTACCCTTTCTCCAAACTTTGTGTATGAGCTCAGGTCCGCTCACCACTGTATCTTGCTCTTCAGACAGTAAAGTTTAGATACCTCAGCATACATAGGTGCAAAATTAATTAGGATCTTCTGCTGTACTCACAAGTTGCAGGCTCTCAAAGAAGTTCCTATTTGTGCCTGAAATTTCTGTTCTTAAATGTTATCTGTGCAAGAAAAGTTGCACCAGTTTAACATGATGTACTTCAACCAGTTTCTCTCTTTGGCTTAGTTTACAAAGGGCCACAAACTAAATCAGTTTAAGGGAGATTTAACCTTGTTCAAATGCACTTAATGGGAGAGTCAGGACTGCTTTAAGGTGATTGATCTAGGTTTGAGTTGCTTAAACTTACACAACGCTTGTGTATAGACAAGGTCTTGAGCTCTGCAAAGACATGACATTAGAAAGGTGAATGGCATTCCCTCTGATTATTTGAGGGCTCAATCAATATACAGGATAAGCTTAAAGATCTTGTTTATTTTGCCAGGAATGCCCAGAGAACATCGTGTGTTTTACCAGAGCAGAAGGAGAAAAGAAGGAAAGTCTTAAAATTTAGCATTTGAAAAGCAGCCGGTCTGTATGTTCAGCTAACAGTTAACAAAGCTTAAATGAGCCCAGCCCACTCTGTTGAATGATAGTGCAAAGCATCTCAATGGATTTTGGCAGCACAGAGGTGTGCTGCGGAGACAATATACACATTCCACTGTGAAACAGACACTGCAAATTAAAAATCTGAGCCTACTTCTGTAGAAATTAATGGGATTTTTGTCACTGACTTCAAAAGGAGCAGGGTCAGAAATTCAATTTCTTGCTATGTTGACTCTACCTTCATTAGTGGCAGAGGGTGAAGGAGGGCAGCAGAGGGATGACTTTTTATTTGGATCTTACCAACTTTGCTTTTCCCTAAATAGTCTCCCTTTAATTTTTCAGATTTCATTTACTTCTGAAACATGCCTCAAAATGAGAAGCACATGTAGGGTGTATGACATAGACAGTTACCTTTCTAGGTGGAGACTGAATTAGCCTGCCATCTCGTATAATTTTTTCTTCTTCTGCTTCTTTTTAAAGAACTATTTATAATCAGTGACAGCTAGAAGAGAAGCGTAGAACAGGACATCGAATGCCCAGTTTACTTAAACATCACATGTTCGCTTGTTACGGAGAACTGATGGACACCTTGTCTCTGTCTTTACCCAGCTACTGTTAGAGTGTGGGACACTGACACAAAAGGAAGCTTTGAAAAAAGAAAATATTTTTTTTCTTAGAAGTATGACCTTACATCAGGACTAAATAGAAAGGGAAAAAGAAAGAAGAAAAAAAAAAAAAGGAAAAAAGATCAGATCAATGTTCTGGCTGGATTAGGAACAGCAGTTTATAACTAATTTAGCTTCTTGTTCCAGTCAGTTGTAGTGAGAATATAGGCATGTAGTTTGTAGACTTCAGGGCCACCTCAGGTCACCAGTGTGGTTTTAGCTTTCATATCATAGCCAAGAAAATAGCTATAAACATATGTCGTAGGCTTGCAGAATAACACTTGACACTTAATTCATTCTTATGTGGTACTGGTTTAGAGAGTATGTATTTTCCTGGCTTAATCACTTCACTTTCTCTCAGCTATTAGACTTAATAAAAGATTGTAATAGTGAACCAAATCCAAGTATGTGCCTCCTCTGGCACTTTTCTGTTTAAAGCACTTGCCCATTCTGTTCTTGATCAATCAACCCCCCTCCTTGGCCAAATGTATACTCAATGGCTTGTCCTTTTGTTATGTCAGTGGGGTAAGTTTTATCCCACAGAGAAGGCACCACAGTCCTGCCATCTTACAAGACCTGGTTAAAAAGTCACAGTTACAAAGAAGAAAGGGCAACCTTATCAGAAAAATGAGATACTGTATTTTCACTTGCTCTTGTTTTCACAGCACAGATTCATCTTATAAACAAAGGATGCAGCCTATTTAGACAAAAAAGAAAGTATTTTAAATGTTACTTCATCTTCCTACTCATCAGACTGTTTTTTCTCTCTCTACCTCTTTGTGGATTTTATAATCCTAAATGTTGGAACTCTCTGGAGCACAGGCAATATGTATCACCCTTATGCCTGGCACAATCTAACACAAAAGTTAGACTGTCCATAGGGAATGTCAGCTTAGTGTTTTAAATGAGGGTTTGAGACATTAAATAGTGACAGAGCACCAGTTTTAGGAAAGAAAAATTACATGCAAACAGTTACCAAAACCAGCACTTTTCAACAGGTGCAGAAATATCCTGTGGAGATATATATATATATATATATATCTGTGACATACTGGGGTGCTGGCTGGAATAACATCTCATGTTTCATAATGCACTGGAAAGCACAGGCACCTGGTTGTGAAGCCCTGTATGGAAGAAAGGATCAATGCTTTTGAAGAAAATTCCCCCTTCTGGGACTTCAAACTGTGGTGTGTGATTAAAAATAATTCACCTAAGAGTTTCACATAGAAAGGAAAAGCTTGCAAGTGAATGTAACTGCTTTTGGCACAGACCTTGGCTGCTTTCGCCTAACACAGACCTTTAATGACAATTGTTCTACTTCATCACACTCATGCCCCTTTTCACAGTGAAGGAACTTCTGTTGCTCCCTTGAGCTAATGCAGCCCCAAAGCATTTGCCCTGCGTGCTGCGCTCATGAGGTCTAGCAACACACCACGCAGCAGTGCCTAAACTCTAGTAAAACCTGTGCAGAGTACTTGTCTCAACAAAATTTATTTCTGCTGAAATATACTTTCAAAGCCAAAAATTTTTATGGAGAGAGCAGTTCTGATGGAGCTTTTGAGGGGAGGAAACCTAAAATCGCCTGAATTTAAAGTCTGCCCACTTCCAACTGAAAATGGAGTTTTCAACCTGATACACTTTGGGGAATACACTGAAGAGTGGACAGAGAGCAGCAAAAAACAATTTGGAAGCATCAAAGTTGTCATGAAATGAATCCTTTTTCCTCTAGCTATTCCAGTCCTTCCTGTAGCATTAATTTCATCTTGGCCTTGCCTTTTCTGTGCCTAATTACACGGGCCTGGAGTTAACAATTCTGACCTCTAATATATTTAAGAGATCATGAATAGACCAGGTACAACCCTGACAGGTTCTGAATTCCCTTTTTCAGCTTTCAGGGGGATGTCTGTAGACTAGCACTCTTAATCTTTTTGAATTTACGATTGCAAAAAAAAATTTCTTAGTTACCTTTTTAGGGACTTTTCCGAAGTGGACTGCAGAACCGCAAGACTCTGCATATCACATGATGAAAACAAGTGCTGTAGATTAGTAACTTTGGGGGAAGTCTGTGTCTTTTTCCTCTAAAATTACTTTGTCAATGAGGTCTTTTCAGATTATTTTTGAGATGAAGACCAAGGAATGAATCAAAATAACGAGGGCAACACAGAGCATTTGAAGAGCATGGCAGATCAAAGTTTAAAAAAAAAAAAAGTCAAAAAAAGCTTTGAAAAGAAAATAACTTTTTTGACCTGCCCCAGAAAAATTCTGTTTACCTTTGAGATCCTATCTTTGCAAGTACAATTAAGAGTAGCCAGTGTCCTAAAGAAAGGAAATTTATTGCTGGGAGTAGGAAAGTCTGTGGCCAAACAGGTGAGTGAATGCATCTATTACATCTACACAGACCACTGGCCTCTATACCCCTGCTCTGTCCCAGTGTGTAAATCTCACAAGTGGGAGAAAAAAATCTCTGACTTTGGTCTTTTTCCTCCTCTCTATTAAAGCTCGAGTCATTTTTTTCATCACTGAATAGATTATTTCTTGTCTTAAGGGCTTTTCTAGTTTAGATGATGTTGTCCTATGAGAAATCAGTTTTGCATCCTTGAGTTCATAAACTCCCGGACCTGTCTGTAATGTCTTTACTTCCCACTTTAAGAGACCACAGCTGAGCGCCCTATATCATAACGTGGATAATATTCTTGTCATTCTACATGCTGTCAATCAAATCCCTGTTTCATTACTTTGGCTTTGTCCTTTCAGCAGGAGACATTCATCTTCCTTACAATCAAATTTTGTGGTGCCAAAGGTCATGCTTTCTTTTTTCAATCTTCATGGTCCTCCTTATGCAAAAGCCCCTCTCAAGTGAGGCCCATGCACTAACTGGCACATATCTTTCAGACTTAGAATGGTACTTTTTGGTAGATGCAAGCTGAATGTTCTCATCAGCGTCACTGCTCACTGATGCTTAAAATGAAAGAATTGCATAGGGTGATTGCTCTCCTCTATTGCTTTTCAATTTTATTCTGTTTGACATTTCACACTTGCAGATTGTGTCCTTACTTTTCTTCCCTGAAAGGGAAAATCCCCTCATTTCTCTCAATATTGGAAACCCTTTCTTCAGCATTTGAATAGACAATACATAGAGAGGTTTATTCTTTAGGTCTTGGAAGCACCATGTTATTTAGTGCAATCAAGTGCATCCTGAAGACAGTATGAAATATGTTATTCATTTCTAAATTGGAGAGACCAGTAATATCTAGAGATCAGTGAGCTTTTCAGAAATAGACAAATGCCCATTTCATCTCCTCTGGTTAGTTTACACATTTTGTTTCCTCTTCCTCAAAACAGTGGTATTTAACTTTTATCCTTACATCATACAAAACGATGAACAAGTTTCTGCTGCCTCAGTCCTGGAGCATGACTGGGATATTATCCCTTAATAAACCTGTTGTATAGCAGCAGCTGCTGGGTCTATATACACTGCATGGAAACTTTGCAAGAGATGGGCTTCCTGGAAGTGAACCTCATCACAGCAGGATCTTTTTTCCTGACTCAAAACAACCACTCTAATTCACATCCACAGCTGCTGCTGTTGCTGCACCACCACAAGCTACAACAACATAGCTACTCGGCACTCCGCAGTGCTATTGCCTGCCTGAACAGCCCAGCAGAAAAGGCACGTGCTGAGGACATCTGCAGTTTTTCTGCCCTCTTCTTCCTCATCATGGTATGGTAGTGAGGCCTATTACGAAGGACATCTGATCACGAGAAGACTGGTGGAAACAACCAGTTTCATATACGAGTACTGTTTTTGTAATAGTTCCAAGTCAGGACCAGCTTAGATTGAGACCAGAGATATGAACAAAAAAACTCAGAAACCTGTTATTCATCATAGAAACCACCAGTCCTTCAGCATGTATGGGCAGTAGCAATCTGTGGATCTCATGGTCTGTTTCCATATTTCCACTGAAAGATACTCCCTTTTATATGTCTCTTTCTACCCCTACCCTTCATTCTATCTAGATGGTTTCTTGATCGCCTGAAGACTGTCAGGGAAGGCTCAATGTTTACCATAACCTACCCGGAGTATTTGGGAGTAAGGCTGCTGCACACAGTAAAAAATCTCTTTCCTGTATCACTGTCTGTATTTGCATATTTGCTGTCATCTGTCACGTTTCTCAGAGTGGACCTGAGGTAGGCTTTCTGAGTCTCCAGGCTCTGGATCATAGACAGACTCTGTGATACAACAAAGGTTTTCCATTTACTGCACAAAATGGGAACACATTAACTAAGGGACAGGCTCATCACAGTCAATAATAAATAATGGCAGCAAAGAAAAATGGTGTCCATATCATACTAATAATGCAAATACAAAGATAATAGGATCATCAGAGATGTTACAGATGGGAAAACTGCTTTTCCTCATCTACTATATGATGGATTTCTTCTCTGCAGTATATAATACTCATTATGATATCAATTGCAACCCTTATAGCTTCAAGTCCCCTTGTGGGAGGAAGGGGCATATAGAAAAATATGCTGAGTCTTCAGCCGAAAAATTCCTATACTGTGGTCCAGTCAAATGAGCTATAAAGGACTATGATTATTGTGCTAGTGACCTTAGGCTGTTCACTTCTTTCTTTTGTTTGAAGGTTTGCCTACCCAGAAAATGAGTAGAAAGATCCTTACTTAACTAAGCTCTCCTGATGAACATCACTGAACCGGAACTGTTTATCACAATTAAATGAACACATCGCATCAGAGAGATACCCCAGCCAAGTAGCATGCCCCAGAATTATTCTCTCCTCTTAGCAGAAATGAAGAGGTACCATAAAGTGATGTCATCTCCACAGCAGAGGTAAAAATAAAATGAAGTCTGGAGTTTTAAAATTTCCAAAAGACCATTACAATTAAAGTACATGCATTCAGTACAGGGCAATTTCCATCTAATCACAAAGAAATAATCAAAGTGCTCTTAACTTTTAATCTTCTTTCCCTCCCTCTTTCCCTTCCCAAGGGTTATAGCATTTTGGAACCATGAACACTTGCATATTCTGAAATAAAACTTCTGTTGCACAGTGTAAATTATTCAAGACTAGAGATCTAGGGTCCATTTCCTATGGACCGTCTGTCAGCAGATCAGCATAAGCAGTTGTGATTGGCTCTTTATTTTCTCATTCTAATTGCAATCCCTCTTCACATGCAATTGCTTAGTAAAAAGCATACAGGACTTTGACACAGCCATGCCTGGGAAGATGGTTTAATAAAACAGGGAGTCAGAATTTAAACTGCTGGGACAACTGATATTTCAGTTGATCAAACCAATATAGTAATAATTTCATCAACATAATTACTTTGTCCACCTCAAAATTGTATGTATTTTTTAGTTCTTGTCTTCCTTCTTATCATTTTGAATTCAAGCAGATTTTAAAACAATATTGCTTCAAAATAGAATATCAAAACATTTAATTTTGAAAATGTCAAAATGAATTTTTATTTAAAAACAAACATATTTAAATGTATTTTGACTTAGACTTTTAGCCATACTTCAGCATGAATTCACAATAACCTCAGACAACTGAAGCTTCATTTTTCTGCAAGGAACAGCTCTAGTCACAAGTACAAATGTCCTGCTGTGACTTTGCCAGCACTTCGTTTTTCAGTCTTGGCTGCAATGAAGTAGTGCATGAGGGTAAAGAAAAGAAACTGAACCAGTTTTGTGGTCCTCTAAAAAGCTTCATTTTGAAAGTGTCACGTGGCATAATCCAAATTTGTTTATTCAGTCTGATGCTGTGAAAGTCTATAGCTGTGATTTCTGTTTCAGCTGTCCCCTCTCATATCTTGTTCATTCTTGCAGCATCTTTCACTTTTTTCTTATGTACCCAAACATTCCCTTCCTTTTCAATGAAAAAAATACTAGTACTTCTTTTTCCCCCATCAGTGCCTTAATGTGAAATATCAATAAGAGACTGAGACATCATCACCTAGATTAATTTATCATTAGATCTGGATTATATGAGACAAGTCCCTTTATCAAGATACAGGGTGAAAATAGCGGCATCATTTTAGCAGGGCGAAGCCCATTGTTTCATGGCTACAGTTCATCTCTGGTTCCCATAGAATTTCTTTTTTGTTCTAAAGTCCTTGTGATCTTCCTCTGTGTGTGTTTGCACACTCCTCTAAGCAAGTGTCACTGTATAAAAATACTTCTGCTTCTCACAGCGTCATGTCAAAAAGAACCATTGATGTCTTATCATCATGTCAGACTCCCAGTGTTTATGGAGAATCATCTACTGTGCGACAGCCTTCATGGTTCTTATGTGCCAAGCAAAGAAGTTAATTCATGTTGGTCGCTATGTCCTAAGGGCAGAAAGAAATGGAGGCATTGTAGCAGTATATCCCATCAGGCTGACAGAGAGCAGTGGGCAGATTCCAAAATTAACCTTTAAAGAAGAGGTGGGAGACATCATAGCTCTTCTCTAGTGTATTTAATTCCAGCACTGTCCAGAAAGATTTGCAGCTTCTCCTATTGCATTCTTGTCATTGATATTACCAGAATATCTTAAACGTTTTGCTCCCACCTGACACTTTACACGTTGTATTACCTGTCTGACCCTAGGGATACACATGCTTCTGCTTTTCGTCTCTGAAGTTCAATCAAATTTCTTTGTTGTATTCAGATGTCACTATGGATAAAAATCCATTCCTTGCAAAATGCTATATTTGACTGGCAGAAGAAAAACACCTTTTATTTTGTTAAAGCTCCTACTAACACCAATACTACTGTTGAATTTTATCCACATTTCACATGTACACTGGGAAAGAAGACAAAATGTCATTCCTTACAAGAACGTGCTTCTAGAAGCCTTTCTCCCAAGTATTTTCCCTCCAGAACATTTCCCTCCAGGCAACTGTGAAATAAGAGACTCTATTGTGGAAGAACACTGTACTGAATTGTAGGAAATTGTTAGACATAATTATCCAAACTGTGCCCTAACACTAGGATTCAAATAACAAGTCATAAGTTACTCTTTCTAATGCATGCCATGCGTTTCTCTGTTACCCACTGAAATTGTATTTACAATGCCACCAGCATAAACATTTACCATCAAAGAAAGATGAATGCATAGGCCCTTTTATAGACTTGTGAATTGTTGAGTCTATATTAAGGTCCGCCAATAAGCTTTGGGTTTTACAGGCAATGAACACATGATCAGCAAAAATGAGCATGTGCCTCTTCCCTGAACATACTACAGAATTAAAAAAAAAAAAAAAACGCAAGTAAAGAAGAATTAATTTCTCTTCACAGGGTTTGAGTGAATTCCAAACAGAATTAATAGTAAGTTTTCCATCAGCTTAAATGGAGCTGGAAAAGATCAATGCATGGGCTTTGCACTTATAATGGCAATGACATTACACTTGATTTGAACAAAATAAGGAAAAGAATTGAATCCTGAAGTCTCAATAAGGCAAGATGAGTTGTGGATTAACTTCAGACTCGAATTAAGTTTAATACACTGACATTACATTGCTGCTATGTCTTGGTACACTGAAAACATGTTAATATGTTTCAGAGAAGCTGTAATGGAGTTCTGACTCTGCCAGACAGATCAGGTGGATCCACTTGGACTTTGTCCGTACAATAACCTCTCCAAAGAAGACCAAAAAGATACCTGAACAGGTACTCCTGCTACCACGGTGGGAAGGAGAGGTGTGGAGACAGACTGCTGCCGGCGGAAGCGGTTGCCCCCTAATACATTACAATGACATCTGGCATTTATAAGTTCTGCCTTGTTTCAGTTCTTTGTCTTGGTCACAGTGAAAGAGGGCAGGCAAAAATACTGGAAATATCTTGCATTGCTGTGCCTGCTGGGAGAATGATTTTACTTATTCTGCAGGCTACTGCTGAGGCAGATGTTCATAAAGTTGGTGAGGAGACAGGATATTTTGTGATATTTCAGACAAAAAAGAATGAAAAAAATTCCCACCTGGAATTTTATGAGAGCAATTTATGGCATTTTGCTGTAAGAAATGCCAAAGAAAAGCCCACCATTTGGACTCTGGTCTAGTTTAGAGGTCTCTGAGGAAAACAGCCTTGGTTGTTAAGGCATTAAGCTGAGTGTTTAGAGTCCTAGGCTGAGCTTCTGGTGTTGCCCCGTATTTCTTCTTTCTGTCACATTAGGCAGTTAATCTCTTACTGCTTGGGTTCTTCTGTAGAGAGGGAATTACTACAGTCCTTTGCCTCACAAACCACTGTTAGGGTGACTTCAGGAGAGCACTTAGGTGTCCAGATCTGGTTGTGATTTAGTCCCCAGTGCAGAAGTGGAGAACTGAGGAGATAGCATCAGTAATGCATCCACTTAACATTTGCTTATGACAGTTTCTACAAAAAAACAATCTTTCACCCTGTCCTGGTTTCGGCTGGGATAGAGTTAATTGTCTTCCTAGTAGCTGGTACAGCACTGTGTTTTCAGTTCAGTATGAGAAGAACGTTGATAACACCCTGATGTTTTCAGTTGTTGCTCAGTCGTGTTTAGAC